>CM033790.1:30928904-31478904 GCA_019656835.1 Rhododendron ovatum
AATTTTGTATATATGCGTGTTTCAACTAATATTTTCTTCTTATCTTCTTCGTTTGCTCTATATCTTCTTCACTTCAATCACAAACTGTTTCTCTTCTTTTCCCTTCAAAAGTGAAGCTCATATTTCTCGATCATCTACAATTCAACCCATTGTTGCCGGATTAAGGTGTATCCACTCCTTTTTCCTTTTCTATTTTATTCCTTTTTCATTCCTTCCCCTATGGATTGAATACATGAAGAACCTTGCATTTTTTTTCAAATTCAAGAACACATCTGATTTTATTTTTTTGGAAGATTAAGAGAGTGGTAGATTTGTGATATTATTTTGGTTAGATAGGCTATAGGAATAGGAAGAAAAAAATTGTTTCGGTGTTGTTTTGATAGAGAACACTATGAAGAACACCATATGTTCAATATATTTTTGCCCAAAAAAAATTTAATGGAGGGAGGTGAATGGCGGAAAAGAGGGGAGAGAGAGAGAGAGAGAGAGAGAGAGAGAGAGAGAGAGAGAGAGAGAGAGAGAGAGAGAGTAAAATTGTAGTGGACCCCTTATTTTGGTTATGAATTAGAAAGTGACTCATTGTGAACTTCAACATTGTTAAGCTTAACAACTTCTTAAATGAATAATTAAAAGCTGATGTATCAACTTTTGATTATCCATTTTTTATTATACCACTGTGAATGACCTTAGTTCTTACCTTTCCTTCTCCCCTCAGCTCTTCCCGGTAAAATGCAGCATGTTTGAATTCTCAAGAAAAGATTTTAGGCTGCATTCTTATGAGCTTAACTTAAATTTGTTAATTTTGTCCTTATTTGAATTTTTTCACATTTGTTAGTTTTGTGCCAAATTTTTTTGGTTATTGATTCATCTCAACGAGGAGGAATCAGAAAAGTAAAAAAAAAATTACTTTTACCAAAGTATTTTGAGAAATAACAACTCTTTAGCCGAAAAAGTCACTTTTTGCTAAAAAGTGGTTATTTATCAAAATACTTGGGTAAAAGTTAAAAAAAATTACTTTTCCAATTCTCCTCGTTAACACAAATCAATAATCCAAAAAAATTACGATTTTGTATGAAAATCCATAATATTTGTATATTATAAAGATTCATAACTACATAAAAGTTATGAATTCGAGACTAAAGTTGTGGACTTTTACGCAAAAAATGTTATGTACGGATTCAATTAAAGCAGTTTAAAGGGTGCATATTATACACAATCAAATAAGAATGTGTATCAGAGAAGTCTTTTCCAAGATCAGAGAATTGATGATGCTTACCGCATGGAGAAACCCGGGCAGCCATTTGGGTGGGAAGTGAAATTAAGAGAACAACAAACAAAGCAAAACACACCTTGCGATCAAGCATCTTCTCCCACCCAAAGAAAAAGAACAGTGAGGAGATATATATGTAGTTATGTACTATAAACTTGTAAGGATCGATGTACTTTGCTTGCTTAATTCAGGCCTTCAACTGTGGTCTATATACGGTATTATTTAGATGCATTAATTAGGCGATGACTTTAGATCATGCCAAGTCTATAACACGGCTTAATTCCTTGGCGTTTCTCTCGGGGAACCCATAGAGGGGGGACGTGACGGGTAAAAGTCCGTCTTGTGGGTCGATCGAGATGCTAGAAGCGGACCAAGATTCAGAGTCATTTTTTCTTTTCAAAGACTAAGAACTTCATTGATAAAATTATATTACCATATTCCGTGTGCATCTAATTAATACAACTGAAAAGAGAAATTGCACACACGAAGACGGATTACACGACCAAATTAAATGAAGGATACATCCAGCGATAAAATGATTCGACGGTCAGATGTCAGAGAGAACTGCATATGCAAGATGTCGATAAACAGCTGTCATGGTAGTTCTACTATTGACGAGGCTTCTTTACAGAAACTGACCGATACAAAAATGAGTCTAGCACCCCAGGTCGAGAGATAATTTCCACAGATAGTCATAAACCACCAAGGCAACAAACTATGCTCTACCTATTCCAGAAATCTTCTTAAAAAATAAGCAGCTTATTTCACATTTTTAAATTCAAAAATAATGTAAATGAAAAATAATTTTTTGATTTTTTTTTGCACCGATTAAAAGATCTCAATGAGATCTATCAAACAGGATTTATATTGATAGGAAAATTATTTGCGTAAATACATGATTTTTGAGCTTGAAATTACCTTTCTTAAAAAAATAAGTACTTAATTTGCTTTCTGGAACGGGATAAATTCTCATCAAACCATAATCAAGCTCGTGTTCAAATCAATATGTTGCTAATTGGTGGATTGAACATTTCCCGTTTCACCAAACACTAATTTGCCCAGCAGTACTGCTAGAGAAGCTATGGGGCAGAGCTAACGGTTTTTTTTGGCTAAATAATCTATTTGGATTATTTTTTGGTCCTTAATCAAATTTGATAATTCAAAAAGATTTGGGTTTCAAAGTTATTCTTTTACTATTTAGATTGCTCTCGTCATGCATGATGAAACAATAATCTACAAGACGGAAAACTTATAACAAATGGGAAAAAAAAATTTAAATAAGGACAAAAAAATAATGCAAAGGCCGGTCTCTGGGATATCAATAATCATTTCAGTTCCCCCCGGTCAAAGCGAGCCTACATTAATTTGAGATACTGAGCAATGCCAGTTCAAAATCCATTTGGCTCGACACTGTCGAGCTACGAATGACTAAAAGCTGCGTTTGGAAGCAATTTCGTGTATCTACGAAGATGGATTATTTATAGCCGGTTTTGTTGAGGGAAGAGCAAAAGAAAGGGATTAGTGAAGCAAATTTGCCCACAAAACTCAAGATCCATGAAATTCCTTCCTTTTTGATACTCAACCAAACACAAAGTAATAAACGAAAATTTAATGAAAAACAATAGAGATACGTTGAAAATTCCTAAATGAAGGAAATTATGGTGGCACATCACACAAGAGAGCTCGACTTTTTGAAGCTTAAAATTCAAATGCAGCCTAAAGAGCAACAACGCTTTGAGAAATCACATGCATTCACATGAACCAAATAGCCATAACCGAGAAGTAGCATTCTGGTGAAACATCAGATGAGCACCGAGATGTGGTGGTGGTCATTGACTCACCAAAACTTTGCTCATAATTTAGGATTGACATTCAAAAGGGCATCGATTAGAGTTTCAATTCATTACCCTTCAAAGTTAAGACACCAACCATATGCAACAAAAAAATAAAACAAATAATGATGACAGATCGGAATTCTCAAGAGACTAGTTAGCGTACTTGATGTAGGACAAGAATTTAGGAGATTTCAATTATATAGAAACTTTATTTTAGAAATTATTCATTTTAGGAATTCCTCTTTTAATGCCGCTTGTTTAGGCATATTCCTATTAGCTAGTCTTTTAATTTTGTTAGTCTTGGTTTCCAAGTATTATGCCTAACAAGTGGCATTAAGATGAATTCCTATAATGAATAATTCCTAAAATAAAGTTTCCATATAATTGAAATCTCCTAAATTCTTGTCCTACATCGGTACTAGTTTAAACGAGATAAACAACTTGTAGCAACGAGCAAACCTTGCGCACAAGGAAGAAAGAGAAAAACTCTACAATATTATTGAAAAAAAGTTAAATAATTGAATAGCTTACACCCCTATTTATACTAGTAGGAGTCCTAATAATAAGGTAACTACTTAGAGTGGAGACCAAGTAAAATAATACTTGGAAACCAAGACTAAAAAAAATTAAAAGACTGATAGAAATATGCCTAAACAAGTGGCATTAGAAGAGGAATTCCTAAAATGAATAATTCCTAAAATAAAGTTTCCATATAATTGAAATCTCCTCGATTTTTGTCCTACATCAATCTCATTTTCTTCAAAAGAACTGGACCTCGAGTTCTCGTTGGGAATCTGTCATCTTCGATGCCAAGGAAATAGATACTTAGAATACTTCAACCCCTTGATTTTTTCTTCCAATTTTTTTTTGAAGAAAAGTGTTTATGCAATGATCTGTTCTCTTCCTGCTTCAACTTGTTGACAAGATTCACTAGACGAATGTTAGGAACCCAATCAAATTATTGCATTCCAAGAAAATCGACGGCTAGAACCTTATGCTGAAGTTGCTGGTTTTCAAGACTTTGGTTTATTATAGAATTGGTTGGTGCCACAACACGTAGAAAGCCTTCTTTATTAAGTTCAAAACTTTCCTCGTTTTTTTATTCCTTCCTCAGGTAGCAATAAGAAATGTTCAACTTGATTGCAAATCTTCTCGTCAACTTCTATTGCACTTTCATCAAGATCTAATTGTCTTTCGAGCATTGGGAAAATTTCTTCTTTGATAGAAAATTGATTTTCAGCAACAAATATATTTTCTTGTAGTGTTGCAGTCAACTTTCATTGTGGGTGACTCATCAAGTCCCAAACGCACAAACCTCCAATGCAATATTCTTTTGGTCTTCCACAATCACATCCGAAACAATTTCAGTATCCTCTTGCACACAAGCATCGATGTCAATTTCGTCTTGATCTTCAACTTCAATTTTGACCTCTCCCACGACATTCTACAATAATTTATTTTGCATGATACTGCTTTGGCCTATATTTTTCCTCCAACAATTGCTCATAATTCCATGGTAAAAAGTCTCTCCATCATATGTTTTTTTTAATTCTGTACCATGCATGAATTTGACGCTTGCCCAATTGATATCTTAGAAATTGCATATCTAGCCACCATCGTAGCGCTGGACCGTAAGCTTCACTAACAAATACCTTCGCATTTGTTCTGTCGGAATTTTGCATACTCGAAGGAATCTTTGACTATCTAGAATCCAATCCAAACGATCTTTAAAAAATTCTAGACCACTAAATTTTGGCAAATTATTATAATACCTGAAATTTGGATGTCGCTTTATCAGTTGATAATCATCATGGTTTTTGAATAGCTCGCCTTCAAATTTATTCCTACTATCATACTAATAATAAGAATATCATCTGGAGACGTTTTGGTTAATATGTTGGTTGTGGGCAAATGCCTAAACGCGATTTCTATCAACTTTGTGTTTAACAGGTTGACCATGGGCAAATCCCTTGGTACGAGTCCTGTTAAATCCTTCCCCACGACCAACGTCAATGGGTGTGTCTTCAACTTTATTTGGTGCCATCGAAGCAGGAAAAGTGTGGCTCTGATACAACTTGACACAGCGGAATTCACAAGAGACCAGTTAGCAGTATTAGTCTAAACGAGATAAACAACTCGTAACAATGAGCGAAACCTTGCACACAAGGAAGAAAGAGAGAAACTCTGACAATATTATTTGATAAAAAGTTAAATAATTGAATAATTTATACCCCTATTTATACTAGTAGGAGTTCTAATAATAAGGTTACTACTTAAAGTGGAGACCAAGTAAAATAATACTTGGAAACCAAGACTAACAAAGTAAAAAGACTGATAGGAATATGCCTAAATAAATGGCATTAAAAGAGGAATTCCTAAAATGAATAATTTCTAAAATAAAGTTTCCATATAATTGGAATCTCTTAAATTCTTGTCCTACATCAAATAAGTACTCCAATAATCTCCCCCACAATAAAGACACTCAACAAACTACATTCACCACAATGGAATCAAATCCAATTGCTCTCTAAGCCACAGCATACGCATGAACCAAACAATCATAATTGAGAAGTGAGAACTAATACTTTCGTGACCATATTTCGTTGCTACATCCTGGGTACCATTTATCACCAATGAATAGTAGAATGTCTCATCTGTTATGTAGCAGAACATATTCTGCTAATACAATGCTGGCAACACATAATACATTTTGCCAATGTAATGCTGGTAACACATCGCATGACCACCGAAATGTGGTGATGGTCACCATATTGCATTGCTCATAATTGAGGATTGACATTCAAAAGGACATTGGTTAGGGTTTCAATTCTCATTATGTAACACCCATCTTGGGAATATTTAGGGTTTCGATTTAATTTTGAGGTTTGAGGCTTAATTCGTATTCGTTGGAATTCTATGAGGGGCCTTGGTGTGATTTGCATGGAGATTGTTATTGGTTTGGAGTATAAGTTGAGAGGAGAAGTGACCACATGGGATTTCTTCCTAAGTGAATGGCGATCAGGAGGATATTTTCCTCGTTCTTCCCATTTGTACTAAAAAAATTTTAGTGCCAATCCGGTATCACGTGGTGCCCGCTCGGATGCATCAAGGTTGTCCATTGCGGTTTTGGATGGTTTGGATTTGAAGAGAGAGAGAGAGAAGAGATAGTGTGGAGGTGAGAGGAGAGAGAGTGTTTTAATCTGAACCATCTAATACATTTTTGTGCGATTCGGATGTGCTCGCTCGAACATCACGTCAGCCGGGTGATGTGGTACCCACCCGGCACAGAAAAATTTCTCTGTACCGACATAGCAAGAGAGAGAGAGAGGAGGCCACGGCTAAGGCGAGGGAGGAAGGAGCGGTCCGTTTTCGGTGATCCAACTCGGTAACAGGTAAGTTTTTGTACTCTAGAAGCAGTAATCCATGTTTAATTTCATATTTGTGTGGTTAGATTCTCCATGGATTGAGTTTTGGAAGAAAATTGACAAAGTTCATGTTTTGGGTCGAATTCATTGGGTTTTGTTATGGGTTTGTTTTTGAGGCATGGGTGTGAGTTAGATGTGTGTAATTTTCATTATATGATGTTGTGGTGGTGATTTGGTGGCTGTTTGAGTGGTTTTGAGGTGGTTGGTGGAGGTTTGAGGGTTGAAACCCGTAGCTGCCTCGCAGCAGTTTTTTCAGATTCGTGTTCAAACTTCAAACAGGCATAACTTTGTCGTTATAATTCAAAACGAGGCTTATAGTATATCGAAATCTATGTACTGAAAGTGTACTCTCCAACGGTGGTAGTCTGGTAAGCTAATTCCAATCGAGTAAGAAGATATGGCCAAAATAAGACAGGCTGGTTACGGTTGTCATTCCTCTTTTGGGAGTTTTGTTGCGTTGGGCTATTTGGTTGAGTTTCTACACTTGTGGGTCTTTATAGTATTTGATATATTTGGGTGTGTGGAGTACCTTGGAGTATGGGAAAGGTATGTGAGGTCTCCCGGGTACGTAGGTACTCCCGGACAACACCTCTAAAGATTTTGGTGACTTTATGTAATGTTTGCCGAATGAGCTAGTGTAAAAGGCATGTTATGACTTGTTATTCTAGCATTTGGTTTAACATTCAAGATGTTCATATGCTAATATGGGTTAACTTATGGCTAGGTAACGAGCCGGTCTTTTAGGAGGTACCGGAACCTGTAAGTTTGGCATACTTCAATCGAATGAAAGGTGAGTGTGTCTGATATGGTTCTTGTTAATAAGATATTGCTGTGGTGGTGAGTGTATACCTTGCTAATGGTATTTTAGCTTTTGATATGATTATCTTTAATAAGATAATGTTGTGGAGGTGATTGTATATCAATGAGACCATGTTAGTCGTGGTTTGGCTATTGATATAGATATATGTGGTGGAGATTGTATACCATGCTATATGTTGTTCTAGCTAATGGTATGCATGTTTGTTAGATGTTGATTGTACTCGCGAAAGGATTGTGGAGTGAGTCACGCTATGTCGTAAGCCATTCCGCCTAATTAACGGAGGTTGGGAGCATGGTTTGCGGAACACAATGCCTTGGGTACGTGGAATGTGGCAGACATGCCACTGCATGCTTTTGTGATTTATATTCATGTTGTTGTTGATTCATTTATTGTTATGTGGTTGTTTATTGGATAATACTACTATGTTTGGATGATGTAGTGGTTATAATTATTGTATTCATATGGGTATTTCAGTTATGCTTGGTGATGAGTATTCTTATTGATATTCCTTTGGGTATTGTGATATTTTATCGAGCACTTCAATATCTCAAACATTCTGGCTTTCCTTTTTGGATTGCCAGGTAGCAGGTGGACTTAGAGTAGGTTCACTACCGGTCAGCGCTTTGGGGAGTGCTCAGTCTAACGTTGGGTGACTTCTTTGGTTAGATTGCTGTGTAATTGGTTCATCTAGAGGTTAACTTATGTGTTTTGTAATTAATTGGAGAGACGGTTATTTATTATAACTTGTGAGTTGAGGTTTTAGCGTTGACCTAGTTGTATTTTATGTGTCTTTCGATGATTTTTATTCTGATTGATTGTAGAGTGTGGTGTAGTCTTTTGTGTGGAATGCCGCGTGAACGCTTCGACTCGGGCCCACTTCGGGTGCCGTTTGCGGGGCGGGGCGGGGCGTGACACATTACCCTTCAAAGTTAAGACCAACTTTGAAGGAATTCTTATGTACAAAACTCAAAATCCATGCCGAGGTTGTAAGCCGAAGTCAGGAATCACAACGCCATCTGGGTAATCATGGATCGATTGACCATCATGTCCGGACGGGAGTTACGGCCATCCAGGGACCTAATAAGGGAAGAGATGATGTTTCTATACAAGGTGGAATTGGGTAAAAAGGAAGGCCTCTGCTTCTGCTCGATCAAACGTAACCTCTATTGATGTTAGTGAAACTGAATCCCCTGGCTATGGATCTATGGATAGGGCAATTCTTCCATCCACTCGCTAGCTCAGTCAATACCAAATTAATAGAGAAGGTCATGAGATTATTTGGTTCTCTCACTAAAGGGGCTTATACTGCTAGCCTGCTTGGCAGACCATTAAGGAAATTAGCTCTCAGGTGCAATGGTCTCATTTGATTTTATTGGTATCCAGATATCTTTAGATGGAACTCCAAGGAATTGGCATGGTGGTCAAATATTGGAACTTAGGGGTTCGGTTTTTTTTAGGTCACAGATTCGAAATCTTTCAGGTGATATCAACTTTTACGGCGCCAGTTCATATGACATATTGTCCCGATTTTAAGTGGCAAATGTAAGCATTTTCCTTTCATCAAATCGTAACGAAACCCCAGAGTTCAGTTCTGCTAATTGGTGAATAAAACTTTTCCCATTGTGCCAAACGGTACTAGGGTCCCGTTCCGGAACTCAAAATAAGTACTTATTTTTTAAGAAGGCAATTTCAAGCTCAAAAATAATATATTTACGCAAATAATTTTCCTATCAATATGGATTTTGTTTAATAGATCTTATCGAGATCTATTATACAGGTGCAAAAAAAATCAAAAAATTATTTTTCGTTTACATTATTTTTTAGTTTGAAAATATAAAATAAGTACTTATTTTTTAAGAAGGTATTCTGGAACTGGAGCCTAATTTGCTCAAAAATGCCAGAGAAGCTGTAGGGGCAGGGCTATGTCTGGTCTTTGGGATATCAAGTACAGAGCCTAGTTTAATTGGATATAGTGGGCAACTGCCTGTTCAAAGTCAATTTACCATAAATAACCACTACAAGCAATGGAAATTGATTATTATAAGTGCACAAAACACACACAAATGTCAACACTTTAAAGCCATATATGCTTGCAAAACTTATGATTCAACTCGATTCTGACTATTACAACATTTGCTATTCTTCTACACCAGGTGCCGGTGGTGGAAATTTGAAGGATGCATGGCCTGGTTGGCTTGGGTGTACTTCGATGCGCACTACAAACTTAAGGCCTTGAGTATTGCTGCCTTCTTGCTCTTCTCGCAAATTCAAAAGGATCGATAACTACTTTGATTTCATTGCTAGTAATACACTGTATACACTAACGTGCAGTTCATGAAGGACTTCTGGGAAAACAATCATATCATTCAAACAAATAAAAAAAAAATTTATTTCGCGTCTCTGCATTATATAGCCAAAAACTAATATTGGTCCCTAATATTTATGGATAGTTCATGTTAATTTTCCCCCAATTTATGAGACAGCCTGCTCACGGGATCCCAATGTCAATTTCGCAGCTGCCGACAACAGAGATGAGGCGTCATTTGGTGCCATTGCCGGCCGCCGGAGCCACTGACGGGAATTTTATCGTTTCTTGTCTGTTTCCTGCAGTTCAAACTCTTGCACTTTTATGAGCTATGACCATCAGAATATAGAGAGATTATTTGATGCAGGGACCTCTCCCACCACAATGTTGTCTGACAAAAAGATTTATTGTATCCGATCATTTAATCATATCTGACCAAGATCGAATCGCGCTAGAACCCTGTAGTGCATTAGCGCATTACAAGTACCCCACCCCCAAGGGAGGAAATAAAAATACTACCACGCATTTTTTTTTTTCATCGGCGAAAGATGAAATTTTATTAAAAAATGGGGAAAGGAAAGGGGATCCAACAAAAAGTTGAAAAATACACCTTTAAGGGCAAAACCCAAAACACCGAAAGGTCTACAAGGGTCCAACAATAATTAACATAACTCAAACCCAAATAAAACAGATAAAGCCCATAACACCCATACCCGGTCCAACCAAGGACCGGCCCACCCATACCAACACCCAAAACCCTAAACGCTATAGACCCCACCGCCGCACAAACCACCGGAAAACCAGCCTCGTCGTTAAGTCGAGCCGGCCCCTCCCAGATGTAGGGACCGGCGGCGGAAACTGGCCTACGACAATGAAGAACAAAAAAGAAAGCTATGAATTTGATATACTTGGATCTTTCCTTGAGAATTCAAACACGATGCATTTTACTGGGAAGAGCTGAAGCCCTGAGGGGAGAAGGAATGGTAAGAAGTAAGAAAGAAAAAAAAATACACACAGATACGCTAAGAGGCCTTTGGCCTGACGGCACGAAGGTGTGCACTTAGGTACTAGGTGTAAGGAGGTTAAGGAGCTAATCTAACTATTCTAACTTTCGTCAAGGAAAACGAAATACAGATTACAATTTTTCTGTGTAGACCTTCTTAACCATTTGTAAAGAATCCATTTCTTGGAAGGTCTTAAGAAGTTCTAAGATTGAAGAGAATGAATCCATGGCTAATTTTCCCTTTATCTATTTTCTTCCCTCTAAATCTTTTTTCCTTCTTCCTCAAGGTTTAAAACTTTTATCGAACAGTAGCTCAAAAAGTTCTACCTGGTGGAAAATATTTTCATACGGTAGTGTTTTAAGAAAATCTAATTACAAAGAAACATATCATGCATAGAAAAGGGACAAAGGCCACAATATGCATTAATTCCTGTTTAGATGTGCAAATTGTATGCATCCCTTCTACTGTATTACTTTGAATTTGTAATATGTTCGTATACAAGTAAATACTCCTACTCCCATGTTGTATGAGAATCCGTAACATTTGCATAAAGATTCATAACTACTATATAAAAGGGTGTATATTATATTATGCACATCCAAATAAGAATGTGTATTAGAGAATTTTTCAAAGATATATAGAGAGTTGACGACGCTTACTGCTTGGAGAAACCCGGGCACCCATTGGGGTTGGAAGTGAAATTAAGAGAATGACAAACAAAGCAACACACACCTTACGATCAAACATATCTTCCCACCCAAAGATAAAGAACAGGGAGGATATATATATATATACACACACTTGTAAGGATCGATGTACTTTGCTTGCTTGCTTCAAGCCTTCAACTACGGTCAATGGTATACATAACAGCATGAGGCAATGACTTTAGATCATGCCAAGTTCCACACGGCTTCCTTGTATTTCACGGCCGGGGAACCCAAAGACTGGGGGACGTGACTTGTAAAAGCCCATCTTGTGGGTCGAGATGCTAGAAGTGGACGAAGACTCAGAGTCATTATTTATTTATTAAAGACTAAGAACTTCATTGATAAAATCATATTACAATCTACCGTGTACATCTAATACAACTAAAAAAAGACAAATTGCACACTTGAAGATGAATAACACATCCAAATCAAGTGAAGGATACATCTAGCTATAAAATGATTCGGCGATTAGATCTTAGATGTCAAAAAACTGCATGCAAGATATCGATGAACAGCTATCACGGTAGTTCTACCATTGACGCGGCTTCTTTACAGAAATTGACCGATAAAAACCAAATGACTCTAGCACCCCCGGGTCTGAGGGCTAATTTCCACAGGTAGTCGTAAACCACCAAGGCAACAAACTATGCTCTAATCTCCCCCACAATAAACACGCTCAACTAACTATAAATTCACCCCAATCGAATCAAATCCAACTGCAAGCTATAACTGATAAGTGAGAACTAATACTTTTCGTGATCATATTCCGTTACTACATCCTTGGGTAACATTAGACGTGTCACCAATGAATGATAGAATGTGTCTCATTTGTCATGTAGCGGAACACGTTTTACCAATACAATGCTGGCGACACATAACGCATTCTGTCAATGCAACACCATATTGCATTGCTCATAATTGATCAGGATTGACATTCAAAAGAAAATTGGTTAGGGTTTCAATTCTCATTACCCTTCAAAGTTAGGACAACTATACCCAAACAACAACAACAAACAAAGAGTACTCCAATAACCTCCCCCAAAAGATACATTCAAAATTCACCTCAACCGAATCAAACTCAACTGCTCTCTAAGCAACGGCGACCTTGGCTCCGGCCGCTTCGAGCTGCTTCTTCGCCTCCTCGGCCTCGTCCTTCGACACCCCCTCCTTGAACTTCTTTGGCAAACCTTCAATCAAGTCCTTGGCCTCCTTCAACGCCAGGTTCGTCAGCGTCCTAACCGCCTTGATCGTCGCGATCCTCGCGTTGCTCGGCACTTCCTCGATCACAACGTCGAACTCCATCTTCTCCTCCACCACCTCCGCCGCGGCTTTCGCCGCCGGCGGGGCGGCGACGGCGGCGGGGGCGAATGCGGCGGCGGAGACGCCGAGCTTGTCCTTACTCAACGAGCTTTTGGGCGTCGGCGAGGGTTAGGTTGGAGATTTCGTCGCCTAGGGTGAGGATTTTTTCCGGGGCTTCAACGGCGGAGAACGGGCGGAGGAGGGTGGCGGCTCGGCGGGAGGGAATGGGGGTTCGGGTGTGGAATTGTAGGGTTTGTCTGGGGCGAGAATGGTAAGCGGAGGGAGGTGTATGGTAACTGGTTGAACAGAGGGTGAGGTTTGAGAGAGTTGAGTGCCATTTTTGGAGAGCGAGAGAGAGAGAGACCAAGAAGGAGAGGATAAGGTCATAAGGGTATACAGCTTTTGGCGGATGAAATGCGGGTTGGGTGTTTGTCCGTGGAGATGGCCTCCCACCAGTCGGTCCGGTTTTGCCATCCGATTAACATGATTTTACGTTAACTGAAAGTATTTTCTTGACAGGTTTTTATCTATGCTCGTTATCCAATTAACATGATTTTACGGCAACGAAAAGTATTTTCTTGACAAGTTATATCTAGTGAAAGAATAATATTCATGTGAATATTCCATAGCGGCCCACAAAAGCTCAACTATACAGTGCAATATTCAAAGTGGGACTCTGTTGAGAAGCCATCTCCTTTGTCTTCTCTTTGAAAATTGTGAAAGTAAGGACGGACGAGAAAATAATAAAGAAAGAAAGAAAGTGCCAGGATAATATGGAGGATTTGTTTTTTTGGTTTGGACAACGTGTCCGGTCCAATTTATTTACAAGAGAAAAAGAATGCGTGAGGACGGAAAATAATTAGTTGCGGCGCGACTACATTAGAGATGAAAAATGGAATGGTAATGTGGGATCTCTCCCGGGATTGGAGGACAAAGTTTAGGATCAGTTCTAAAATAATTAGGTGTACATATATAAAGATGTAGCAAGTAAAGGTCTTACATCGCCAAGTTCGGATTCTGGTAGCAAAATTTTCGGCACCACTCGAGACTCATTCTGTTGATAAATTTTGGATTCTGAAGTTAGAAAAATTGCGCATAAATTGACCTAGACACTATATAAAATAAAATAATGTAGAATTTAATCAGTAGATTTCACGTTGCAATATTTGATGTCTACTGACCACATTTCTCTTGTTTCTTTTGTTTTCCCCCTCTCTTCAAGTGGTAAAAAAAACTAAAAAGTCATCTTCGTTGGGCTGGCCTGGATATATTGGGCCTGTTTTTCTAACTTTAAAGCCTTTGTCAATCCAAAAAAAAAAAACTTGAAGCCCATTAATTTAGTTAGCGGGCCGGGCCTGCCAGCCAGGAGCCACTGGTTTTTTTATCCGGTTCAAGCACTATGCATTTAAACAGAACTCTTTTTTTTTTTTTTTAAACTTTCATCCAAACTTTGTGCGAATATTCTATAAGAAAATGATGTACGTGAAGGAAAGAATTGATTAAAGGGCAACTTTTCATAGTCATCTCTATAGTTTTATGGTTGTTTTAATTTCGCCCCTCCAGTTTCAATTGCAACCAAATAAATCGTGTATTTTGTTTTTATGTTGCAAATTAGTAAAATCGTTCACACCGTGAATGAAATTAACGGAAAAATTGGTTTTAGTTTCAGGGCTCTCTTAAGGTGCCCATTGAAAGGCCTTAGAACCAAAAATTCATTATGACCATTTAAGATAAAATGATAAGAAAAATAAGATCTTGACACTAGTTCAAACAGATTGAAAATTGAAACACGTAATTTTTTAACTGTATTTTTTAATATATAAACGGTGTAAAAATTTATTACGACCATTTAAGATAAAATGATCAGAAAAATAAGATATTCTCACCAATCCAAGTGGATTGAAAATTGGAATACTTAATTTTTTAACTATATTTTTTAATATATAAACGATGTAAAGATCCATTATGATTTTTGGAAGGAGGATGATTTTAAGTTAAAAGGCAAGCGCTTGCCAGTTTTTATGGAAGGAGGATGATTTCCACGATCCAATTTTCTTCGGAGGCACTTCTCTCTTTTGTCTCCATTAGGGCAAAGTTACTAAATTACACTTTTTTTTTACACCGTTTATATATTAAAAAATTAAGTGTTTCAATTTTCAATCTGTTTGAACTAGTGCCAAGATCTTATTTTTCTGATCATTTAATCTTAAATTGTCATAATAGATTTTTAGCTTTAAGGCCTTTCAATGGCACCCTAGAAGAGACTTGAAATTAAAACAAATTTTTCCGTTAATTTCATTCACGGTGTGACCAATTTGGAACATAAAACAAACTACAGGGTTTATTTGATTGCAATTGAAACTAGAAGGACGAAATTGAGATAACCGTAAAACTAGAGGTACGATTACAAAAATTTGCCCTAATTAAATGCACAAAGAAAGAAAATAGGAAAGCAAAGATGAATAATAAAGGAGATGATAGAAAACAAAACTAGCTACTTTTTTTGTGTTGGCTCTGAAAAAGATAGTGCTTTTGGCCATGATATAGAACTGAATTCTAATTTTATAGCTCTATTTGTGCACCTACAGGTGATGACTGCTGGATGAACGAGCCAAACAGCAGAGCAGGTAGTTGATCAATTTTAATTTGAAAATTTAATGACTTTTAAAAATATGTTCGTGCTTACATTAATTATTTATGAGACGAGCCAATCTCGAGTAACTTGATTTTTTTTATAAATAAATAAAACAAGCTGAGTATTTTTTTTTTTTTTGATAAGTGCAGATCTTATTAAGCTCAAATAACAATAAAGTCTAGGGATATAGTCCCTTACAACAACCAGCAGAAAACAACTCCAAACTAGCCATCAAAACTAACAAACAATAACCAAAAAAAACTAAACATGTAAAAAAATCCTACTAGATAAGCCCCAATTCCTGCACAAAGATTGATTCTCCAGAGACTGTTTCATATTTCTCCTTGAGCTAAGGAAGTCCCGAACATCAGCTACAATGCTTCTCATCACCTGATCATGCCCCATCACTTTCCCTTGGAAAATTCGACAATTTCTCTCCCTCCATATATAGACCATAGACAGTTGCTGCTAGGAAACATTGAAGACTAATAGATTTCAAACTTTTACCATTGACTTGCCAACAGTACCAGTTAAGAACCTCCACCAAGCTACCAGGCATATCCAGAATCATATTTTTGGTAGCCATATGCTGCCACACAACAGTGAAAAAAGAACATTCAAAGAATAAGTGTTGGTGAGTTTCATCAGCAGACATACAAAGAGGGCACGCAGATGCCATCCAATTGCATACCCTAGCTTCTCAACTGACCTTTGGTGCTAAGTCCTTGAAGGACATCCAACCAAAGAATAAAAGACCATAGAGGGACAGTATTACCACCCCAGAAAATCTTGTGCCAAGACTCAGTTGGATACATTTTCTTGAGTATCAGCTTGTTCAAGTTTGATTTGAAGCCTTAACGAGTTCCAATTAAAAAAATGTTCACGTTTGGTTTGTTACATTAACGAACCAATCATAAACAAGCTTTAAATGAACAAACACGAGCTCAAATTCAAATCGTTTTTTTCATTTAGCAGCCCTATGTGCACCGTATAATAAGGAAAGTACAACAAATGTCAATAATATATGACGAAGGCTTACGGCATATTACACGAGATAGACTTTTATGTAACTTCACAATAAAAAGAATTCTTCTCTTGGTTGGTTTGTCGAAAAGATAATTAAGTACTTATCAAAAAAAAAAAAGATAATTAAGTATCGATCGCAATTTAAAAAATTCACGCAGCAACACAATTGTTACACTTTTGTTTTTTAAGAATTCAAGTGTCCGTACCAATTTATACATATTTTATTTAATCCCGAGGGACCCCCGATTTTTGTACTTTTTAATAGTTGCATATATTTCTTTGCACATTTTAACATATACTAGTATTTTTTCCTACCTTGATGGTATCACAGTAACAGTTCATCATATCAATTGAGAATGTATCCTTGCCGACCCATCACGTGATTTTTGCGCGTTTTTAACATGTCATGTTTGTTTGTCAACCGAATTTTGCATTTAAAACACGTGACTGAAAAACAAAACTAAAGGCCCAAATTCAAGAGTCCTTTTCCCGTAGCAAGACTTGGACAAGTTTTTGGGTGCTGGTACCACATACGTGGTATCCGTCGGTGATTTCAGTCGTCCAAACATGTTTTGGATAGATGGGATTTTTGAGGGAGAAAAAGAGAAAAGAGAGTGGTCGGGTAGGGGCTGAGAGGGGAAATAAATTATAAATCTAGGCCGTCAAAACAGGTTAGGAAGACGGAGATCTCCGACGGATACTATCACGTAGTACCCGCTAGGTACCGAAAAATTTCTCCTAAGACTTGAGGTAATAATAAAAGCCAACAGATCTTCCACTTTGCAGTCTTTCCCCAATGGAACGAATGATGCATATACACCAAATGACTAAATGCATGACACGCACACTTCTACATAATAAGGGAGAAAGATTTTTTAATCTTATCTCTCTAAAACTTTTTACGTTAAATTATTCACTTCCAACTCATATAGAGACCCAAATTTGTTCTCGTGTTTAAGTCATGACCAAATCAACCTTCCCGCGCAAAGTAGAGGATAAACAACTTATTAATCAAGAGAGTCGAGAAATGTTTTAATCTCTCCCACTTTACTTTTTTATGAATGTATTTCACTATTGGTGTTTTAGTATGATTTGTATAATGAGTTGTGTGAAATTTCAAAGTGTATTTACAAGGATAATGGTACCAAAATTAACTCACATGCATTCTATCTATATGTACCGTTAACTTTTGGCCTCTTCACAATGCATTTTTCAGCCATTGCCTACACATATTTCTACCTGATCCATCCAATGACAGAAAATGCACTTAATTTGAAGGGTGTGGAAAACTTTTATTTTCCTTCTATAGTTGTGGTTCTTTTTTCTTTTTCTGTTTTTGTCATCGACATTGTGGTTCTTGATGTTTCCGTTAGGTGCTTGAAGTCGTGATCGATCGTGACATGTTCAACAAGAAGCTGTCGAAGAGATATATATGTAGCTAAGGTCCCGTTTCGCTAAGGTTCTTGTTTTTTAATTACTTTTTTGTTTTGTTTTATGAGACAGATCATTCTTTCACAATACATTATTTTTAATTCAAAAAATAAATGAATTGTGATTTTGGCACTCCAAAAATTGATGAAGGGGCTCCAAAACTAAACTGTATTGATACACAAAACGTCATTGTGAAGCCCCTTCATTAATTTTTGAAGTGCTAGAATCAATTTCCAAAATAAATATTTATTTTTGTTAGGGAAACAACTAACGAACCAGGCATGTGAAGACTTCCTTTTGGGAACTCAAAAGAGTTAGGCTCACGTCGGACTTCATATATGGAAAGCGGGTGGGGAATTTGCCCAAAATAGAAGTGCATTCAATTTCTACACGTGTCTCTTTACAACTGGCCCTCCAGTTAGGTAATGGATTTTTGTGGTTAGGCCTACCCTCTTCGTGGATGCTGTCTCTCTTTTGTTTTTTGGTTTTTTGGTAATGCCAGGGTGTATTATCGGGCCAGTTTTCGCACATGCACCCGATGAAACTAATCCCTATATATAACCCCTCCAGTAGCCCTTCCACAAGCTTACACGTAGGGCGAGGAGATTTGAATTTAAGACTTTAGAAGGGGGTTACCGGCCCCGAAGTCATGTCAGGACCATTAAGCCAATCCCTCGGAATTATTCTTATACTATGTCATGTGTGCATATGTTTCAATATGTGAGAATATGTGTGTGTATATATATGCATATATGAGGACCTAATCACCCTCATGGAAGCTAATTACAAGCTAACTGAATCAGATACTCCACATAGCTGTCACAAAGAAGCCGAATATAGACAAAGCACAAAGCTAGTAAATCAGGTTGATTTGATATTCTCAAGACTTAATGAGGAAGTGATTATTCTAGGGTACTTTCAAACTAGACCTCTCTCTCTCTCTCTCTCTCTCTCTCTCTCTCTCTCTCTCTCTCTCTCTCTCTCTCTCTCTCGTGTGTATGTGTATGTATAACTCTACACTAGCTAATAGTATTAAGATTACAAAAATTTTGTGTGTTATATATACTTGTATAGTAATCCCTGCAATCACATCATCTGCTCAAACAAATTTAGCATGTTAATTACCAAATCAAACCTAATGGAACCTTAAAATTCCAAATTAAGTTTCAAACCACTTTAAGATCGAACTACCGGATAATCCTATATCTCAAGGTAATTCCTATTCACAAAGTGTAAATACCAAAAAAAATTGAGGAGAAGTTTTTGGGTACCAAGAGGGTACCATGTGGTGGTACCCGTCGGCAATCATGTTTGGACGGCCCAAATTTATTCCCACCCAGCCCTACCCATCACCCCACCACTCTCTCTCCTCTTTTTCTCGCTCTAAATCTGAACCATTCGAAACACGTTTGAACAGTCCAGATCGCCGACGGAGTATCACGGGGGTGGTTCCTTATCAGCACCCAAAAAATTCTCCAAAAAAAGAGAGGACATACAACAGTTATTTCATTGATATTTCACAACACATTCACGTGAGGATAGACTCCACACATTGTCCATATAAACTGAGTAGTGTGCTGTAAAATAGGAGAACTTAGTAGAGCAATTAACATAGGATTAAATGTAGGATTATGAAAAAGCATATATCGGACCAAATATATTAAACAAGCTTATATGCATATATGCACATATATTGGCTTAAGTATATTTTAGGGTTATGTATAGCACTATATATAGTAAATTAATTTCCATTAAGTAGCTGCATGGACCAGAGATCCTCCATACTCCAGATTGCTTCATTTGATTCAGTAGGAAAACCAGCCGGAAAATTGTCTAGATTACCGGCAGGGAACAACGGCGGCGAGTAGGTCTCGATTGCATGAGGATGATCTGCGTTGCCAGAAAAAATTTTAATGTTTAACTCGTTGCGCTTGATATTCAAGTTAATAAATTTGGTTTTGCTGATTAAATTAACAGTTATTTAATTTACCAGAGATTTGGCTTGTGCTAGCTTGATCGATGAGCATAGCGGAAGTTTGTCCCGCAGTGAAATTTTCAGCTGGCTTAATATGCTTTCGGATTGTAGTCCTCCAGTAGTTCTTTATTTCGTTATCCGTCCTCCCTGGCAATTGCTTTGCAATTTTTGACCACCTTTACACAAATATGATTAAGAACAATTATTAAACAAATTATACATGAAATAATCACGGAAGAAAAAGTACGTGTCTCTTGTAATTTGGGTTTGGCAATGGGGATTAATTTGGTGTTTGATAATCCAATGAGATTCATGAGGCAACAAAATGGTGGGATTCCCATGTGGTTTGGTCAATCCTACACCATGGCAAAGTCAATTCTATACCATGGCAAAGTCATCTCGTCCGAAGGTCCAGATTTATCTTCTCTCTTTTCTATCTCCTGTCATATCGGATTCCAGTTAAAAGTAGTACACGTATTCTCATTAGCTATTACATATCCACTAATCTTTCCAAACTCTCATAAGAAAATTTATCCAGTAAATTCTCTGGAATTTTATACCAGTTTTCAGACATGGTTGGACTGGAGACAAGCCTCCTCTGTTCTCTCACGTACTGTTAATCTTTTCCAATATCATACCTAATACTGATCGATCTTCTCAGAAACTCTTAATAGTAACATGAATCTGGTCAAACTTCTCGAGACTTATACCAGTTTTTCAGACATGGCGGGACTGCAGACAGGCCTCCTCCAGAGTTAGGTATTGATAGTGTTTGTATTTCCATCATGTTCACCACGTTTTCCACGCTTCAACATTTGAAGCCCTCATGTTCGGTGGTTCAAAATCAGTGCCCTTCACTTTCCCCCTTGGTTATTTAAGGGGTACCCTCAGAAACATGATTGTTTGGTTGAAAGGTGTGATCAATGGAATCAAATCATCTTTTCTAGCTTCCATATTCTCTCAATTCTCTTCAAAGAGGATTGTTTTAGCTGGGAATGCCGAAGGACTCAAGAGAGATGAACCAACCGATGTGCTTTCATTGGAGAATGGGGTTGTGGTAATGTGCATCAAACTACATATGCCTAGCTAAAAGGGTAAGTAAACGAGCAATTAGCCGCTTGCCACCGAGGTTAGTAGTGTATGTATACCACGTAAATGTGGCGGTGCTCTTGGACTACTGAACAATTTCTCTTTGTCGTAGTGCCACTTTTCTCTCCTCTTTTTCTCTTTCTTCTTCTTCTTATATTTTTTGTTTTGTTTTACCTAGTACTTCTTTTCTCGATCTTTCCACTTGTTTAGGTGTTCCAAAGCACCCAACGTGAACTACTAGGTTTATAGGTGGAGTAATATCTAAATAAGATATGGAATACTAAACTTGAGTTATTTAGAATCTCAAAAGGATAGTCTTTAACACTCTCTTACATAAAATGGTCAGGTCACACGTGAATGTGATAATTAAGTCAGGAGGCAAATTAAGAAAGAAAATAAAAATACTTATGAGACAATAACACCCAACACCTATCTTAGTTATCTATGAAACAATGTTAGAAATTTTAAAGGCATTTTACTTAAAAATCAACCTACTATTTGTAAAGTAGTCTCTAAATTTAGAAGTTTAAACAACATAGAGACAAGTCTCTTTACAACTCTGTTGTGTTTTTACTCAAAACTCTCAAATAAAGACCAATAGATAATGTATCTGAATGTTTCTGTCCAATGAAAAATATATTTACATATATGCCTATATATACCTATAAACATATGTATAACCAAATTTATCGGTATTAGAGAAATATTTTAACAAAAATAATGTAGTGAATTTCAATTTACTTGACATAATTATTGGATGCATGAATAAATTCTAAAGATGGAATTATGTTGTAAACAATAAAATAAAGCACTTCCGCACAAAGTTTTTTTTAAAAAAAATTTCACATGAAAATAAATAATTAATACGATATCTAAAAATTGGTGCAAAAAAGCTACGGAGTATAAAACTATTCATGAAAGCATTTTAGTTTTTTATGAAAATTTTTTTTAGGTAATGGACTGAGATTTTTTTTTTTTTTGACTGTTTAGTTTTTTTAATTCTAGAATGAAAAAAGAATCAACACTTATCTTGAATAGGCCCAAACAGTAGGGTGGGTGTCCTTATCAATAGAGGAGACCCGGGGAAAACTATCCCAAGCGGATAGGGAGAGTAAACACATGTGACCAATTGGTCAAGTGGGCTAACCTCAAAATAGAAACTTGGGCTGGGCCCATTTAATGACTTTGCCCTCTCTACCGAATTCCCAACGTGCCCATATACATAACCACTACTAATATTTCACATCTATCCATATATTTAGGTAGTGTTCCTGTTTATCCCTTAAAGAAAAATAAGCACTTAATAAAAAATTTTAAACTTAAAAATAATAGGCTTACTAAAATAAAATAAAAATGTAATATAGATCTTGTTTGATAGATCTTCCTTCAAAAAAAATTAAAAATTTATTTTCGTAAATACCATTATTTTTAAGCTCGAAAAAAGGTCATTATTTTTAAGTACTTATTTTAAAATATGGAATGGGCCCTTATTCTCTTCCCAAAATATACTTTTTTAGAGTATCTTATTACAAATTCTACTGAAAGGAAAAAAAAATCTCTCTTGATTTTCCATTTTAGAAATTTATAGCAATTACTCTCTCTCTCTCTCTCTCTCTCTCTCTCTCTCTAATTAAGCACTTTGGTGCAATATTTTTTAAAATTTTTTTTGCATCAATTTAAAGATCTAATTAAAAATTTTAAGTTGATGAAAAAAATCATAAAATTATGCGTGAAAGTGATTTATTTATGTTTGGAAAAGAATCAAGATTTTTCGTAATGAATATAAATTACAAGACGGATGGGGTAATAAACTTTATTCCATGAAGGAAGGGTTCGTCATCTTTCGTACATCTATCGTACCACTAGATTTGTGTGTGTCTCGTAGTGATTTGATAGTTCGGAAGGAGATCAACTTATCCGGGGAGAAGTCAGGACTTATTGTCCTAACCGAAACAAGTCGACTCTCGTCCGGACTATCGGAACGGGAAAAACGTGCTTCCATCAAAATCCGAGGTTTGATTTTTATTTCTGAAGAGCAGCCAGCACCCCAGCTAGGTTACAAATTTGAAGGTTAATTACTTTGAAGAGCATTGGATAGGTCCATCGGGGGGACGTGCCGCAGCTACAGGGTATAAAGGCCTCCGAGAGAGGCCAAAAAGAGGAGCAATTAGGATGGCAAAGGGGGGAAAAAAAAAATTTGTTGGATATTAGTTTTACAGAACTATATATATCTTTAATTTAGAAGGCATTTTTAATATATATTCTCTTTTAGATCGTAATTTCTACATTGTGATTCCGTTTTTCTTTAATTTAGAAGGCATTTTCGATATATGTTCGATTTTAGATCGTAATTTCTACGTTGTGATTCCGTTTTCTCTCTCTTCTCCTCTCTCTCTATCAAGGTGATGGGATTCAAGGATGTACGTGCAGCTAAGACCCCAAGACCTTATGGGATCTAGAGGATTCATCTTGGCTGATAAATTAAAGTGTAAAGAAAGATTTCATCAAGGAAAATAAAAAGCAGATGTTGCAATTTCTCTTCTTTTTTTCCCCCCTATTTTTGAAATATACAAATTTAGCTTCGGAAATTAACTATTATGGCATGCATGCATGCACGTACCTGTTTCCCCACTTAGCATGCAATTCCATGATCAAGAGCTGTTCTTCCGGTGTGATATTACCTCTCCTCACGTCCGGCCGGAGGTAGTTGAGCCACCGGAGCCTGCAGCTTTTTCCCGTACGCTTCAAACCTAATAGAAATTGAAACAAAACCAGGAAGTTTGAGAAACTAGGGTTTTATCCTCACTCGGTGGAACCAATATTATTAAAGAATCAAAAAATAAGAGATAAGTGCAAAATTGGAAAGATGGTTGATTAATAATAATAATAATTACCAGCAGATCGGGCTAGTGTGTTCCAAACACCTTCACCATGATTGGCTATGTAGTTGATCAAGATCAAGTCCTCTTCCATAGTCCATGGCCCTTTCCTCACTTCTACATCATAGGAGATGCATGGTTTCTTATCCATTTTTGGATATGAGAGAGAGAGAGAAAGAGAAAGGGGGAGGGAGGGAGGGAGGGAGAGAGAGAGACTTTGGAGGTAGGTATGGGGTGTGAAGAAGGCAATGAGGTTGGCCGTCAGATTTATAGACGCGAGCAGATAACATGCAGAATGTAAAGTATTTTTATAAAACTTTTGCATACTATAAGACAATCACGTCAAGTCAAATCAGTAATTCAGATTTAAAGTACGACAACAGAGTACTTAGATGTCAGATTTATAGATGCGAGCAAATAAAATGCATAATTTAAATACGTGCATAAAAATTTGGTTTAACACAGTTATGACAAGACAAACTAGTGATTCGTAAATCAAACGCATCATTTTCACTAGACTCTAAAGGGCTTTTAACCCAACTAGATGTCATTTTAACTATCTACAGACTTCTCCTAACGAGTAAGGATCCAAGTTCTTTTCTTTCGAAAAAGACAGGAATCTTCACAAATTACAATGATTTTGATCACTAGTTTTTTTTTTTTTTTAACGGCGAAAAAGAACTAATATATTAAAATAGAAGACCTACACCACGGCAATCAAAAACTAAACAAACTCTAAGGATTGATAAGAAATCAATCCGAACAATACCTAGTAATATATGTATGCCCACAAATTGCATGCATGGCCATGATGACAACCAGTGCATGTATGTGTCCATGATCATGTGGCGAAACAATCTATTTACAACACCAACCAATCACAGTCAGGGGCGGACCCACATGGAGGCACGTGAGGTCACGTACCCCCACACATTTTTTAAAAAAAATAAAAAATTGATATAAATTTGTAAAAGTTTACTACATTGGTATTTCAGTAGTGTGGTGGAGTGGTTATGTGTGTTGTGAAAAGCTCTAGGCGGCTTGGGTTCAATTCCAATGCTTGTGTTTTTTTGTTTTTTTCTATTTTTGTTATCTCTTTCCTTTATTTCTTTATTTTTGTTCTGTCTCTTTCCTTTATTTTTTTCATTTTTGTTCTACTTCTTTCCTTTATTTCTCCATTTTTGTTCTATCTCTTTTTTTTTTATTTCTCTATTTTTGTCCTATCTCTATGTGTTTTCCTCCCAATCCAAAATATTATGAAAATCAAATTACTAAATTCTTTAGTTTACTTTCTATTAATTTTACGGTTGCCACCGTGACACTTGAAAGAGTATTTTCAAACATGAAGATTATTAAAAATCAGTTGCGGAATAGAATAAGTGATCAATATTCAATTATTGAGTGATAATTTAGTGGTATATATATAGAGAAATATTTTTCAAAATTGTAAATAATAGGTGCCCCTAGTATATGAAATTCTTGCATCCGCCACTGATCACAGCTGTACAAAAGTGTTCTGGACGGTCTGGATTTTAATGAAATTTTTCCGGGAAAAAGTTTAACTCTTTCTTGAAAAAGTTTCATTAACATCCCGACCGTCTAAAATACTTTTGGACAGTCACGATTGATTACTTGTTCACAGCACCTCCGTAAACAAAATTGTCTCCCAAACGAAATGCAGTACCCATGTGTATTGCATGCATGTATATGGTACTTCACACACACAAACAATGGGAAAAAAGCAATAAAATGCGAAGAAATCGAAGAAATAATCCTCGAAAATGAGAAAAGAATATTGCAATAACACATCACTTGACATGTAAGCATGCATCATATATTAAGACGTCACATCTTATCCTTCCATTTGAGACTCCTATTCGTTCGGATGGCGATGGAATGATTTGTCGAGTGAAAAAAAAAAAAAAAAATTTTGAACCGAAAGAAATGCGAGCAAACCAATGTACGGGCTACACTACTTTTATTTTTTTTGAACAGCAAAATAAATTTTATTAATCTTTGGAGCTGTTATAAAGACTAACAGGATAATGTGAACGACATCATATCCCTGAAGCCAAGAACAATCTTGTGACCAATTCGAAGACCCAAAAACCTCGATTGATAAGGAACAAACCGAAGACATGCACCCAAAGGGACAAAGCCCACGCAAGGGCCGAAGCCCCAGCACCTATGGGCTAGACTACTCTCAGTGCGAAGCAAGACGAATGGAATTCAATTGAATTATCGGAAAGTGGCTATATGAGAATGAGAGTGGGTATTGCCGGTGATTATTGCGTATAGTGAATCATTCTTTCTATTTTCCTGGACGGGAACCACATTAACTGGTGAACTAATAAGAATATTTCGTGTTTTTTTGACATCGGCTGCCTTGTGTTTTTCTCATTTTACAATAGTTAGATCATATATTACTTTGGCTTTGTCCAACATATTTATAATGAATTTCGTTATGTAAAGATCGATGGACTGTTAATCTTTTCCATTTTGTAAGGAAAAAAAAAAACTCACAGCACGACCCCGTGTAGTTTTAGAAAATCCCCGAAACCAAGCTAGGGAACTTCCTTTTAAAAAGAATGAAAGAGTACCCTACTAGGTTTTGTTGATTTAATTAAACGCTAAAGTTTCGCGACAGGATACGGATATTCAGAAATTGAAACTTCTTTTTTTCATAATTTAGATATCCAAGTCAGCTTTCGTGATTGTATTTTGAATTTCAAAAAAATCAAGTGACAGCTTTATTTGAATTTGAAACTTCACTGTTCGATCATAGTTGACTTGGGGCCGGAAAAGTTATGTGCACAGCATGCTGTGCACAGAGCCCTTTTTCTTTCGCCTCGGGTCTACAAAGATGATCGGAGCCGCTCATTTGTTCAAAATATGTCGTTTAAGGTCTCTGTAAAAAATGAGTTTCGTTCGATATCGTTAGAGACGTTAACAAAACACCCAAAATCACTTCAGAATTTAGGTGCACAGCTCCTTGGGGCCCAGCCGCAGCAAACCTACATTTTGTCTCGGCCCGGCCCGGCCCAAATATTCTATAAGTCAAAGGCACATACTAACATCTCACATGGAGATTTGGTTTCATTTGGGTGGCTACACAGGGATCGTAATTAATGCTTAATCATTAATCACTACACTTCATATTTATCCTCCAATTTATTTGTTTGATTTTCAGAATTTAAATCGTAAAAAATCCACGATAAACTCTCATTTATCGTAATTTTTTTTATTTCACCAAACGTTATTTTCTTACAAGAATGACGCGGATATTTTGATCGAAGGTCACAATTGGCAAAAAAAATTAAATATGGAAGGAGTAGTTACTAAAAGTTATTTCATTGCATCAATTGACCCAGAATTTTAGCCAGATGTTGCAGAGCTATATAGTTTGATGATGAACAATAATAATACTGGTAATATATAAAGTACCCTATAAGCATAAGCATAAATGTAACGTCCGCTTGTCCTCCTTGAGGATTTCGTTAATTTGTCGAGTCGAATTATGTTGAATCTATGCTCATCGAAGATTTGACGATCTCTCTTTTTCTTTTCTTTTCTTTTAAGTATCAAGATTTGATACTAGATAAGTTGTTGAAAAAGTGCAGTTAACAAATCCACTTTCCTGGACTTTTCCAAAATCTTTTCAAGTCATTGTCGAAATTTCTTGCCAAGATTAGTTGTCGGGCCATGAATAGCTTCCCGACATACTGATCAGACTTTTTGTTTTGGACAGCTATGTGGTACATACGTAGTATTTCTAATCCTCTTTTCACACCCTTTTTTATTATTATTTATAATTCACGTTTTTTTTTTATCTTTATGCACATGAATTTACTATACTGCCTTTATTCAATACATTTTTACACATCTAAGAACAACATTGTAAATGCGTGTGGATAATAGCAAAAAAAAAAGAGTGTAGATTGTAAATAAATAAATATATATATATATATATATATATATATATGAAAATCATTTTCCTCTGCTTTCCTAAAGCATTAAAGCAATGGATTCAGCTTAGTCTACACGCACAGAACCATTGACAACCGTACCAAAATGAAAGGTTTCAAATAGTGGCAGTGGGAGTATCAAATGATACGTAGAGGTACGAGTGTAGCAATCGTGAATTTTTCAGAATTAATAAGTTTTGAACGCTAGTGCACCTATTTAAACCAGTCATGAAGCGGGCAAAAAAATCGAATACAAAGTGATGTGTTTAGGAAACCGGCCTGTATGTGTGTGTGAAATTTGGGAAGGCGTGTAACGGCTTGGAGGGCAAAAAACCTCTACGCTACGTAGCGGAGCCTGTTTAGTCCAATTTTTTTTTTACAGAGGAGTATTTCAAACATACTCGCGACCTATACTATTGCGAGGACCTGAGAGTCAGCAGTGGCGTAACTGTCGGGCACAAAAAAAAAAACAGTTCAAGTCACATTTTAGCGGGCCCATAATGGCTTCCAAGTTCGTATCGCACAAATAATACTGGTTACCGACGATGTTTTGGTTCAGTGGTGGAAATTCGGATTTAGTTGAACAAAATTCAAATTCGAGTCCCCATAGCCCTCTAATTGGGGCCTAAACATACTCCTAGCACACCATACGTACAGAGGGATCATAGATTTGGTCTCGGCATAGGTGTTGTAGGTTCCCTTATAGATATTGCCGTACAGGTGTGGCATTAAGGAACAATACTCTTTGGCGGAAGTGACAAGGTACTCTGCATACTTGAACTTTTCATTCAAGAAAACCAAAAAAAGAACAAGAGATAGAGATGCCACGTACACTGCATTGTTCCACTACATTTCATCTGGAGCCCATTTCGGGTCTCACAAAAATCCAGAAAACTATCGATAAATTTTAAAATATTATTTTATGTGACCCTGCAAAAAATCAACTCTAACAAATATCGGCAAGTATTATTTCTGGATTCGTGGAGATGTTCAAACTTTGTTTGAAAGCGTAAAAAATCTTCCAAAAATATCATCTTTGTCTAGTATACGTATCAAAATCGATATACCTCGAACAACCTTTTTAATTAATTAGCGAACACGAACTCGAACTCGAACTTGGGTACTCATCAATTTTGGTTGGTTTCGTTTGTCCATCCTAATCTTGTCATGTGTTATTTTGGATAAGTGTTGTTTTATGAGCTATTTTAAGTTTAAATTCAAACAAATTCTGATCCACCAAAAAAAGCAACTTCGAAAAAAGGCAAAAGAGGACAAGGGGCGTATCAGTTGGATGAGATGTGTGGTTTAGGGAAAAAAATCTCCACTTTTCAAAATGACTAATTCCTAACTGCGATTGAGTGCGAGGACAATAATTAAAACAGCTCTCAACCACTCATAATTATTATTAATTATCACAATACTAATTACTAATCTATTAAAGAAGATGTCTTTCTTTAATATCTTAATCCCTAACTGTGCAAGTACACACATGCACAAGATACATCAATGGAAGTGGGAAAAGATATTTCGTGTGGCTGTGAGTGAAAATCTGTGCTTCAAATATGTCGCGAAAAAGTTTTATTTTTTATGATTTGGGTTGATTTTTTTTTTTTCTTTTTCGATGCGACGAGAATCAACAAAGTAAAATGTATGGACCAATTATTTGGAAAAATTACCAATAATAGAAATAAACAGTCCATAAAATATACCCCCTTGAGAGCCCATTTTGAGCATGTTAGTCCTACATCAGCAAGATGTGGGAGATGAAAGGGATATATAACGCAATGCGTCGAGTTCCTGTATAACTTGAAGTTAACCTTTTGAGTTATGTGCTTAGGTTAAGAGTTAACAGGTCAGCTGGCGCGGATCGTTAGAACAACGACCATTTGCTTGTAACTGATTGCTTAAGTACTGGCTGGAACATATTGAACTTCAAAATTTTCTAAAAATCGTAGTTAGACTTGCTACTCAAGAAAATCACAATCATCCATGGAATTATGTTTACAACTCTTTTTGTTTCGTCACTGCGATTAACCATAAAATTTAGCAACAATGTTATAACCACACACACTCACAGTAGGGGTAGGCCCCACACACAATGCACACCTCTAGTATATGTGTAAGTGTTTATGTCTTTCTTTGTGGTTCTAAACTTATTGAAAATTAAGTACATTGAGCGAAGTTGTCTTAATCTCGGTATAGCTTGTTGGGCAAAGTTCACTTTGACCCCTTATAGTTTGGGCAATATGTGGATACACCCCTTATGGTTCAAAAGTGTGTAATAACATCCCTGTGGTTTGTGAAATGTACATATAACACCCAATTCCACCTATTTTAATTGAAGTGTACATCGCTTGAATCTAATCAAAATCTAATATGAGCTGTTCATAATGTATTAATCATATATAAGAGCATCTCTACAAAAAGTCAACTTGATCAGGCATCAATCACTCAGTAATCTAATTCCTGTTAAGATGAATGATAAATTTTAATTTGAAATTTTTTTTGTAATAAATTCGATTGGACCATGAGGTTTTTATTTTTGTGATCGACTTGAATTTTGGTACGGACGTAATACTTGTCAAACTCTACAATATCAACGATTCAGATTCAATTTTAATTAGTACTCCCTCCGTCCCAAATTGATTGTCCGGTCCGCAAAACGGAGACTCAAAAATAATGCATTTCTCTCCAGAAAAAATTCAAATTTTTTTCATAAATTAAAAGAACTCATCGATATCTAGTAAATTGTTAAAAAAAAATTTAATTTTTTTTGCAAAAATTGTATTATTTTTACGTCCTTGTTTTGCAGACCGGACAAACATTATGGGACAAAGGGAGAAGATTGTGGAATGAATTAGTTAGATTCAATAAAGAAGAATAATCAAGGGAGAAGATGATGGCATATCAGACTTTTGATGCATGTCCGTCACACTTGACATTATGATGGGCGAAATTGGGTGTGATGTGCACACTTCTCAAACTTCAGGGGTGTTATTGCACAATTTTGAAACATAAGGATGTATTCGCACATGACCCAAACAACATGGGTGCAAAGTGGACTTTGCCTTAACTTATAGCTACAGTTAGAACCTCTCCAATCCTTACCCATTTTACTACCCATACCCAAAATTTGAGTAAAAAGCCTAAAAATTCATCTCCATTGCCTACCCATTTTGAGTTCTACCTATTTTCTCACTCAAATTTGGGGAGACTCGAACCCATATCCATTTTTTTCAAACCCTCTTTTCACTTTCATTAATTACAAGTGTGTCATTCAATAATAAATTTAGGTAAAAATATGGGTATATGGGTTTAGCATTGGAGATGCCTTACCAAATCAAGTTTTTAACTCAAATATTTACCCAAATTTAAATGAAAAAATGGATAAAGATTGGAGATGTTTCTACGAATAGAACTACATGGATCCCATTCCTGAATATCTTTAAAAAGGCATAATAATTGGATTTATTTGTCTAAATTATATCCATCGAGGTGACCAGTCGGCAGGTCCTCTAACCTAATCTGGCAATAAGTATTCAAATGATAAGCAATTTGTCTACGGCACTAAATTAAGATGATAAAAAGTACTGGCCGGTTGTTGGCTACCTAGTTGAAAGAGACAATTCATGGGATTATTACCATCTTTAAATTAATTTGCGCCTCCAAAACACTCTTAATTTAGAATTAACTGAATAATTAATGTGGATCACACAAACTTTTAACTTACCAACGGTGTTGAGCTGATTAGGGTTATGGAAGTACAAGTTATTAAAGAAAATCTTAGGGTTTAGGAAGTACATTTTTGTCGTCCTGTATAACCTTTGTTAGTGTGTTGTCGCCATGGCAGCACTATATTGGATGGGTCGGTGGACTCCGCCGTACTTGAGTATGTTAGTATTACTACAATTTTGCTACGGCCAGACACAAACACTGATGCAACAGCATGTGTAAGTGTTTCAGAAAATTTCAATCCTGAAACCCGGCCCGTTGTCACATGAGAGGATAAATGTAGGATGGCCCTAACGCCACTATACAATTGCCTAGTGCCACGAGCATTTATCCCATTTACTTTTTTTACCCTCAATTCTCTCTCTCAAAGAAATCTTGCTTCTCTCTTTATTTTCCATCCATGGCCGCCGAGGCTCTACCTCCAAGGGCAAAAACATCATAACCGGCTTTTGGTTTTGTAAAAACGTCACACCCCTAGAAAGATTGTGGCACTATGGTTATGTATCGTGGCATTAGCATTGCCCTAAATGTATTGCTTAGATAAATGTCGTTCAAATTTTAATGGCTTTTCATAACCGGCTTTTGGTTTTGTAATTAGTGTTAATTAGTTCTAATAAGGAAATTTGTTTATGAAATGTCAAAAACTCAAATTGAAAAGTTGATTAGAAGCTTTGTCTAAATGAGGCTTTAAAGGCAACAAACAAAATTTAGGCTTGCTGGTCAAAAAAAAAAAAGATTTAGGCTTCTACTATACAGCAGCAAATGAAGAGAAATCACTTTCTTTCCTTTCCAAAAATAGAGAAAACTGAAGTTGATGATTCATTTAGAGCTTAGAGGAATAATGATTGAGGGGTTAGTGTAGCTGTAAAGCCTACTTTAATTTCTATTGTGAAAGTGAATAGGAAGAAAAAGACGCAACCTAACCACATGTCCATTATGTGGCTAATAAAGGATTAGGTTGTCTAGCACTATAAAAAGAAAAAAAAAATTGTAATATCGATACCGAAAATGTACATCAAAAATCTACTCCATAACTCAAAAAGGAAATATATTAATTGGAGATATACTACAACCACACCCAAATACACACCCTCTTATAAAATATAAGGATCTCACACCTATACTGAAATGTGTGGGACCCTCTCACAAAATACAAGGGTCTCACACACTACAGTGTGGGTGTGGGACTCTTATGTTTTGTAAGAGGGTGTGTATTTAGGTGTGTGATTTTGGATGTGGTTGTAGAATTTTTGTACTAATTGCGAGGATTGGGGGTATTTATCGGTATATGTTTATGTGTTCCTAACATAAACGCAGCTAATATTAATTAAATCAGATACAAAATCACATCGACCATGGGCTTAGTCAACTACAACAACTAATTATAAACAAAATCACAAAGGCCATAGGCTTATAACAATCCTAACTCAACTAACAAAATATCACTTTCTTTGTCGGAGTTCTCATTGCTCTGTTTTGATGTCTCGTGCTATTGATCCTTTTAATCTTTGTAATCTGTTTTCAAATATTTATAAATTTTCTTTGCTGTTAAAAAAAAAGCTACCAAAATATCACAAAATGACAAAAGCAGTGTTGTACAAATCTTCTCAAGAATGGGTTTTGGATATTTACTTATCAAGATCTGCATGATCAAGCTAAAAATACCTTGTCCGCCTTCGTCGTCACTTCTGTCACCTCTACCGTTGCTATCGAAATTAACTCCACAACCGTCGCCCTTGTTTGGAACTTGGGTTGCCGGAGCTCAAGATCAACCACAGATTAGTACGGGTGGTTAATCCAAAAATAAAGCAAAATGGGAAGATCTTAATTCGTAGGGGAGAATTCACTAAGATGAGAGAGAAGAGAGAAAACGGTAAGTCTCCAGATCTAGAAGGAAGAAAGCGAGGACAAAACAAGGGAGGGATAGGAGGCCGGGAAAGCTTGAGGAAGAAACCCTAACTAAGGCTCCGTTCAGTCGAGAATGTTTTTTGAGAAATTTTTTTTTGGGAAATATGAAGTAAAGGAGAAGGAAATTTATTATCTTAGGTGTGTTCTGTTGACAATTTTTTTTGATAAAATGAACTGAACTTTCATTCTTTTTAGCAAGGTGTATTTTCCGTACAATTGAACGGGGGCATAAGAGAAGAGAACCTTCTCTCTCCATCCCTCTTTGTGAACAAATTTCAAAAAAAAAAAAAAAATACTTATTAAATATAAAAACAATTAGCAACTACTCGTAGAACCCCTTCTATGCCTTTGGTAATGACGGAGAAAGGATTTCACATACGAGGCCAAGAGGTGAATCCAAGGTTTTTGACCAATTGAGATAGTCATATCCAATGTAAGAATGAGAAATAAATCTACAATTATGCACTTATTAACAACCACTGCTTAGTTGCCGATAAAAAAAACAAACAACCACTGCTTAGTACAATTGATAAGTCATTGCCTCCCATTTGTGGAAGGTCTTGGGTTTGAGCCCTACAGAGCCTGCCCTATGGGAGCCAGGGCTATGGATAGCCACTGGACCCCCCGTGCTAACCCTAACACCGCCAACTAACCCCCGATGATGTATATCGCTTGACCAAAAAAAATAAAAATTAAAAACATATCAATAATAGAACCATTGTAAGCTGAATTAGTCGAAGTTCGAGTAAATTGGCCTGAACACTTGAGTTATCAAAAATAAAATAATAATAATAATAATAATGTGGAACCAATGTTCTATTCAGTCTTAACGACAAAGGAATTTCAAAAATGAAAAAACCATCATATGTATTGTCATTGATTCTCTTTGCATTTAGCCTCAACATTAAAAGTGGAGCTTCTAATCAAGGATCCCTTACAAGTGGCAAGTGCCTTTGTTCCAAAAGATACGTCTGCAATTTTCACATCTTGAATGCTGTTTTTGGTGTTTATGCCTTTAGGGGGAAGACTTAATTAGAGAGGTTTTTATTTTACTTTATATTTTTTGGTGCCCCGCCACCTCTCAACACCACGCATTCCCAAGATCTATACCCCACAAAAATGTGTGGTTCCAAGGGGTATTGGTAGACCACGTGACGTGTTGAGCACACAATAAATTGTCAATTTTGAACACCGGTGTACTGAAGGGATGGGGCCTACAATGTCTAAAAGAACCCATTTCCCTCTCTTGTAAAACAACAACTACTACTACTACTACAGATTATCTTCCATATCAAAGGGCGGAGAATGGAAAATCCAAAGGCATATACACCATTCTGCAGCTCAACTGCTTCTCTTTAAAGAGTGCCTTCAAACAGATCAGAAGCGCTACAAGGATAAAAATTTCCCTGGAAAAATACCCACAAGATTCCATCCAAATTGCTGCTGCTCTTTTCCAAAAGAGATGGTAATAGTTAAGACCATAACAGTGTCACCACAAGCTAAAAGTATTAGCCAAAAAGTAGCAGTGATATAACAGGCAAAGTAGTTTCTGAAATTGTATCAAGCCAATCATATTACAATAACGTCGTCACTCTAATATGAAAGAAAGAGGTTGTCTCCAGGAACGGCGAAAAGATCTAACCCAGCATAAGCAAAAATTCCAGCATCAAATGAAATCCTCAACAGCCTCAAGCCTGTCATCGAACATATCACCCAAAGTAAGTGAGGTTAATGTCACAAAACTGTTACTACCATTTATGGCTCCGGATGTTTCACTGTTAAATGTTTACAATGGGAAATATTTTCCTTGTAAAATGATTTTGTGAAAACAATTATTTCTCGTTTTCATTTTCCAGCGTTTGGTTAATATTCAAAACTTATTTTTCATGAAACAGATTTCCATGAATAACAGCACCAATCAAAAGCTTTGGCTCTTCCAATTTCCCGAAAACTAATGATGTTAGAAAGTTTTAACATCTATTTTATGTATACAGAAGAGAGAGAGAGAACAGAATAGTGGAAGGGTTTATACACATAAAATTTTGCTTCAAGGCGCACACGCGCATGTTTGTGTGTGTGTGTGTGTGTGTGTGTGTGTGTGTGAGAGAGAGAGAGAGAGAGAGGGAGAATTGGGGTCTTATGTATCAGAATCCCCATATTTTGAAATTCAACAAACGTCCAACATAAGTCGTGATTCCCAAGCAATATGGAAGAGAGGCATCAGGATTTCAATTTGGAAAATATCTTATGGGAATTTTCATGAAAAGTCATTTTCCTTTCATTGGTGGAAAATATTTTACATGCAAAACATTTTTTTCTATAGTTTGTGCAACCAAACACCAAAATACTGGAAAAAATACACCAAAATACTGGAAAATATTTTATGCCCAAGCAACGGAGCCTTTGATTCTATATAATCGTAGTTTCTCAACCATATTCACTTCTTCAAGCATGCATTACCAGGATATGAAGAAATAAAAATGAACTTGCCTTGCTAGCAATGTTGTTGGAAAGCCAATCCAGCCCTTCATAAAGCCCTTCTCCAGAAGTCGCACATGTGCTCTGAATGTACCTGAAATGAACATAAAGTCAAAACAACTGAAACAAGTAATTATCTTAAGAGCAATGCTAGGAACACATCCATCCTTACATCCTGTCTCATAGGTGAAGCTGGGACCCACAACATTATTGAGAGGGTCCCGTCTTCACTTGTGAGGAGAGGAAGGATATAAGAATGGATGCAAACTTGGATGTGTGCCGAGCTTTTTTGGTATTTTAATCTGCAAATTTTCTTTATTTCCTTGAAATGCTTACAAAGTCTAGCAATTTAAGAAGATCCTCATCTATAAAGATAGTTCCTCTTTATTACAGTTCTTGCAGGAAAATTCTTAAGTACAATTATAGCAGGATGTTACTTGGTAATAAGAATCTTACTATAGGGGAAAATGCAGTGTTCTAAAACTCGGTATTCCTCGGCGAGTACTCACTCCAAGGTGCTTGGCCAAGGGGACTAATCCCCTACTCGGGGGGCATTACTCGCCGATTAACGCCGAGTACTCGCTCCAAGGTGCCTGGCCAAGCGAGTACCGAGTAGCGAGTTTTACAACACTGGGAAAATGAGGAGATGAAAGTACACCATGTGTTAAGCAAACATATGCCTCAATAGAGGTCTTATTACAGTCCGCAGCTTCTCAAGGTGGAGGTAAAGCTATCAAATCTCTCTCCCAATCTAACTACAATTGTGTGTGGCAATGCTTGTGGATAAAAAGTTGATATAGACACCATACTTGCAAAAAACCAAAGAAACTTTACCAGTGGCGTTGTCGGAGTGAATGAAGACCGAGCTTGTCAGTAATTTCTGCTGCATTCATTGCATTAGGAAGATCTTGTTTGTTAGCAAACACAAGCAAGACAGCATCTCTCAACTCATCCTGCAACCAGATCAGCAGTTTTAACATGACTGATTCTTCCATGTGTACGCAAGACACACAAGTTACTGGTTCCTTCTCTTTACATAGATGACTAATAAAAGCATGAATACCACATAAACCACAGGAGAACAAGCAGCAAGGGGATGATGCCACGGCATAAAAGATTCCACCTAGGTGAGAAAATAACACCACGGCGAGCACCAAGGAGAAAGATGGGAGACAACGTAGCATCTCATCTCCACTTCCTTTAAACAAAAACATATCACCACCCTCTGCAGATGTGCGTTAACAGTTTAACTCTCACAATGGCCTTTTTCACTTAAAATTTGATCAGAAGATTTATGAAAATCACTGTTGTACAAAGCAAGGTTGGACACCAACACAAGGCCTAATTAACTAATAGCATAGAGAAGATGCAAAAGCGTATGATAGTTTAATTTGCACTAAAATAAGGGTCACACATGAATCGAACAACAGGAGAAAGCGGAAACTGGTTTTTGCAACTGTAGTAAGATATCATATCATCTCAGCCAATGGATGTTGAATACTTCATGAAAGACCATTTAAGTATATCTTAGAATTTCTCCCTTGCAGTTTGCCTTTTAGAATAAAAACAGCATTCAAGGAACTGAAGTAGTAAAATGTATTCTCATCCCTGAATCAACAGTTAAACACCTTCAAAAAACTAGAAAGAGTTGTCAAAAAAGACCAACTGAAGCAACAAGGGAATATAACAAAATTGCAAGGAAGAAATGAACAGGTCACATAAATCGTAAATTGAATAACAAGAGGATTAGATATACTGATATAATACCAAGGGAAGCAAGATCATTAGAAGAAAATACCGACAACAAATTTTAAGGCATATCCAAAACATTTACACCAAATACCATGTGCCATGAGGTATTTATAAAACCATCCATCCGAAAACGATTGAGCAGACTAGAATGCAATATTCAAACAGTACCTCATTCAACATCCTATGCAGCTCATCTCTTGCCTCAACAACTCGATCCCTATCATTGCTATCCACCACAAATATAAGTCCCTGTGTATTCTGAAAGTAGTGCCTCCACAGTGGGCGGATCTGTATCAGAAGAAGCCAAAGTGGTCAATCGTTGCCACCACATGGTGCTACCACTAGGGAATTCAAAGTTTTAATCCACCATTGTAAAAGCACATTCTTAAATGAACAAAACATCATACCATTATAAAATCCTATCTTCTTGATCGACAACCAAGATATCGCACTGAATTGATAGTGATAAACAATTGACCATTAAGAAAACCTCGACTGATATTTAGTGTGAGAGGCTTACAGAAATGCCATTTTATGTAGGACCATGCTAAACTCATATCTAGATAACAAGTTTAACAAACCACAACCAACATACCATTAACGCACATAAATTAACCAACACTGCCTTCATTTGTACAATTGTGCTTTCTATATACCTTTTGTACCCTCACTGAAGGCGTCAGATGCTTAATGTGGTACAAACGTACTCCAATGAACAAAGTAACAATGGCTTGTTGGTACAGATTAAAATTAAATCCACAATTTTATAACATCAGGAAATTACCAAACCAAATATTATTGCAGCCGTCTCTACCAAAGCTAGATCCAAAAGTAAACATAATAAAAAGCATAAACCGAAACTTGAAAAGTTGGCACTTGGCACTGCCTACAGAGAACACTTTATAGTAGTCAAAAAAAGACAAACTGTTCAGCATACCTTGTCCTGACCACCAACATCCCAGACTGTGAAGCTAATGTTCTTGTACTCCACTGTCTCCACGTTGAATCCTGGAAGTAGAAAAGAAAAAAAAAACAATAAATTAATTATGCGGTGAATTCATGCATAGAAAGTAGAGGTCAACGGAGAATTCGTGGACATACTACAACTAATCCTGCAGTAACTTCATCAATTAAGCATTAGGAAAGTGGAGTACATTTATGTTATTAGTTGAGACTCACCGATGGTAGGAATTGTTGTGACAATTTCTCCAAGCTTGAGTTTGTACAAGATGGTAGTCTTACCAGCAGCATCAAGACCTACCATGAGAATTCGCATCTCTTTCTTGGCAAAGAGCCTGCTGAACAGCTTCGTGAAGGTCAACCCCATCTCTGTTTTGCTTCAGCTATGGCCGGTCACTTGTCACTGACACGACAAAGTTCACAAATTCAGTACTGACATCAAGCTTAATATGCATGAGAAAGCCAGCAAATCAACATACTATCCAAAGTACAGGCACAAACACCATATTACAATGCAAAATTTTCACAGACAAACCAGCACACCTCTACCAACATCACCTAAAGATGATACTGAATAAATCAGATGATAACCCTAATCACTGAAATGCATATTGTTCCGTACGAGGAATGGAAACGGGAATGCAGTATGACAAATGCTCCATACCATTGTAAGACAAGGGTAAGCTTTCTGTAGTTTAAAACAATACTGATCAGTACATCTTTCGAGCTTCAAACAAGGAACAACAAAGAAATTTGTCGATTACTCATGCAAAATACATTTTTAGGGGCATTATGAACTGTTTTTGCCTTTCCAAAGCTCCACTCGTCCTTCATTCAGTTTATTAGTTTTCAGTTCTTCCTTCAAACGAGGTTTGAAATAAACAAACCTGAAAAAAAACCTCTGGCACGCTTTAGAACGATAAATTCACCATTCTGGAGTAGACGTGTACCATTGGAATGTGCATTTCAAGACATAAATTCGTGCGGTAAAAGTGTTTCTGATAACCCAAGTCGAAACAACCACTAGATTTAATTGTGTCAGCAATGAATCTGGCAAAGATTTAACAAATCTATATCTACCACACTCGAGTTGATTAAACCTGGATACAAAAACAAATTTATCACGACTCAAAATTCCCCTCAACGAAGCTTATCAACCTGAAAAGCATTGAAACTGTTCCATTCACGACTCTACTAATTCAAACATAAATAACAAAGTCATCAGATCTCATCGGATTCAACATTAGCTCATCGAAACCCGTGATACGTCAGATCTTCACATAATAACCACAAGTCATAACTGATCTGAATCTATGCGCGTATCTACACGAATTGAAACGAAAAAGATTCTACCTGATGAGATCAACAGAGATCTGTAATAAAGTCACGCTTATATGAAAAATCAAACAACGTATGGGCTTGAATCCAATAAATCGAATCGACTTAGGAGAGAGAGAGAGAGAGAGAGAGAGAGAGAGAGAGACCTCTCGAAAGGCTCGCAGAAGGATCGGATGGAAGGAACGGCGCAGAGACAGAGAGGGGGGACGGTTTTTCGGGGAGATGCGATCTGTTATTATAAATGGCCTGACGGAAATTAACCACGGTTAAGCTGATCCCCCGAATCGCGATAGATTCCAAATTTTAGTTTTTGGCATTTTGATCCCGAAATATTTTCGAAAGCGCATTTTTGCCTCTAAAACTATTGATTGAACCAATTTGGCCCCAAGTCCAGTTGACATTGCATCACGTGCACCCATAATTGTGGCTTTGAACGACCAGCAATATCAAAAATGGTACAAGAGATAAGCTAGGCTCACCTGATCACGTGGTCGAGTCACCGTTCAAGTTAATTCTCTTATTTCGTCAATTGATATCTCTGCATGCTACCAAGCTGCACATGAGAGAGACTATTAGACTTTTTTTTATATTGCTCAAATAAATCACTCAAGCTTGATTAACATATCAATGGTGACTCCAACTATTATCAATTAATTTTCAGTTAGAATCCTTTGAAAAATCTAATAGGCGCGTGGAGCGTAACACTACAATTTACTAACTTGAGTGGCATATGGGTCCTAATTTCAAATTCACAATGACTCAATTTTAGTCTTTGTTTTCTGTAACGTTTGCTCAACCCATAATTATATTGGCAATAAGCCAATTAGTAATTTGATTTATTAAAACTACAGTACTTAAGATAAATTTTGTACTCTAATAATGCATAAAAGGGTAAGTATTGATTACTTAATTTTAACATAGCCGATCAACAGTACGAATGCAATTTGTATATTTGCCAACGCATTTGATTCAATTCTTTTATCATAGTTATGTTTCTAAAAATTATTTTATCAAAAATTTTATTGAAAAAATCAACGTAGATGATTCTTAAAACTTAATTTGATTTTTCTACAATTCTTTCAAATCAGATTTTGTTTGTTTATCCATAAAATATGCGTCATGCAAATCATACTCCATTGTCTGTTTGTTTGAATTTAACATTTTTATAGATTAGATTAAATTGAAAAAAAGATATGGCGTGCAAATCATACTCCATTGTCTGTTTGTTTGAATTTAACATTTTTATAGATTAGATTAAATTGAAAAAAAAATATGGAGGGCCTGCCACATTGGTAGTCGACGTTAGGCCCCACCGCCCTCATCTAAGTCACATAATTCGTGTGCGCGTGCATGAACGAGAGCAAAAGCGCGAGCGTAAAAGCGTGTTCGAAACATATTCTAGACTAAAATTTACGAGAGCCATGATTGAGAATGCGAGCACAGTGCGAAAATTAAGAGCGGAATAGTTTAAAGGGTCCCTCACTTACTTGGACACAAAGACGTAGCTTCACGTAATCGTGGGACACCAATCTAACAGTCGACTAGCATCTGAGAGGTTTCGAATCCAAAGGAGTTGATAGCAAGGTTTCAAACCTAAGACTTTACCCCTAAGTCCCGGACCTTTGATCACCAAGTCAACCCCTGGGATTAAGATTACACTTAGCTTGTGAACTATACTAGCAGCTGGCACATTATATATTGCACTTGTATTTTGCTGGGGTATGAATTTATGCGTAGTATTATTGATTCCAGGTGTTGTTAATCTACTTAAACAGAGAGTTGTAGCCGCCTTAAATGGTGCTATCACTCTGTTCATTTTGCTAGTATGAAATCTGCTACAATGACTAAATCATAGAACATGGCCAACATGTCAGCTAATTTGCAGAAAAGAGTTGTCTCCATAAAACAACTTATCCATACTGTTAAGGGTATAAATTAAAAGTTATATGAAGTTATACCTCTCTTTTAACGGTTAAAGTTTTTATGAGTTGGTGGTTAACAACCAAAAATGGTATCAGAATTCAGAGCAAACAATAGATCATGAGTTCGACAATAGATCATGAGTTCGAATCTTGAAGCTAGGCTCGTTATTAAATACTTGCATGAGTTTAGATAGTTTATGGAAAGATAGCCTAGCTACATGTGAAGGGGCATGTTAAGGATATTAGGAGGAAAGTTACCCGTTTGTGTAATTAAAATATATACTCATCCTGACTTGTATAAAAGCTATATACACTCCCTACTCCCTAGTACTTCATCTCAATCTACCATTTCTGGTCCTTATTTGCAAACATCTTGGTCATTGTCGTGATTATGTATCGGCTTTGCAATGAACTAGGAAGAATTGTTTGATCGGTTCTTGCTCAAAGTACTGTCGACAGGCTTTGGGCAATAAATAGAAGAAACTATTGAAAATCTGGTCCCAGAATATAGCTATAGACAATAAGCAAGGTGGCTGCAGCTTTTGGAAAAATCATGAGTTCGATCTGGGCTTCAGCTGATGCTACAGCCTTCAGGTTTCATTCTCAAGGACCATTCCCTCTCTTTTGCTTGACTGTGTCCGCTTTGGCTTCATTATTGCACTCAATTTTGTGCGATCATTTAGTATGCAAAGCCCGATGCTCAATTTATTTGATGTAGGTACGTGCAGACCAGGAATACAGATCAAGTTCAAATAATGCAATGGTACGGGTACTTTAACTTGCCTTTGTCGTACTTGCATTAGCATTGTTTCACACTTTTCAGGTTTAACTGTTTTTAGCATCGTTTCTAGGTATTGGAACCTTGTATGTAGCTCCATATCTTCAAACTATTTATTCGAAAACAAATAGGTCATCTGAATAGCTTACCTGCGGCTGCATTACATGTCCGATGACTGGACAGTATAAAACTCTTGCTTAAAATATGCTCTAGATAAGGGGAAGTCCTGCAGCCACAATGTCCTAGGAACCTCTCTACCTTTAGCAAGGAGGAAGCATATCTCCTATAAAGACTTGTGGCACACCTATACGGCATAATATTGTGCCCCATAAGACCTGTCATCTCATACACATATGTGCTAAATTACCTTTATCTAAGTTCAACATGAGTCCACATTAGACTGAATTTGATTACTTTTTGGCTTGCCCATCTTCAAACAGTCAATTGGAGGGGTCGTGACGGTTTTTAACTCTCCATATGTCTGCCAACAGAATGGTCCACTCAATTTGTTGCTTTCTGATTGAAGTGCTTTGAGCTCTATAGTGTTTAAGGTTACGCCTGTGCATGGCAAGTTGTCGCTGCATGCAAAATGTACGGGTTTTACCGTGTAAGTCCCTTTTATATTTTGGTATGATATGCCTGAGACAGCCACTGCTGATGTTTTGTTCTGGCACTTGCTCCCTTCACAGTAAAATTGATCTATCATGATTGGAATTTTAACTTCGGAAACTTGAATATTGGAGAACATGATTCCTTGCACAGAGCCCAAACCGCCCTGCAGTAGCGCCCAAATGAATTTTTGTCAATGGTTATATCCAGAAGAAAGAATATCAAAGGTTTTTTAGTAAGCTCTCAAGGGAGACTAAGCCCATGCCCAAATTTCTGGGGTGATTTGCAGATTTATATGCAGTAATTTACGTAGATATTTCTGTTTCTTATGACTGGAGAAGAAGGACGAGGGGTAGTTTATATACCTGCCATGTCTTTATCCTTACACCTGTTAACGTGTCATGAATTGCGGTGTCTCTCACAGTAATGTTTGAGACACAAGCTTTGGTGTTGTCTCTTCCTAGCCCTCCAATGCTGATTCCATGTCCAGGTCCGCAATTCACATTGTGTATGTATACACCTGAGCATCCGGTCTGGATGGAGACACAGTCATCTCCTGTAGTTACACAAATGGAAAACAGAACTTTCTTGTTATCGGGGAGATTTGCCCTGCTTCCTAGAAATGTTTGTCGCTGTGTTCTATACTGCGACATGGAAAAGATAAACACCCATATATTGCATTTGTAGAATTACCGCAAGCAATAGTAGTGCTGTAGATGACAACATCTTTAGAATTCTGCAGGTGGATTCCATCTGTATTAGAACTGTCACCGGGGGATGAAACACGCACATCAAAAACCTGAACAGCCGTGCAAGCATCGAATTTGAGGTGAGTTTTTGGGCTGCTTTGGATTGTTATTCCGGTCACTGTAACATGTGAACTACCATAGAATCTGAGTGCCTGCACAACCACAAGCAAATTTCAGTGTCGTAATACTTAATGCAGATGTCAATAGGTTAATACGATCATGTCAGACGAACGAACATGATAGAATTAAAAGAAGAACAACTGTTATAATAGGTGTAGTAAGTGGTACTTACTGTTGGTCTGGTGCTTGGCATCTTTCCAGCGGCCTCAATACTCACCTGCCAGGCGTTGGAGCAATCAGAAGGCACCGTTAGTTCACTGTGCCAGTTCTTATGTGGCAATGGCTGCTTAGTTCTAGAAAAACCGTTGGCCTCGCAAGCTTTTTATGGGGTTTCATTTTTGTGTCCTATCTTAATAAAAATTTCAACTCTTTTGGGTTAGTCATAAGCATTTATTCGTATTCTGATTGACTTTTCATGGTACGAATTTCAACTCAATCCTATTTGAACTGAAGAAGTCTAGAACATTTTTACGATCGAGGGCAAAAGTCATGACCCAAACAGGTATAAACTAGTTGGACTTGGGTTAAACAACTTCTATTGATCAGTTGTGCTTTTCACCCATTATTTCAGGTTCGAACTCCATCCTGAGTCTGAACAAAGTTTGGGAAGTTTACCTCCTGTGAGCTGCTATAGTTTGATTCTTTTGCTGAAGATGCAGATGATTCTAAATCGTTTGTGGGATTGTCCACGGGTGATTCATTCCACCATACTGAACCTTGGCCGTCGATGGTACCACTACCTCTGATGGTAATCCCATTGAGCTTCGTGAATTCAAGCCATTGCAGGAGACCAGAACCCCAGGCTGCAGAGCTTGTTGGAGCAATAATCTTACCATCCAGCTGTGGACAAATTAACCTCAGGTATAAATCTTTGAAGTTTGAAGAGCTAGATGACTTATCAAACTGCTAGAGCACATACTATGTTCAATATAATTTCCAATTAATAGACACCTATTGAACCGCATGTATCAATTCTAGTTCACTTTGAAAATGACTAGTCACCTGAAAAACAATGTTCGGTTCGCAGTTAGTGCCTGAGAAAGAGATGGGGTTGAGTAGGAACACATGCCCTGACGGCACCACCACCGTTGATGCCACCACTTTACAAGCATCCGCCCAGGCAGCTTCAAACGCCTGCCATGCATTCTGATATCTGTTATTACCCATGTGAGCTTTTATTTGGAGAAAAAAAGCACTCACATAAAGGTAGGTATCATCTTTAGCTTCTTGTCTATTTTTACTTTTCTGGTAATACAGAAACTAAATTGAGTACTTTTAGAAAGAAAAAAAAAATCGAATTGAGAAGAACAAGTTGTTGGAAAGATACCAAAATGATTCCTTCAAAATAAAACAGTTCTGAGAAGTGTTGTGCAAATATTTCTTTTGAAAGAAGCTAACTAACATGGGCCTATCATTTTTCAGAGCAAACCCATTTCCCCCATTTCTGATAGTAAGAAAATCAATTGTATTTGTCACCTTTGAATCATCTGTTTTTCCATCACCTCTGGCCCCATAGTCCAATACATTAAAGGTGGCCGACTTGCCAACATTTTGTTGCACCATCGTCGTCGGCTCTGCTTGTGCGGTGTCACTCTCTTTCATCAACCTCCAAACCCGGCCGCCTTTGCGGTGGCTACCGCCATGACTACGCCCTTGGCTTAAAGAAAGGATGGATTGGTTATTGGCTTTCCCTTCCCGCCAGTGCTTCCCTTCTCCAGCAATGCAAGTTTCATAGTTCAAAAACCAGACAAGGAAAGCACTGAAAATCATAAATGCTGGATTCATCTTTTTATGAGAGAGAGAGAGAGAGAGAGAGAGAGAGAGAGAGAGGTGATTGAGGAGAGGATATTCATGGTCTATATATAGAGGTGGAAGTTGAAATGCACTATGAAGTTTGATATCACATGAAGTTTCTTTTTTTCTTTTTTCTTTTTTTATAATACAAGGTGTTTATTGTTAGAGATTTTCAAAATAAAAGAGTCGTCGGTTTTGGTTTTGTAAAATTCCTTTGTTTCCTTAAAATGCTTGTTTTTCCTCTTTGTGAGCTTTGTCCCACATTGGTAATCTGAGAGATGTTGGAGTGGTATATATTAGGAAACATTCCTAATGTAAGTAACTAATGATCTAGTGTGGTGCAGCCCTTTGGTGCTTCGCACCATACCGGCAGAGCCAGTACACACTCACACGCACGCGCGCGCGGCGTGGGCAGTGTGGCGTGGGCTGTGGTGCATTGTGGCGCTTTAGCGGCGCACTTTGCACTTAGCGCTAGGCGCCTTATTGGCGCCATTTCTTATTGCGAGTTGGCAGTAAGGTGGCGCTGACGTGGATGACACGTGTCACACGCGTGGCAGGTGAGTCACACGGGATGGTTCCGATCGGGTGCGACTCATGCGTACGGGTGCACTGATCCGTGGAGCTGCGATGGCAATTGTTAGAGATTTTCAAAATAAAAGAGTCGTCGGTTTTGGTTTTGTAAAATTCCTTTGTTTCCTTAGAATGCTTGTTTTTCCTCTTTGTGAGCTTTGTCCCACATTGGTAATCTGAGAGATGTTGGAGTGGTATATATTAGGAAACATTCCTAATGTAAGTAACTAATGATCTAGTGTGGTGCAGCCCTTTGGTGCTTCGCACCATACCGGCAGAGCCGGTACACACTCACACACGCACGCGCACGCGCGCGCGCGGCGTGGGCAGTGTGGCGTGGGCTGTGGTGCATTGTGGCGCTGACGTGGATGACACGTGTCACACGCGTGGCAGGTGAGTCACACGGGATGGTTCCGATCGGGTGCGACTCATGCGTACGGGTGCACTGATCCGTGGAGTTGCCATCGCAGCTGTCGGTTGCGAATGGGCTCGATCCAACGGATTGGATCAAATCCGATTGGGTGTGAGTGAAACAGCACACCAGTTCGGTGTGACTGGGTTTGACTGATCGATCTAGACCGTAGGATCTGATCTAACGGTCAGAATAGAATGGGTGCATACCCATTCACAATGGGTGCGTAGTGGCCTATAAATAGACCACTACTTGGTAGAATCCAGTGCTCACAAAATCCGAATTTCTCCCACATCTCTCTCTATATTTTTCTAGCATTCATTCTGCATTCTGTTTTGCTGCAGAAAACAGAACGTAGTGGTTCTCGGTTCTCATTTCCGTTCAAGCAGGTATTCTGTCCATTTCGTTAGTGCAAACGAAAACGGAAAGAACTTCAGTTCGGGCTTCGATTTATCTTGAAGGCAGGTTTGTTGTTACCCTTTGCATACCGGAATTGGTGGGGGCAAATACTGTCTTTAGGAAAGCGACATAGTCGTGACTCGAAGCGATTTTCAGCATTTGTGGAGATTTCGTCAACATTTCAGATTGCAGCGGCCAATTTTCCAACATTTCAAGTCATCTTACACGCACCTCGGTTGTGAGGTTAATCTTGTTCTTTCTTAAACTTCTAACCCCAGCAATACATTTTAGGATAACACACCTATAGTGCATTAAATCATTTTCCTAATTCATCTCGGTAAAGTTGTAGCGACTGTCGACGTAATCCATATGATCAGGTGATCAACCACATAAATGGTTTATTCTCTTGTGAACTTGTTTTTTTAATTTATTACGCGTTTGTATTTTACAAATTTTTACACAAATAAGCAGAATGTGTGTGTATATATATATGCTTGTAGAGTACTGTGCATACACGAGCCACATAGTTCGATTGTTTTCAGTTTGGCTGCTTCTGTTTAACTATTTCCATTTCGTATGCATGCAAGCAATCCATTAGAAACCTTGACAAGTGTCAAGACGGACTCTTGCAATATACTCGTACTTACCAATGTTGTACGTAACACATCCTTTTCCTCGAAGGAGCAGAGAGACCCTACATAATTCCTTGTGCACGTACGTACGAGACTAATCCCTATGGCTCTTCCGATCTCTCATTCACTTGGATATTATGGTATTGACAGGATATTTATCGTATGCGTACAAGTTAGTTGAAGGTGTTGAGAATGTTGTTTTCAGGGCCGAAATCTGGAATTCTTTTGGTAAAGATCGAGTTAATCGGAGCTCAGTTTTTGAATCTTATGCATTACATAAATCCAACGGTCCAATTGTATTCCATCTACATAAATCTTCACCTTTTATTCTACATTCCATTTAAATTTTACACGTTTTTTTGATATGGGAGAATATTAAACATATCAAAGAAATTCTATTACCTAAGAAATGCACTAATTATGAGAAATAAAAGTCTAATCCTGTTTCATAGCCGGCCACACTACAAAGACTATAAAAATCAACTTCGTAGGCTGGGGTAGTCAACAGTTTCGTAATTCATTTTAATTATATTCAAAATGCATTGCGCCGTGCCTCCAGGCACGAGCAAACCCTAGTTGATTAATATTATAGCACGAAGACTGCCCTATTAGTGATTAGATATTTGTTTCATCTAAATATGAGATGTGTGCGTTTTCCTATTAATTATATTCAGATGTATAGAGTTTTCAAGAAAATGAAGACATACCTATATGATTAAGGAATTGTATATGAGAAAAACTTATTTACGGAGGGTTTCGTAAATAAGTAATTACGGAGCCCAATTACGACCGTCCAAAAGAGTTTTGGACGGTCCAGATTAAAAAATAATTTTAATCAGTCAAAATTGAAAAACAATCTCAATTATTAATTACACGAATGGACGGACGAAATTGCACGGGACCATGAATAACTTATCCCGTGAAAAAGTTTCTCCCTTCCAATATCTAGGTCCCTTCAAATCCGGGTTGACCTGTTCATGAAAAATACGAGGGCTACATCAGGTAATGTCATGTGAATCTCATCGAGATTTCACGAATATTTTAATCGTACGTGCACGGTAATGTTCAGATGTGATATAAGGAGTGTTATTATAGCACATTTAAATACTTAGGGGTCTTTCGGCTAAATAATTTTATTGGTTTTTTTTTTAATTTGTTAGTTTCACTATAATTTATTGTGGATTATTAGTTCGGTTCGACAAGAAAAATCGAAAAATAAAAAAATTATGATCCAAACGTAAATTTTTTTGAACAAAGCCGAAAAATCTAGCTTTCTGATTGATTTTGCGTTGGTATTAATTTCCGAAAGTCTTGTCTTCGGTCCGCTATTGGGGTTAGAGAACATGCATGTGATGATTTTCGAAAAGGTGCAAAGCCAAATCCTGTTTTTCAAACTTGACACGATGGTGCATGTGGAAATATTCACCTGAAAAAAGCCCATAAATGCGGCTAGATATATGGTAGGCAAAATCTTTTGAGTAGAAGAAGTAAAATGAGAGAGAAGAATGACAATTCATATGATGAAAATGATCCAACCAATTACCTAAACTAGACTGGAATTAATCGTGGTTTGTTTTATTACTGATATAAAAGCTAAATACCATGAGAAATGTCTTTTTAATAATTCGTATGTCATGCCATGGCTTTGGGAATTGTCTTCTTCCTTCAAAAAACATAAACAAAAATAGAGGGATGTATGTTAGGAAACATGACAAAGGAAAGTGTCGTCCATGAAACGGAAATAAACGATTCAGATTCATGGTGTGGGGTTCCGAAATATCTGGTTCACCTCTCCTGAGCTTCTGGTTCGAATGGATTTAGCCCCGGTCCCTTGAACCTAATTACCTACACCACGAAGCACGACTAAAAGACCAAATTGGAGGAGCTCCGGTATGGTCCTCCGGCGTGAGGATGAGAAAGGGCAGAGAAGAAAGCCAAAGACTAGGGTTTGAGTGGGAAAGATAGGTTGTACCTCTTTAGGGCTTCATCCTTTAGTATTTATAGAGTTCCCTTTACTTGCTTTCCAAGTACATCCATTTGCCTTGCACGCGTCTACTGACGTCACATTCGACATCACAGATAAAATCCGATAACTGTTTTTGGTATGAGTTGGCACCCTTATGTGCGCTCATCATTATTCTTTGGCGGAATTGTCTGGTGTGACGTCACACTCGTCACCTTGGGACAAGGTAGGTACTTCTCACGTGGACGTGCTGGCCCACCAGAGCATGGCCGATCCTAAGAGCTCAGCTCTGGGCGAACGACGCGAGTTCTGGAGAATGTGGAACACAGAGCATCCTTCGCCCGATCGCGGCTACAGCCGAACCCGAGAGTACAACGGCTAGTCGAGCTCTACGGCGGACATGAGGAAATGACCCCTGATCGTCAGCGCATAACTATCCCGGCCTAGCCCCGTGATGAGCCTAAAAGCCCGTCAATGGTTTGACCGGTCTTAGTAGTCCGAGCCGTAATGTTTGACCCACTACACATTGGACACTTTTATTCCGTTTCATGAACACTTTCATATAAAGTTGTCACGGACCTTTTCGAAAAAATTAACAACCCCAGTAAAATACATTTCGTTCCAGTGTCGTTGTACACAAGTTTGACTGTTTGAGGTATGAAAATAACGATAGAATTTCAGACCTGGACGAATCCGGATTCGTTGAACTTGGGGTTTCAAATTCAGCAATAAGGTTTTATCACAAGAAAAACAATACCGTTGATTGGATAGTTGTCGGATTCGTTAATTATTAACCAAGTACTTGATTTTGTATACTACAGTAGTTAGGAGGAGTTTGGGCTAAATGAACAAAAAAAAAAAAAAAAATAGATCAAAATTATTTTTGTTGTCAACCTTTTTTTTTTTTAACTTTTACAAAATATTTGAACTTTTTGAATTCGTCTTAACAGCCCCATGCATATGGGGCGGTTCGGGGTAATTTTCGTTCTCTTTTTCTTATATCTAGGTTATACTAGTATAGTCTTTCCATATAAAAAAACCAAAGTCGAATGACGCTAAATCAGTGCCGCCGTTATATGACTTGTATTTGCATTTTGTGGGGTAGCCAACAATCTGAGTCTTTTCTCCCCTTATCTTTACACTCGCCGGTCAAGTCTGCAATCTATAGATGGCGGGCGATATTTACCATGATTCCTTCAGGAATTGTGGTTTGGGATTTGCGTGGGTCAATTTCCACGAGTTACGAGATCTCAATTTCCAAAGAGCACCAAGAGGTTAGTCGAGTTGGTTGGTGGGTTTGCTCTTCACACAATTGATTCTATTCTTGGAGTTAGGTCGTATGAAAGTAATTTCGTATGAATTCTCTAATCTCGGCGTGGATGGCATATATCTTTGACTAAACCAGGAAAAGAATTAGTCGAGGTGTGCGTCAGATGACTGAGACCTTGACCATCGAAGAAAAAAAAAAGTTACAAGCTCTGAATGCCCATAATGTTTGGCATTTTCAGGAATGCGTGCCATTTTTAAATTGCATGTATCTTTCAATCCATAATGTTTTAGGCAATTTTTTGAACTTTGTATAATAGAACAAATTAAACTCTATCAAACAAGATTCATATTGCTTATAAAAAAATATTATGGATTAAAAGATATTGTTAATTTTTTCATAAGGCTGAAATAGTGAAAGTGCCAAATATTATGGGACAGAGGGAATAAATAAATAGTCATTTGATCTTCTTTCACTACATAAATAATTTGATTAATTGATTACTCCATTGTAATCTCCTTGGGATACTAGTTAGGAAGAGTTCGGACTAAATAAACTTATGTTTTTTAAATAATAAATTATTGTTTTCGTCAATGATAGGAGTAGTATTTTTTAACTTTTGGTAGTAAATATTTTTAATTTTTTAAATTCTTCTTGACGGCCCCATGCATAAGAGAGTTGACTGTTTAGAGTCTTGGGTCACAAGGCTCTGCAAGCCAACAGGCCCATAATCCATTAGGCCCAAATCGGGACAGGGATGAAATTGGACTAGAAGTCTTCGTCTGGCTTACGCTTTGTTGTTAGCCAACAGGCCCATAACTCCTTTGATATCGGGTCGCATTTAGTGTAATTTTCTGGTTAAGCACACAAATTATATGTGAGACTTTTTTTTTTTTAGAAAATTAGAGGCCGGTCCTTCTTTTTAGGTTTGTTTTGATCTCAATCCTGAATATTATTTCCGAACCTAGATAGACTTAGTTATGTTAAATAATGAATTTTTTGCCCGGTCCAACCCAGACGAAGAAAATCTATTCTCTCTCCTCCCTTCCTCTTTCTGCAACCATACCCGCGTGCACACACTCTCTCTCCTCCGCTTATCTCTATCCGCTTTGCAGTTCACAGTGGGCATTACCGTAGCTAACAAGATTTGCAATTCCATTCACCGGAAAACCACCAACTGCTCTGATTGTCTTAAGAGCTCGGTCATCATCAATAACGTCGACGACCAAGCGCGCACGCGCTCTCTCTCTCATCAAACACAGAAATCCAAGAACCTCAGCTTGTAAAAGGTCAGTAGTCTAATGATAAGCAAATCGAATCGAAACCTACGCCTGCGGTAGCGGCAACATTGAAGCATTTGTTAGAATATAGTAATCATATAATATCATAATCATGTGCTGATATGATTACGACATTATATGATTGCCTTGATTTTATTTTGATTGTAATTTATTATGATTTCATTATAATTAAGATTATTCATTTCCATAGTTCGGCTCCCTCCCATTGAACGATGAGCGAGTCAAAGAAGTCTGATGATGCTGAATCTTCTCTGAGGGGCCCCTCTCAACACCACACACGGCAGCAATCGAGGATGCGATCGAGTTGGAGGCAACGGCGGCGGGTCTGAGACCAAGTGTAGCCGGTGGAGCTGTGAATAAGGGAAGGGCAGTCGTGGCGGCTCTTTCTAAGAAGGTGATTGGAGTTAGTGGACATGAATTTGATGGGGTTTGACTTCAATTGATCCATTTGGGAGTCGTTACTGCACTGTTTCTTTAAATCTATTGTGAAGGAAAGAAAATGGGATGGTTGGAATTATAAATTTGCATGGAATGGACACAAATTAATCTTTCACGTTGGTTATAGCCATACATGGATTTGCATAAGTATGTGGGCCAAAAGCCAAAGTGAGTGTAAAACGAAAACCACAAAGAAAATAAAAGAAAGAGCAAAACAAAAACACATGCTAATAGGACAAAGTGTATAAAAAGGATTAGGTGTCCTCACCACTGGAATGCATGCACAGGCTTATATAGGAGAGGTGAACATGTGTGAGAGAGGGGCTGGGAAAGGAATAGGAAAATTTTGGGAGGAGGATAGGGGTGCTCGGTAAGGGACCCGGTGTCCCTGCAGTGAGGGAAAAGAGCTACAAATTGCAGCCCCCTAAAAACGACACCATTTTGATGTGTATTGAGAATATCACGGGAATCTCTTCTCTCTCCCTCTGACCCCTCAGTCTTCTTCTGTCTTGTTCTTAATTCGTTTTCTTCTCTTCACCATAAGAGCAGCTTAACGCTGCACGCAGGAAATAATTGGTTCTCTCTCTCTCTCTCTCTCTCTCTCCATTGAACTGTAAGTATTTGGGTCCTCCTCTCCTGGTTATTTGGGTCCTCAACCAACACAATCCTCTGTCGGTCCTGTAATCCCAAAATTCCCCAAAAAACTTTCAAATCCCTCACTATTTTTGAAGAGCAGCTTTTGATTTTGGTGGTGTAATCCCATTTGGCCCCGAAGTTTGGACAAATCCAGACATAGCGGTGGGTTTAGAGGTAGAAATTAGAATTGAACAAGTTGTTAAATAGTCAACTGAAAAAAAGGTATTAATGGAATTTGTTTGTAAAGAGGCGTCAGGAGAGATCGAAGCACCAAGGGAGGAACGGAGAGAGGGAGCATGGGGATGGAAGTTTTGCGTGGGGTTGGGGGACGGGCATTAAGATCAGAAAACGAAGAAAGAAGAAAGAAGAAGAACGAAGACTGAAGAAGACAGAGGGGTCCAAGGGAGAGGAAGAGAGATTCACGTGATTATTCCCTATACACCCCAAAACGATGTCGTTTTCAGAGGGGTCCAAGGGAGAGGAAGAGAGATTCACGTGATTATTCCCTATACACACCAAAACGACGTTGTTTTCGGGGCTGCAATTTGCAGCGCTTCCTCCTCACTGCAGGGACTCCGGTTCCCTCGGTAAGAGTGGGAGTAGCCAAGTATTGGGCTATTTAGAATAGTTTGATGAGAGTATGGTAACACCTTATTTTCCTTGAGATTATATGAAATTCGGTTATGGGGTGTTACAAATGATATTATGTGAACTGCGTATTTTTCAGTTCACATGGCTTACTTCTCATAGAGACAGTTTTTATAGACAATTTTCTACGAGAATTGTATATTTCTATGAGAATTATCTATGAGAACTATGTATTTTTTATGAGAATTGTGTATTTTTCGATAAAAACTGTATATTGTCCATAAGAACTGTGTATTTTCTATGAGAATTGTTTATTAGCCAATTTTCATAGACAGTTCTCATAAATAAGACAGTTCTCATTGACAAGACAATTCTCATAGCCAATTCTCATAGTCAATTTTTTATGAGAAATGTCTGAAAATTGAGTATTTTTTATGAGAGTTGTATATTTTCTATGAGAACTGTTTATTGTCCATGAGAACTGTGTATTTTCAATGAAAATTGTGTATTAGGCAGTTTTCATAGACAGTTCTCATAGAGACTGTTCTTATAGCAGTTCTTATAGACAAGACAGTTCTCGTAGACAATTCTCATAGAGACAGTTCTCATGATAAATAGTTCTCATAGGCACTTCTCATAGAAATAGTTCTCATAGTCAAATGATATTATCTACTTCAAATAATCATTTTTTTTATCTTTACATAATTTCATATTCAATATGGATCTTGTTGGGTAAATCTTGCCGAATAGATTCTAAAAATGTAATTTTTAAAAAAATTGAACATCTACAATAAAAGATATTATAATTTGAAATTTGAAGAATGTATTACTACCTACATGGATGGATTTGTTTACACGTGTCTCTTTATTTGTAAGACGTCAAAGTCAGGAGGGAAAAAAGAGGGAAAAAAGCACTCCTGATGAATACAAGAAATTATTCAATGGTCTTGAAATATCTTGAAGTATTGTTCCAACCATTCCTCACATGCCCCACATATTAACTTGTTTTGTTTGGATTGGAATTTGAATTTTTTTTTTAAAATAATAGGGGTAATAAGTGGAGAGAGATAGAGAGAGAAATATTAAAAATAGGAGGAATCTAGGGAGAATTTTTTGAAAAATTCTTTCTAAATTGTAAAAAGAACAAAGCATAAATAAAAAAGTAAAAGGTTTCTAACATTAACCAATCATGCATTAGTGGTGCACCATATGACAATGCTCCATATGCATTGGATAACTTTCTAATATTTAGACGCGCCATGCGCATGCGCGTGAGGAAGTTCATTGGGGCATATTTGAAATAATGATCATTTCAGGACTATTTCGAGCACGCAAATAATTGTGCAGGGTTGATTTCTGTCTGAGCCTAATTTTCGGGCCGGCCTCCACCCCTTGCTCCTTTTTTTTTTTTAACGAAAGAACAGCCCTAGCCACTTTAATGGATCCGAGTGTGCAACCCAAAGTAATCACATTACCTCACTTACTCCAGAGTATTCACCATGTGGGTAATCGAACCCAAGAACATGAGAAGTACTCTCAAAATTTAGACATCCGCACAATCTACTGGGGCAACCCTAAGGGTATATTATATGTGAGACTTCATTGCGTAAATTTGCGAGATTATTAAATTATATACGCCATATGTGGTGTGAACGCTTGGGTCCGGGCCTTCCGTTTAATGCTTGCAAATCCGTAATTCTAGTTAAAGTTAGAAAATCGTAGTTGAAAATTACCAAATCTACACAAGGGTTGGCTTCCGAAAGTTACAAATCACCATTTAGACCGATAGGCCTTACACACTCCAGTAAATAGCTCCCTGTTGATCGATTTCGATTTTACCGAGTTATTTTCAACCGACTATAAAAGCCATATGCTTCAAGCTAGACATCCAGAAATATTATCTTTGGTCTTAAGCATAGATCTCTTTTGATAAAATGTTAAACCCTAGCAAAAAAATTTTAAAAAATGAAAATTTAAATGAAAATCATGTTAAGTAAAATTTCTAATTAAAAGAGATTAACTTGTTTACGAAGGAGATGCAAACATGGGGTTTGCCCCATGCGTGGCCCCATCGACAATTTACCTCTTAATGGAACGGGCCTAAGGAAAATAAGTATGGAACACACCCTATGTTTCTTGCACTTATTAAAATAAAAAAAAGAAAATTTTATTTCCATTATCACTTAATATTGTGTTGGGAATTGATTATGGAAATTATTAACTACCATACTAGTACTTTTACTATTATTGAATTACCAAATGCATGCTTAGCAAATAAAAAAATCCCAAATGCATTTATTATCACTAACTCCAACGATAAGCGAGTAACTGATTTTTCCACCCTGGCGGGTACCTTGTCTCCCTCACTCTCTCTCTCCTCTCTCTCTCACTCTCTCTCTCTCTCTTAAAAATTGTCAAGATTCCTTCACGATTCTGTCTCTCTGGCTTCTCTGAGCTCTCTCTCCAATCTGTACGTACACATGTATCTTCTCCGGCTCTTCACGTTTTGTCGTCGTTTTTCATGCGTTTTACAATTGTGTGTTGTCTATACTCAGAAACCCCTTCCATTTTTGTTCTTTACAGTTGCAGGAAAGCTTCTGCCGGAGCGAAATTCAGTATCAGTATAGCCTGAGTCGGTCTCAGGTTCGCATTGATTCTCTGCAACTGAGATTTCCGTTGAAACAGTTGAATTTTGCTCGTCTGTTGCCAATTGTTTGAATTCAAAGACCTTAATTCATGTATATACATCCGTCTGCGTGTATCTATTTTGTTTCTGTAGGTTGTGGAATGTGATTTGTTTGATGATACGCGTTGATTCTCTTCAATTGAGATTTTTTATTTTTTTTTCTGTCATCACTGATTGAGATTTCGTTGAAACAGTTGAATTTGGTTCGTCTATTAAGGTTTTTTTTTTGTTATATCAAGAGGGTAGTTTTGTTGTTTTTTTTAAGTAACTCAGGTGTCGGAGCCACCTTACTCGCACATCACTAATCCTGTGAGTCTGTGACCGATCCCACCCGTTCCCTAGCGAGGCCCAATTATAGCTGGTGCAAATTTCAAGAGGGTAGTTGTGCTATATAAGCCATTTTTTTGATGGATTGAAGCTATAATTTGGCTTGTAATTGTTCTGTTACTTTAGGTTGTGGAATGTGATTTGTATAGAAGATCACATTGATTCTCTAGAATTGAAATTCAGTTGAAAAGGCTGAATTTGGTTCATTTATCACCAATTTTTTGATTTCAAGAGCGTATTTAAGCTATATCAGCTGTCGTTTGATAGATTGAAGCTATAATTTGGCATGTATATGTTACTTTAGTTTGTGGAATTTTCATATTCAAGATCACGTTGATTCTCCATAACTGAATTTCATTGAAACAGTTGAATTTAGTTTGTTTATTACTAGTCTTCTATTATAGAATAGCATAATTATGGTATATACGACATTGTTTAGATGGATTGAAGCTATAATTTGGCTCGTATTTGTTCTGCCACTATTGATCGTGAAATTTGATTTTGTGGATGCTTTGATAAGCGTGATATAGTACTAAAAAGAGTTGCTAGCGTGCTAATTCTTTCATTGTTAGTTACTTGTTTATATTTTTGAGGTTAGTGTGTTTAATTTGGTGAAACTAGCACGTAAGCTGGCTTCAACACTTGAGATTTCTTTTTTAGTGAAACTAGGTTTATGGGGTTCAAGACAGGGACTAAAACTTGTGCAACTGCAAACAGTTTTTTGGCAAAATCTTTGGGTTGGTTTCATAATTTATATCTTTTAAACTAACAGGTGTGTTGTTGAAAATGTTATCATTGTACATGAGATAAAATACGGTGAACAATTTAGTTAAAGGAAGCATAAGCACAATTTGGTTTCCCTCCCTCAATTCGAACCCACAAAGAGAGCCATTGCTGCTTTTGTGACATTTTCTGTATTGGCTATTGTATGCCTTTATGTCCTTCATACATTTTTAACACAGGTTGGGAGCTGTTTGGTCCAAACCAGTGGTTTCTACAACATGGTATGTACTTCTCGCAAGATCTATATACATGGAACCCAAACTTCGATCTTCTCCTTTTGCACAACAATATATCAATGTTGGAAGAGGAGTATTATTTGGTGTTTTATGTTGGAAAGGATTTTCAGTAGAGGGAAGAATACTTGAAGTGGGGAAGGAGGCACTTCTATTGCATTTGAACTCAAACTTTTTGGCTTGGTTCAAAATGACTAGAACCCATCCCTATTTATACTTTTAGATATTTTCATACAAGATAATATCTAGTTAGTTTCTAGATTTACACGTGATTTTTACTTACAAAATATCTAGAAATTTCTCAAGATATTCTAGATCTTTTCTAGAAGCTAGATTTTCTATAACTTCGGGAAACTAGATATTATTTCTCCTTTCATAATATTTTTAATTTTGGGCTTCTTTATCGGACTTGACTTGGGTTTTATTTTACTGGGCTAAAATACCAAATCAAGGTTATGCTCCAACAATCAGAACCTACGAGTTAAACAAAGGCCCAAAGCTTTAGTTCTTGTAATCACTGTTATGCTGGTTCATAATCAGACAAGATTGCTCGTATTATCAGAAATGATCTCTGATGATATCTCTTTTCATTCTCGGGGTGCTTCAATTTTTGTAGGATGGGAATGCCTCGGGCGAGCACAGTGACAATGTTGACTGGGATACTGACGATGAGCAAGAAATTCAGAACTTTCCGGTATCTTCGTGTTCAAGTTTGAGACAGCTTGGTGGGGAAGCTATTGTAGGTTCTGCGGAGGTAAATGTAAGAGGTTTACAGCAAACATGCAGTGTTCCTATTTTGCAGCACCTAGTTTGTTGATCCATGACTGGCGGGTGAATTGCTTATGTCTAAACAAAAAACTTACAAGTGATCATAGTCTATGTAACTGATCATTACCGTTTAAACTGATGAGGTTAAAGTTGCGTAGTTTATCTCACAAGATTTGTTGAAGGTTTTTGAGAAATATGTTCCACTTGTTATAGTATATCAAGAAGAATATCACAGGAGATTTTGATAGCAGAATTTCCTTGTATGTACAACAAGTCACAGGGCCTGATAATTAAAATTCTTGAACTAAACATTCTGAACAGTAAGCTAAAAAAAGTTTTCAGATGTTTTATTTCCCTGGTTGCCAGTTGTGAAGGTTGCTTGTATGTAACATGCATTTATCTTGTATCATCTTTTGCACCAGTCAAAAAGGAAGGGGGACATAATATTACCCGTTTCTGAACAAAGTTAATTATGGTTCTTTGCTGGCTTGAGGTAAATTTAGCATTGGCAGATGCTTGCCAATGCTGGTGGATCTTGTAGATGCATTTTTGCAATTCTCTATATTGAGAAGAGGCTTCTGCTTTTCTGAAAAAATCTTAAATCTTTCTCACGTTAATTTTAGAAGCAAAAACACTAGTGACCCTTCTAAATTAGTATGATTATCAATTGGAAATGTAGCCATAATTGACTACCATATAGGTGGCATAAAGTAAGGATGACTTCTCTGCAATGGGAAAACTGAATAATGACAATGCACTTGGTCAATTTCGGTCAGAACACTTATTGATTTATTTCCACAGAAAGAGGACCATCAAATTGGCATGGAATTTATAGCATTAATTTCAGATTATGTACCCTTAAACCAATTACCCAGTAACATGTTGTATTACCCTATTCCAGTTCCTAGGTTACTTGCGCTTTGCTACCGGTCTTCGCAGCATTATTCAGTGAACATGTCAAGAGGATGCTCAAAAGATCTTGTTTCACATAGAAATCATGCATTTTCATTTGCTCAGTAATGTAGAAGATACGAAGGCCACCTTTTCTGGTGGAACGGCCTTTTCCGGTGGAATTGTTCAAAGCTTTGTTACCTTACTAGTGCAGCATTTCCTGCAGTAATAGACATCTCCCTTCAGCAATACCCTGTCGGCTTTGGTTAATTCTCCCAGTAAAGAGTCAAATTTCAAGTCTCCATAACTTGCCTATATATTGCAATTATAATTATATTGCAGGACATGGGACTCAATTGGTTCTCTTTGAGAACTCGGCCTTGGTGTTTTCTTTTTCAATTCTGTTATCATGCGTGTGATTTCATTTTCCTTTACACTTCACTTAATTCACAAATATTCTTGCTCTCTGAGTGGCAAACCCTACACTTTTGGTTTTTGCCCATCCAGTTCTCTTCCTTTAATATTACTTGCTTCATGACTATGTTCTCATACATATTCAAAAATTTGATCCAGGCAAGCTCATCAACAGGTTCTTCCCACTCCAAATTGATTGATCATTTTGTAGGAATGGGGTTTCCTGAGAAAATGGTTCGGAAAGCTATTGAGGAGAATGGTAACTGAACTGTTTCTTCTTGGAGGATATTTTTTAGCTTGAAAGCAGCTTATATTTCAGCAATATGCAGGCGAAGGAAATACAGAATCAATCCTAGAAACTTTGCTTACATACTCAGTGAGTTTCATATGCCTCATTCTCAGATTCCAACCAATATTGTCTTGAAAATAGTGTTGAACTGGATCTCCCCCTTCCAAAATATAAAATTAGTCCTACAAATTTGCTTCACAGCGAGCGTTATAAGCCTCACTCAGATTTCATACCCAGTCATTGATACTTGAAAATAGAGTTGAACTGGATCTCCCCCTTCCAAAATATAAAATTAGTCCTACAAATTTGCTTCACAGCGAGCGTTGTAAGCCTCACTCAGATTTCATACCCATTCATTGATAGCTTTGATCATAAGCCACTCAATAGAGTTGAAATTGCCTCCCAGAACTATTTGACCTGCCTAAAACTGTCATCTTTCCTAAACTAAACTGATGTTCCCTCTTTGGAATTGTATTTTTTCGCTTAAGGAAATTGTCTCCATTTCGGCATACTTAAGTTATTTCCTTTCCTATTTCTTGCAGGCTCTTGAAAACTCTCCTCAACAGCAGGAACCTGTCAATTTTGATCACAGTTCGTCGGAATATGATGAGACATTTGTAGATGATTTCTCCGATTCAGATAGTTTTTCTGGAAATGCGGTAGATGATTTCTCCGATTAGATAATCGTAGATGATTTCTACTATATTGAGTACTTGGTCTGATTTGTTGTCTTGATCAATCACTTTAGTCAACTAACCTACCAGTCTGCTAATATCTACCAGTAAAAGTTCATTTCGTACCTGTGTTTTCAATTTGGCCGGTGTAATGTCAAGCATCTTATGTCTTACAAAGCCAAGCACAAATAAAGGAGGAGGGTTGTGGACTGGTGACTGTCGTAAACCATATTCAAATCTATTTGGTCATGGATCCTAAGAATTCTTTAGTTAGACATTCTGTACTTGCAAGTTGCAAAGCAATTTCAGGGTAGGGCGCTCCTTCATCCCAACTAATAGCAAAAGAAAACCGGCTGCATTGGAACCTCGGTGTAGTAATAAAATGGTAACCGTTAGTTAGGGATTCACCGAGTGACTCCCCCGCATGTGAAAGGCCAACAAAGGATCAGGAGAAGGCTCAGGAGTACTGGGAGGAGCAAAGAGTACTCAAGCCAGAAGAATAGATGTGACAGACAAGGAGATAGATCAGATCCCTAGAAGGTGGATATGCTCAAGGTAGTGACATGGAAAGATTTTATCCGAGAACGAGTAGTCAATCTGTGTCGGGCCTTAGCTGTGAAAGACGTAAATGCGAGGGTGGTCCATGATCGGTGGCGGAGTCACAACAAGACCTTTTATGTTTTAATTTTTTCAGTTTGACTTAGAAATGGTCCTTCATACTTCACTCTTTTTATAACTTCAATACCTTTTGTATCTCACTCTTTTATCTCATCTTAGTTTCTCTTTTTGTAACATCTTTGTTTCAACATTAGAGTGGTATTAATGAGATGTCAAATGCAAAAATATCCACCACTCACTTTGTAGATCTCTCTAAACTATGACTACTGTCCAAAATTCGAAATGGCCAAATCAAAGGATATTTGCATTATACTTGGTCAATCTCTGACATTAGTTACAATAGTTTCATCCATTTCTCTTTTAATAGAACCCATAAATGCAATTTGAAAGTGACCTTTTAGGGGGAAAAAATTGGAAGCCAACATTGTTTTCAATTGGAGCAAAATTGCTAATTTTTGACGGTTTAGTAATTGGGATGAGGTTATTCTTAGGCTCCATTGACTAGGACAACCACCTAAAACCTAGTGGTGGTTCATTATAACTAGTTGTGTTAGTAACTCTAGTTCATAATTTCTACCTTTGACATAGCTTTTGGTTCACAGAAATGTTTTCATTGAAGTAAGTTTTAAATTTACCCTAATACTAATTTCTGGATCCGTCACCGTACGATGGGGTGAAAAGTGGGAGATACATCAGACCTAAATATTGGACAAGGCCGGACTGAATCGTTGACATGCAGTGCGTATATGTGGTGAAACATAGGCAAGGGGAAGGGTTTCTGCACTTTAACAAGGATGCGTGTTGAAAAAGAAATTCTGGTCCGAGAGAGTTGGATACAATTAGGAACTCCATGCCAGCAACATTTAAGAGATGGAATCAGGTAGACACAATATCAAGAAGGAGAATTACCATTCATTGTTAGCATGACGCTGCATAGGTAGGGGAATATCACTGGAAATTACAAGTATGATATTGTTTTGACATCTTTATTTGAGGAAAAAGCGTATAGCAGGGTTCCTAGAGAGAATCAGCTTGACATAAAATGTGTGATGCAGCCATGAATAGGGTAGAATGTTCCGGAAAATAATGAATGCCAATAACAAGACGTTTACATCAAGGATGAATGCTAAGTCCTTAACTGTTTTTGCATTAGCTGTGAATGAACTTGTCGGGAAGTGGGAACATTCAAGGGATACTCTCTTGTGTCCTCACCATTCAATGTGGCTGTAATGACTGGTTTTGATAGAGTGGAGGGTGGTAAACATAATAAAGAGCATCTGATTTTACTTCTGGTCTTAATGCAAAATATCATTCTTAGTTGTTACAGCAAAATACAAATGACATGAAATGTAATTTCGCGTGTTACTTTATACTGCAGCGTTTCGCTTTTCATTGTTTTTTTGGCCCTGATAGAAGGATATGACGAACTTTGTTGTTGCAAATATTGGATTGCTTGTATCCAGCAATGGTTTTGCAACAACTGCAACTGTTTGGCCACTTGTGATTGTTTTGGAACTCTAGTAGTTATTTTTCCTGAAGGCATAAGAAAGTCTTGTTAGTTTATGATGAGCATAATCTCTTCAGTTTTTGAGAAGTAGCTGCTTTTCTACCCTTCAACATGTGTAGGACATAACACCTATGGATTTCAATTGGGAATCCTTCCGGGTTTTGGGAATAGTATAGTTGGGCATTCTTAATTGGTTTCTCTTGGCAGGAAAATACAGATCCTTTGTTGGATACAGGGAAGACAATGTTATTCTTAACAAATATGGGGTATACGGTGGAAGAGGCTTCAATGGCAATGGCTAAATGCGGTGTGTAGATTTCATATGTTACTTCCATGCTCTGGTAACCTGTTGCTTTGTCAGATGTTTTTTTTTTTTTTTTGGGTCAAACGGAAATTCGCTTTGTCAGATGTTATGCCATTGTAGTAGTGATGTTTGTTCATCCTGAAAACCTTCAGTCTCTGCATACACTTAATTTTTTGCGGTTTCCATTCTTCTTTGCCTTCTAATTTTTTTTTTTCTTGCTTTACTTCCCATGTTGACTTTTTAGTTCTTGCATTTTCCGAAGGTTTTATGATTAACCCACCAGATTAATTTTTGTATTTTGATGTCTTTTCTTACTATGTTGGTCCTTGATGCTTTACGTCGCCATAAGTAATAGTGTTATCTAAATTGTACAATTTTGCAAAAATTATCAATATCCATGGCTTTTCCTAACTAATTTGATTTGGTACAATAATTCATTCTCTAATTATGCAGGTCCGAATGCCTCAATTGACGAATTGGCAGATTTTATATGTGCCGCTCAGATGGCAACATCATATGCCTCTCTACAAGACCCTCCTGAAGAGATTAAGGTTTCCTTTCGTAATTTTTTTCCTTCAGTGAAACACAATGTGTTCATTTAAGCCCATTTTAGGTTGGGGAAACAATTTTTTTACATCTCTTGTACGTATTAGGGTGCTAGTTAATTTTCCAGTAATGCATCAGGATCCTTGCTTTTTTATTGATGCTGTTCAGACCCTATAAATTTCCGCAAGATTGATCATCTCCTGATTTTCACAGCCCAAGCTGGAGCATATACCCAGTGGCAGCGGTACACAGAAGAGGAAATATTTTGAGAGTGAATTTTGGGAAAGTAAAAAACAGAAGGGGTATGAGACAATGAAGATGAATGGTGATGATGAGACCATTCGTATTCCAAAACCAATGGTTGGCTATGGAGTCCCAAGAGGACAGGGCCTAATATTTAACACCAGAAGCCTTCCGGAGGCAGCCATCGGGCCACCATACTTCTATTATGAGAATGTAGCACAAACTCCAAAAGGAGTGTGGGACACTATCAAACGGTTCTTATACGATATTGAACCAGAGTTTGTAGATTCCAAGTACTTCTGTGCTGCCGCAAGGAAAAGAGGCTACATCCACAATCTCCCCATCTGCAATAGGTTTCCTCTACTTCCACTTCCCCCAGACACCATAAATGAAGTGTTTCCTTTAACAAAGAGGTGGTGGCCCAAGTGGGATACAAGAACAAAGTTGAATTGCTTGCAGACTTCAGTTGCAACTGCAAGCTTGACAGAAAAGATCCGCAAGGCGCTAGAAGGCGGGGATGGTGAGCCTTCTCCGGAAAAGCAAAAGCATATACTTGATCTGTGTAGGAAGTGGAATTTGGTTTGGGTGGGAAAGAATAAGGTTGCACCCCTGGAGCCTGATGAAGTGGAAATGCTTTTGGGGTTCCCGAAGAACCATACAAGAGGAGGTGGGATAAGTAGGACTGACAGATACAAATCACTCGGTAACTCGTTCCAGGTCAGTATTTCTTTTCTATAATTGTTCTTCCTTGCATACGTTTGTAAACTGAACCAACCTGTTTAAAATTAGGCTGCATTAAAATGTTTGGGAAAGGAAGGAAATTGAAATAAGATAGTTTCCTTTTTTTGTATGCTTATGTTAGGAAACTTGGGCACTGGAAAAACTACTAGAAAAGGCCCGGTTCGCTTAGGAAAATGGAAATGGAATTCGCATATAAGTAGGTACAAGATAGAGCGGAAATAATTAAATTTTTTTGTTAACTTCTAAGACGTAGGTAGAGATTCTCAGATACCATTGGATTAGGTCCCATCAGATTAAGTACTATATGAACAGGAATGACGAAACCCTAGTATGTTTTCTTTGATTTGTCGATAAAGAGAAAAAACCAACTCTCTCTCTCTCTCTCTCTCTCTCTCTCTCTCTCTCTCTAAGAGAAAAAAACAACTCTCTCTCTCCCTCTCAAGAAGCATTTTCTTGCATAAAATTAGCGTAATTGGATGGTGTGTTACGCGATACATTCTTCCAGGTTGACACAGTAGCATATCACCTCTCCGTCTTGAAGGACCTGTACCCAGGAGGCGTTAACATTCTTTCTCTCTTCTCCGGAATTGGTGGAGCAGAAGTTGCCCTTCATCGGCTCGGCATCCCATTGAAGAATGTCGTATCAGTTGAGAAATGTGAAGTTAACAGAAACATTGTGAGGAGTTGGTGGGACCAAACCAACCAGAAAGGAAACCTTATCGAGTTTGCTGATGTGCAACAGCTAAATGCCAACGAGCTGGGGCCGCTTGTTCATGCATTTGGTGGCTTTGATCTTATTATTGGTGGAAGCCCGTGCAATAACCTTGCTGGCAGCAACCGAGTCAGTAGGGACGGGCTGGAGGGTAAAGAATCTGCACTTTTTTACGACTATTTTCGTATTCTGGATTTGGTTAAGCGCATAATGGAGTAACCGCAGTATGGTTATATACTAGAGGGGCCTCTTGCCTGATAGTAGATCCCTTCGAGCCTTCTCCTCTTATCAAATTTTTCGTATGGTGACTTGTATAGCATTTCCTAGTCGAGATAAAAAAAACAAGTCGAGAAATATTGGAATAAGGAAATTCTTGACTTTGTTTTGTTGGTAGAAAATGTGAAGAAAATAATTATGTTGGACTCAATGTATCGGAAATTCTTGACTTTGTTATGTTGGTTGAAAATGTGAAGAAAATAATAATTATGTTGGACTCAATGTCTCCTTGAACCATCTTGGGACTCCATGTATCCTTGAATCTTTTCTTCCATGGCGTCAAGTTTCGCTTCATAGTTTCCTTGACCTAATTAATAAGCCCCGGTGGATACTGGTGATGGAGATGTATTGCGGCCTTTCCCTGTTCATCAAGTCGACCCTCATTCTTATGCAGTTGATGTTACGAATCAGCCTCACTCTTTAGGCCAGCAGCTTTGCTCAGCATCTTCTGCCGATGTCAGCCTATTCAGCTAACCTCAGAGGATTCCATTCTCCAGGCACAACTTGTTTTATTCAAGGCAACCACAGTCTGTTACCACTACTCCAGAAGATCAGCAGTACCGAATCGGAGTGGCAAAAAAGAGGAAGAGACCTAAGTTGCAGCTCCGACAAAGAGCGATGGAGGGACAGTTGTGGCGGTGGTGGACGATGGAAAGGGTTCAAAACCTGAGTAATAGTTCATGTTTAATATTATTTCTATTATTTGCTTTAGAAAGGGATCATGTGATGTGCTTTCATCTGGAACTACTGGAACAGGAGTGGTCAACTATTTTGATCATATAACTATCGATTTTTTTAATTAAATTAAATATTTGAAGTATAGCTCGGTGCCATTATATACAAGTTGCACCCTATGCTTTTTTAGTCAGAAGGTTTGAGAATCTGATTGAAAGAGAGAAATGGAAAAAACGCGTTCAAGACCTAAACTTCGAATCCTGTGGGAGAACTCAATCTCGTTTCACTCTCAAGTTCGAAAAAGTATAACTCATAACTATAGCCCGTACCTGATTGAAACAAACCACGCCGTTTGTTTCCCTCTCAGACGCGGCAAAAAGTTGGGAGATCGAAAATAGTTTTCGAAGAAGATTTGTCTACAGAAGTTTTTTAAGTCTTGGTGGCTGCTTAGAAAGCGTGTGAATTCGGTGTTACTCACATTCGAGTCTTGGAGATCCAAGTTGTGAATATGTGCAAGGGTCTTTTTTTGTGCCAATTTTTGTTTCTGGTGGCTAAAGGGAAACTTTTGGAGGTGTTCTTAGTTGGTCTATAAACTGTGATGCGCTTGTTGCAATGCAGTCAGTGTAATGTGTAGTTATGGTTTTGAAGTCATAAACTGTGCATTGTAATTTTGTTGCGTCTGCACGTTTTCACAAAGCACAGGGTGTGCAAATGCACAAAATTGAACCTAACAAGGTTTATGCGCACATTGCCCAAGGGGATATAAGTGGAATATGCCCAATTTAAAAACACACTTCCTACTGAGTAATTATTCAAATGGTTCTTATGGCACACATTTCTGCGGGATCCATACATTTAGAGGTAGACCCAATAAAAATGATCGGTGTTTGGGTGTGCATTTGTTCGTGGCAGTAGAATTATTACTAATACAAAATGAAGTCCACTGGCAATCTCATTTTTGATAATTCAATCCGTTCATTTGTAGGCTTCCATCTTTCTGTTAACTTTCTAATCAACTCACATGCCTTCAGCAAAAAGGGCAGCCAAAGTCTTGAACTCTTTGCTTGGATGATCTAAGTAAAACCACATGTAAACGATTTGAGCTCTATATATTATTCACGTGAGGGAATTCAGATTCATTTCAGGCTTATTCCTACATATGTGGACACAATGGTGTTAACAAAATACACCAACAAAACCACCATTCGTTTTTGGCGAGAAGGGGACCTTCATAGAGATAAACAACTTAGAAGTAGAACATAAGAGTTTCAGTTAATACACCAACAAAACCACCATTCGTTTTTGGCGAAAAGGGGACCTTCATAGAGATAAACAACTTAGAAGTAGAACATAAGAGATTCAGTTAATTATAGAACAATATTACACACCACAGAAACATAATATAACCAACAGACCACAGAAACATAGGAACGATAAAAGGGAGGAAGTTCCAGACCCTAAGAAAAAATGCAGATCTTGCCTTCGAACAAGAGCGGTTTCGCAGAAGTAAAAGTGCTTGAGCCTAAACAACCAAAAAGACAGAATACAAAAGGTCAAAAAATGACAAAGGCTTAGAAATGCTTGTACCACAACTTCCTGCAATATTGTTCTACTTGATATTCATAGTTTTGAAAGAGGTAAATATTCTACTATGGTAACATTTAGAAGTAATGAAACACAGCACAGCGTTGCACAACAGGAAATGTCCATGAACCCTTTAACTTTTTGTTCTGTATGAGAACAATCCACCTTCTGCGTACGAACAGAGGAAATAGGAGGCTTCTGAAAGAGGCTGATCAGGAAGAAGAGAGAGAATGGCAACACGGGAGGGAGGAACATAATCCAAAAACACCACCCCAATGTGAACAAGTAGCCCACACAATGGAGATTTTGAATCAGAATGGACCAAGGAGCTGTGTAATGCAAATCCTTTAATCTCACCAATTCGAGGGGCATACTTTTTGAGAAATCAAAAACTAGAATGAATATTGGATAAGGAGCAGACAGGTCTAAGAAGCCTGCACTTTCATCATGCAAGCCTCACGAGGATAAACAAGGGTAGAACCACAATTACACCTGAATAATTGGTTCCAAATATCAGGACGTTATATCTATGGCTGTACATGTGAATCCATCAGGTTTAACATTGTACGTTTCACAGCAACAATACTTGTGTGTGGTACGCAAATCGTGTTTCGTTTTATGGATATTGTGTGGCATATGAATGTTGGGAGTGATGGTGTGCTAACCTAGATGAGATGTCCACTGCTCATTGTGCCCTTAGTCCTAATTTTTGTAATCTAATTCTTAAAGAGTAATTTCTTTTGTTGATAGAAAAACAAATGATTGGGTATGCAAATCCCATTTGGTGGTTCATTCTAAAAATTAAGAGACGGAGCCAGAAATTTTGCTTGTATCGAGGGGGCATGTTAGAATTCAAAAAATATTTTTTGATCAACATTCATAGAATTAAGAGACTTTTACCCCGCCTAATACTCCTCCACCCCCAAAAAAGATGAAGTAGCCGAGGTAGCAAGTAACAATATTGAATCAAAAGACTTCACAAAAACCATGGGCCGGAAAAGGACTTTCTTCAGAAGCCAAATGTCAAACACGTGGGAAGCATATACCTTGCATCGATTTCTAATGCCGTAAACCATGTAAAATCAAAACCCGAAAAGCTATTAGAATGTGCGCCGATAGAAATTGAATTAGATGCAATAACCACCCATTGTACTTTAATTCGTTCCTCACATTCTTGGGCTGCAAACACCTGTTGTTGTAGAGAGAGAGAGAGAGACGATGGATGTGGCCGCGTGTATGAGTTTACCAGCTCCGAGCGCCCGAGAATTAGATGCAATAACCACCCATTGTACCTTAATTCGTTCCCTCACACTCTTGGGCTGCAAACACCTGTTGTTGTAGAGAGAGAGAGAGAGAGACGATGGATGTGGCCGGGTGGATGAGTTTACCAGCTCCGAGCGCCCGAGTCGCGGACACACCTCCGCCGGTGATCGGAACTCGGATCGGCCACTGTAAAAAGTCGACTTGTATCGGCGACGTCGTTATAACAGACAACGACCAGAAGGAGGAAAAAAAGTCTTTTAAAAGTTGTAATCAAGTGCTCCCGACTCATTTTTTTTCAATTTTTTTCGACGTATATCTTCTCCGATTAAATGCCAAGAAGTATCCCATTGACTTGATATGTTACAAAAATCATAGTAATTGATAAGTTCTGCAACATGGACAAATCGGATAACAAAAATAATTCGAAAGTAGGGTCGAAATTTTTAAAAAACAGAGGAGAAGGTGAATCCTTCTTCTAGAGTTTCATAAGGGTTATAATCAAGTATACTCAGCTAACTTTTCTTCATCTTTTTTCGGAATCTATCTTCTCCGATTAATAACCATTTGATGCTCAATTGAATTCATACTTCACATAAATATTTTAATCAACAAGATATACAATGAGGACAAACTGGATCATCAAACTAATCTCAAAATGAGTTTTAAAATTGCCAAAAAAGGGAGAGAAGCCTTGTTCTTAAGACTTCGCAGGTTGAAGATGAGAAGTCTGAGTCGCGTTTTGTATCCGCGCGTTACTTATTTCTCGGACACATCGTATTTTAAGACTTGATCTTACACCAATACCGAACTCGCGCTTACGTAACACGTTTTCCATAGAACGTATAATACTCCTTCGTAGTTTAATTTTGTTTTTCAAGATTTTCCTCCTCCTCGATTTACTTTCTGATAATACAAGTCGAACGTCAAAGCTTGGATGACAGTTTCATGGCGTTGGGTCGGTATCCATTCGGATCTCCCTTTGGTTAACAAATAATCCTCTGGATTATATCCTCTTATGATTCCATTTCGTTGCGGAGAAATTGCCTGGAAAAAATGACTTTTTTGGCCTCTGTTAACGGATTGAAAGTGAATTCTGGGTTTTAACAATATTTGAATTTTAGGTGACTGATGATGGTGGCTCAGAGTATAAATGAAGACTACAGGGTTGTTTGTGTGGCCGTGTAGTATTGTTCTTGCTGAGTATGTTTGACAACAAAGATTACCCTTTTTCCGGATTAGGGTTAGCGTAGTTGAGGTGAGAAAAGTACTCCTATCTACTTGCTCGTCATTGTTTTCCGCTTTAACATTCTGAACACAAATCTATTGTGCTGAAATTGAGCCCACTATTTTTGTCTTTTCCTAAGTTGTTTAGCCTAATAATCATGGTATGTTAAATGCATTTGTAATTTTGATGGCTATTTTCGGTGAATACAATGTAGTACCACTTTTTACTATTTAATTGTGTGTCGTTTATTGGGTTATATAATTGAAATCTACAGCTTGGAGCCAGGACTTCGTTACTGGGGTTAGTTGCCGCAAAAGTGAGCTCAGATGTCACCCTAACCGATGATGCAAACAGACCAGAGGTATTATATCTCATATTCAGTTGAATCAAAGACCCCCATTTTTGAAAAACTCCGACATTGCCATTGTCACTTCAGCTATACGGAACTCCCATACTTTTGCACTAATTTTCCGTAGTATTATTGGTTCATGGGTCGTCATCTCCATTACCACCTCCTCATACTTGTGACTCGTATTATTGATTCGACTAGATTGACGATAGACTCCTACAGCAAACTTGTATGGATTTGTGTGCATGCATTGATTCGACTAGATTGACGAGAGACTCCTAGCAACAAACTTGTATGGATTTGTGTGCATGTGCATGGACAACACTATTCAAGACCCTTGACTAGTAAAAGGTGCGCGTTAGCGCTTTTTTATGCAAGAGAATTTTCTCTATCTTATTAAATTATATAAAATCTTTCTTTGAAAAGTATGCCTGAGAGGATCTTGGTTAACTTGTTTTGGCTTTACTGCCTGGTCAAATTTAGTTTTGACCATGTGGTGCTACATATAAACGTGGTATAATCAGATTTTAGTGATCTAATTTACGATAGAATGCTCAGATTTAAGGACTATTTACTCCTCTTTCACATATTGAGACCCAAAAGAAGTTGGTCTAGAAGATTTAGGCCAAATATGGCACTTACCCGGAGATTTTTCTCATATTCGCTCTACATGGCATGATGTGCACTTGTTTCTTCAGTTTTGTCAGTATGTAATAAGTTTGTATGCTTCTCTTAGCCCTTTGTAGAATTTCAGGATGTGCCCTAAAATACTGTGCTAAACAAATCGGAATTGCTCCCTCCACCTTCCTCTGCTGGATTAAATGTCGAGATAATGAAGTGGCTTCATGCCTATAGAGCCATCTTCTTCGCGCTTAGTGATCCACCAATTGATTAGTTTTTACGTTGTCAATCCCATTTGCAAATTACTGAGAAGAACGATTCCAGCAGCTATTCCTTGGTCGTTTTGAGTCTTTAACTTTCAGCAGATACTGCAAATGGTCAGATTGGGTCCTTGATGCACCTTATTGTCAATGAAGGGTCTGAAGGCCAACTTGGATGTCCCATATCTGTACTAAAGGGCTGTCAGCATTTTTCATCCTTAAAGCCATGCTAGATATGCTTTCTTTCCCAGCATGGGAAGATTTAACCACAGAGACTGGTTGGGGTGTGCATCCTCAAAAGTTAGATCCTCAAGATCAATGTTCTAAAACTCGGTACTCGGTACTCGCTCGGCCGGCCACCTTGTACCTTGTAGGCCGAGTACTCGGTGATTACTCGGCGAGTAGAAATTACTTGGATTTTTTATTTTATATGTTCCCCAAATGATATATTCATAATGCATAATGAGAAGTTCAATGTTCATAGTTCAAATCAAATGAAACTCAGTACAAAATTACTAGTCCATTGCAAAGTTTAACGTTCAAACCAAATGAAACCAAGTAGGAAATTAATAGTCAATTACAAAGTTCAACGTTGGAATAGTAGCAGCCGGTTCGAACAGCAGCAGTAGCTTGATTAGTGTGTTCACTCGATTAGGGTAAGTATAAAACTATACTGAAATTACACTAACGACCCTTCAAATTTAACATATTATGCATTTTACCCCCATTTTTTCAGTTTTTTTTCGATTTTCTCCCCACTTCCGAGTAATCTCGTTTTACCGAGTAATCGGTACTCGCGGGTTACTCGCCGAGTAATCGGCTGGCCGAGTAATTCCCACCGAGTAGCCCTAACTCTACTCGGCTAGGCACCACGTACCAAGTACTCGCCGAGTACTCACCGAGTATTTCCGAGTTTTAGAACACTGCTCAAAATCATCCAAGGTTTCAACTACTGTTCCACTACTTTTGTTTGGAGAACTAGATTTATGTTGTAGGTTTTGTTAAACATCTATCGACAATGGCAAGGATAGGCTCAACCTGTGGTTTTGCCTGCGGCAATTTATCTTATACCCATCTTCCAATCATACAAACTAGTAATCTAATTCTTGTCAACTTGGGATCCATGGGTATTCCTTACTTTTCCCGCTGCATCCATGATTCAAACACATGTGAAAACAGATATACGAGATTTTGGAAATGTTTTGAGGGCATATTCTGGTCTACAATGTTTGTACAGGTATTTTTCCTGTTGCTGCAAATAAAAGTTATTTTAACATTTCTCTTCCAACAAAACGTAGGAAGGAATGGGGGAAGAAAATTTTGCGACCGGCAACAACAAGACTTGAACCCAAATATCATGTCCCGTAAAAGAGCACAGGGTCTAGTTGTCTATTTGGAAGTTCAAGTTCTGATGCTGTAGATGATATTTACCTCGACTCATAATTGGCTATGGATTTGGCTTGGCCACCTATGAGTATTAGCAGTGGAAGTAATGCTGCTTCAGATCTCATACAATTGTGATATGCACTTGGAAAGTTTTTGTCCCTTTCCTCTGAATCCTCTCACAGGTGAAGAACAAAACCACGTGTATCAATCCCATCCAATGGGTTTGCTGAAAATCTTATTTGTACACAGGTATGGCCGGGTGGTTGTTTTCATCCTGTTTGCATTGCTGGAGAATGCCCCTTGCCATCACTTACCCAAATAAAAAGTGAGACAGGAACATGAGATGAGAAGTACCTTGGTTGATATTCTAGTGTACTTCTTTGGATATCTCATCTTATTCCTTGCTCAATATAAGCATGCATGTGACTATTTTTCATGGTTGAAAAGTTTTTTCCTGTGCAAGGCTTGTTTTGATGTTCTGCGCCAATTAGGTGCCTAAAAATGCTCGGCACCGGATAAAAATGGAGGAAGTTTTTCGAAGAACAAAGAGTATGCTGTTACGGACATGAACTGCCCTCTTTGGTTCAAATAAGACTTGCCTTTGAAAAACCGCTGCCGCGATGGACTTCATACCAATAGGAACCATCTTAACCATGATCGTGAACCAAGTCTAAAATGAATTTGACTAGTTTTTCAATTTTCTCATGTTTATGCGATACAATACTTCCAGAAATCAATCATCATAAATGAAAAGTTGTGGCCGATGGTTGAATTTTTATTTTTATTTTGTGGAACTTGTTTGACGTTGTTGTCATTCTTGAACTCTCCAGGGTCAAAGAAGTGAAGAATGTAAATGGTGAGAGCACCTGTTCCCATGGAACTTAATGAACAAACATAAAGCTACTTGGTGAAGCAGGAGAGATACCCCCTTTGCTTGAAATGGCATCTGGAAACAGCGAATCTAAAGAGTTGGCTTTATCTGTGTTGGTTAAGCTACCAGGCTGCCATGTAAACAAGAACCGCGTCTGCACAGCTGGTTGGGTTCCTCTTCATCTGAAGTTAATCTTTTTCGTTCCATCTACGCTAGTCATATTCGCAAAATGCTCTGGAGTCCTTGAAACACTTGCTTCAAACGGAAATGGAACTATATTCTTAATTGATGAAACCGGGGCGCCCCAACTTGAAGTACTGCCCATTATCACCAACTTGTTAGTTTTGCATCAATAGCCCAACACCTCATATATTGTGAGGAAGCCAGCCTTGCGTTTTGAGAAGAATTTGTTTAGATTTCTGTTCTCACTTCAAATGGGTTATCACTGATCATTACTCTTCTTGATGACTCCATCTTGGATCCGTGAAGTTGCAATGAATCTTCTCTTCCTCTTCTCACAATAAGAGCCAGAAGGAGTTGTGGAATGCCTTCTCAAGCCAAGCAGACTTGAAGCTTTAGTCAATTTTCTAGAAAACAAGACGAGACCATGTACAAATGGCTGCAGCTGGTTTACCAACCAATTCACTTGGTTAAGGATTTTTAACTTCCTTGTTTGATAGGTGTGTTAAGGACATTCGAACCTGAATCTCTTTATTGGGGGAAGGTTTTCCAAGCTATTTTCTCAATTTTCTCTTTTTTATTATGAGTTGCAGCCTGTATAAATGTGCATTCTGAAATTGTCCCTAAAGATGTTAATCTTTAATACCAATGCAGAAAACTTCATGACTGGGTATCGTACCATTTTCGATCGTGAAGAGATGGTTCAGTGCGTTTTGCAATTGACATAAATATCCACATTGATACATTTAAAATCGTCTGATATACATCAAACTGCTCTTGAACACGTGTCTGGATCTATGTTCGGACATTTGTGTTCTAAGCATTTTCCATTCGTATTTTCTTTTCCCATGGTTTGTCTACATGACCAAACAATGGAAAATGAAATGCTAATGAATAATGATTACTATTTGAACAACTAATTAGAAGATGCAATTGCCAAACCAAAAAAAAAAGACCTTCTCAATCATAAGCAAGCAATTGCATGTTTGTACTAGTATTTCTTCTATTAAGCCGAACCCGAAAAAAGAATGAAATCATCTAACTTGCGTTCAAAATTTTCTCAGCTACATTGCCTAACGATGTACTCGAGAGACAAAATCTTATAAGCAAGCTTCAACTTCTCTAGAACTTAGCTTTCAGGCTAGAAATTCTGGTTTCCAACCTATTGCCGCAGAATGAAGATCCTAACATTCAGCGAATCCATTCTAGATCACTGATAAAACTAAAATACATATTACAAGAAAACAGTAATAATCTCTCTCTTATTGTGCAACCCCTTGGTTACTTGATGCACCAGTTCCATTTCTTTTGCTTTGCCTCCATTACAAATCCAAAGCAAGCATGTCTTCCAGAGTTTAATTTAGCAGAACTCCAGCCTACCTTGCCAACCAATCGAAAACATCCTTCTTTTACTATCTAGCCTTGGATCCCGATTTTCCAGTTTTTCCTGAGATCTTACTATCGGTGGGTATTTGAACTTGTTTCAACTTCATCTTAATTTACCTAACAAGCGAAGATAGTTCATACTGCTCTTTTTTCTTTGAGGACATATCATCAGACTGTACAAACTCATTTTTCTTTGTCTTTAGGTCATCAGAAGGCAACTGAGCTTGTTTTGACCCCAGTACTTCTTGGTCACCCTTGCGTTGCTTCTGTGCCAACTGCTGAGCATAAGTCACACTCCTGCAAAACCAAAACTCAGTTCATAAGCAATAAATATGCGGTAAGGAACTCCTAGAATAGGTAGCAATGATAGGTAATTATTTATCAGTTCTTCCAAGGATCAGAAATCAAAATAGTTATGGACAAGGATCAAAATTTTGGTTCGGTCTGTTATTTCAGTTAGCTAGGAAAAGGAAATGTTTCGAAAACATTCTGATGTGTTTCAGAAATGTAGCCTGAACATAATGGAAATGTGAAAATGACTTGGGGATGTATCAACGTGCCATTGTTGAATAATTCTAATAGGCGTCATAACAGCTCAATGTTTCGGTATGTTTCACACAATTCCAACATGTTTCAGTAAGTTTCGTCACGTGTCAGTGGAAACACTGAAATTTTGCAATTCCACTTATATTTCGTTTCAGTCTCCAAGGAAACACAAACATTTTGACCCTTTTTTGGAAACGTAACTAGATTTTGTTCCTTGATTATCGGAGACCAGAGCAGAAAAATGTTAAGGAAAACCAATTGTAATGTCACGAAAAGTTGGATATACCTTTTAAATTGGGGATCCGTGTGTCCAAGGCAAAAAGAGGTGAGGTGAAGATAGCTGAAAACCTTGGATCATCATAATCAACACTGGGTAATTTCCCCTCATCGGGAATTTCTTTTTCCCTTCTTTTTTCCTTTCTTCCCTTCCTACCCTTCCCCTCAACCTTTTTGGGTTTTAAATTATATCCCTTCAAGCTGGCGTCTGCTCCGTTCCCGTCTGCCAGTAATAACTCAAGCTCTGCTATGCTTGCTGCTTCTGCTTCTTTAGCTGTTTCCTCGTTCTTCTTCCCCTTTTTGTCACTATTACCTTTACCCTCTTGCTTGCCTTAACCATGGTTCTTCAATGAAAAAATCATCCACCTCTTCTTTTGGTTCCCTATCACTATCACTACTCTCATCATCTGTTAAATACTTGGAGCTATTTTTCCTGGCCATCTTTTTTCTCTTCTCTTCCGTATTGAGCTTCCCAAAAATGTTTCCGATTTCTTATCCTTCTTTTCTAGCTCATCCTTGCTTATATCTTCTAATCCAGTGTCAAAAGTGACCTCCATATCCTGACCATCTTCATTGTCCTCATCAGAATCTTCACCAGACTGAAGTAGAGGGATCATATCCTGTTTCTTATGTTCCTTTTGAGGTTTGTCTTCTGTCGCATTGTCATTTTCATCTTCGTCAGATTCACTCTCATCAGAAGCCAGAAATTCTTTCAATTCCATTTCGGCCAGCTATAGGGAAACATAATTGGAATCAGAAAGGGAAAGAAAAGGCAACAGTCCCTCCATCCCATTTTGTTTGTTCATTTTCACTCAATACAAACAAAAAATTTGTCCATATTATCCATATTCATCTTTTCTCATATGATTTGAAAAACGACTGTCTATAGAACTAATAATGATCTTTTAATTGAAGTACTACAACAAATATTCATGGAATATGTTATTTGTTGATCCAATTAATGGCACAACGGGTAAAAAATGGAGTAACAAAATAGGAGGATAGATGATCATACATGAAAATCTCTTCAAATTAAGATCACACAAAGGTGACTATTTCGAGTTTCAAAAGTCTCTCCTCTAAATTTTTTTGTTGCGTCTTACCATTCTAGTCCTTATTTTAAACAGCCATCGTTTGTTACAGCCATTGTTGGAAAAAATTAGCCACGCCCAGATACGAGTGCAGAGAAAGTGCAGAAAATTGGGATAAAAAACATACACTCAAACAGGAAAAAAAAATACCGACCTGGTCATCATTAAACTTCCTCTTCAATGCCTTCGCGCGTTGTGGCTCATCGTCCTCCCATGTGAGATGAATGTTACTTCGCTGTAATGCTCGAGTCTTGAAATCTAAACCTTCATAGTTTGCTGAGGCCTAGCCCAAATGTAGAAATGACAATGTCAATAATAACTTTGAGGTTAATCTGAGGCAGAGCAGGCTCACAATAGCCTAGGTGAAGACCGAAGAACAGAAAATATCATTAGAAAGAAAAAGAGCCGCATGAAACGTACAGGTTGCGGTGATGCCAATTACTGCCTTCAAAATAACAAATCTAGAACTGATTGCAGGACGATTGGATATCTTAATGGAACAGTAAACAACGTGATTTCTATATACATCGGCTGGGGAGCCATATACAAAAGAAAGATTGAAGTGAGACTCGGTAACTGATTGCATAGAGGCAGTTTGATAGAAGGTTCATAAAAAGAGGAGAGTTAATCAGGAAATGAACAAACTAATTCATCATTCATGACATAGAGAAGAAGAAGGATTTTGGAAAGCCACAAATACTAAACCTATCCACCGGATATTAAGTTGACCATTTTATCACAATAGCAAAAATATGAAAAAACTTTGTATTCGGCAACTAAGAGAACGCAAAGTAAAACAAGTGTATCTAAAATGAGAATGTTAAGGTGCATGCGTGGTGAGACAAGGAGAGATAGAAGCATAAATGAAAACATCTGTCAATTAGTAGGGGTAGCACCAACTAAGATAAAAAAAAAACAAAAGCAATTACTAATTTCTATTGGCGTCTACACATGATTGTAGGCTTGTAGCACAAGTAGCCGCCATCTACAGGATCAGACCTACATCTTTTCCAAGAATCACATTGAGAGCATTAAAAAATCAATATTCTGTCCCCAAATGGGACCCACTAGAAGCTTCGATTGCATTCCCGGACAAACTTATTCAGTCCAATCCCCTAAACTTGCTTATCAGAAAATATCAATGTTCTTTTTTTCAAAACAGATCATATAATAGCTACAAAAATTACCTCAGTTGTGGCATCACGAGGAGGATGTTTAAATTCCATGGAGTCCGGAATAAACCTCAAGTCTAGCTTATTTGATGATCTTTCGAACTAAATTCCATTGTAACTTTTATAAAGATAATCTGCAGTAGCTATGGAATCACAATCCACGACTGCATAATAGTACCTGAAAAACATTACAAGATGAACATAATGAAAGTATTATATGGTAAGCGTTGCTCAATTTATAAGATAACAAGATAAGATTATTTCCTTGCATGTATGTCAGAAAAATGATCAGGAAAAAGAGCTAGAAATTTTACGTCTCCAATTAGTAAATAGGCATAATCCATTAAGGTTCAATGAAAGGACTTCATTGAGGAATCTTTCTTAAGCATGAATTCTTCTGTAGTCATAACTTCAAAATACAAAGAAACGACTAAAAGGTTTAAACTTCCTCAGGTTAAAACAAAAAATGGAAAACCCTCCAAATTTGTAATACAAAAGTTTCACCAAAGCTCTCCTTAGTTCAGAGCAGAAAAATGTCAGCAGAAGCATGATTTTGGTTAAACCTTTATCCTATTTACATAATGTTTTTTACTTATGAGGCCACAAAACATCAGAAAGGAAGAGGTTTTAAATTTTCGTACTCTTATCTCACATCTCATATCTCACAGATTACTTGAGCAAAAATACGAAGCATTAGTAATCATAAGAGCACAAGACAGTAGTTTATTTTCTCAGATGAACAAACAACGAAACGATGTTATGTACCAGTATGCTAGCAAAGCTAATACTAATCTATATATCTCATGCAAGGGAAAAGCAACAGCATCAGGTATTTACCTTAGCCTACTTAATTCATACTCACGCAGTTTCTTAACATCAATTTCATCATCACTTTCATTCTGCTCTTTGTCGTCATCAAATAGGAGTACTGGACCACGCACTGCTTCCTCTTCCATGCGCTTTAGTCCAAACTCAGATGGAAAGACAGCAACAGATATAATCTGTCGCCCTTTAGGAAGAAATGAGCTCAATAATACTTACAAATCAACTGCCCATAGAGCAAAGCAATTTTCTCAGCAGAGGACACTGGACACCAATACATTTCTGACTACACAAGTTTGGAATTGTCTTCTCTTCACAGCTAGTTTAGTTGCCCAAGGAAAGGACAATTAGAAACTAAAGCACATAATATGCTAACTAATTAAGTGATGCTGAAATACTGCTAAGAAACTACAGCATGTTGAGTAAACAACACATATAAATGACGATAAAAAAAAGTACAAAAACCTGATTTCTAATATGGGAAGCTTTAACTCAAGTGAAACCAACACAAAGAAATGTTGGTCCTTGTAATTGCTTAATTACTCTCTTAAAGGACATATATACATGAATACATCTAAAAATGAATAAGTCTATAGAAACAAACACACTACAAATATTGGTCTCCCTAACTTGTGTTATTCAAAACCATCTCTTATAGGATTTCTAAATCCGAAAAAGATCTCTTACTATCCTGTTACTGTAAGAATGAAAAAAGCCAGGGTACTCTACCGAAATTAACTTCTACGAAAACATTTCCAACTCATAAATCGTTCTCACGACTAAAAAGTCAATATGCAAATACCAAAAGAGAGAGTTTTGCATATATAAATTCTAACCATATCACATTGCTAGGTTGTTCCCTATTACAAATCGACCTGAACCATGGTTCATTCTTCTTCAAATACTGCTGTAACATTTTACGTTGCGGGAAAGGGGATAAGTTAAGAAGGCTCCTTCCAAGAAACTAGGCCCAAGTTAAAGAACAAAACAGGTATGGTATTCGTATATAACTTCTAAAAATGTCAAAGTCAAGGAGGACCTCAAACAGTGGTTTCATCAACTCTAAACTCCACACAACAGGGGTTTATAATGTTCATCAAGACACCATACAACTTCAATGTGACATTTACGAAAGCACGTCAGTCTATTGCAAAAGTACTAGACCACAATACGTACAAATCTGGGAAAAGTCCATTTTACCGGCTCTTTACCGCTGAGGTTTAAACTTGACCACATAACCCCCACTTGGTTTAGAGGTCTCTATCCATTTTAACAGTTCATGTGCCATACGCTGGTAGTTTGCAAAAGTTTATGTCAATGAGCATTTTCCCTCCCAAATGAAGACCAAAAGATACCCTTAGGCTATAAACAAAAAAGAAAGCCCCAATGTTCTCCTCTTCTCCACGAGTAGCAAGATTCGGTCCCACCCACACATATTACCATGTATACTACAATGTACTCCCTCATCTCCTCTCTCTTCAAAATCGGACCTTCTATTCATTTTTCTCCTCTTCGGCCCATTCCTCTGCATTCGAATCCTTAATTTTTGAAGAGATTGTGCCGGTTTTCAAACTCGTTATTGAACCTAGTTCTTTAATCGATCTCGTTAAAGAGTATAAGGAAAGAGAAAGAAGAGAGGAGAGGATGGTGGGGCAGTCGGCGCCGATGGCCATGCTGCCGCTGGCTTTCCCTCTTTCTTCTTTTTTTTTTTCAGTTTTTGATTGATAGAAATGGGGTGGGTAAAATGACGAGGATACCCCTCATTTTAACAGATGGGGCTCATGGCGTTAGACCTGAGGACTTGATTGGTTCAAAATTAAAACGTTGGGGACCAAATGTCTCCAATGTTTACATTGGGGATGAAAATGAGACAAAATCAATACTTTGGGGACCAAAAAGGTTAATAAGCCAACTTTTATTATCTAACATCTCCCTCAATCCTGTAGACGAGAGCTACGCTATTACTGGTTGGGCACAAGGACAGGTCCACAACATACCATTTAGAGTGAAATTCGGATCGCCATTCCATATTATCAAGAAATATTTAAATATTCATCCTCTTATCTATACCATGTAAGAATTCATCCTGCCCTTTTTTCATGCTTATGTTTTCATTCTCTTAGTATGTGAATTACCTTTCTTACCATTTTCACTATGATATACATATATATTTATGTTATATTAATGCTTTCCTAATTTAGTGGGATTGGATTGAATTGTTTTCCCAATTTAGTAGAATTAGATTAGATTGTTTTCCTAATTCAATGGGATTTGGTAAATTTAAATATAATTGATTATTTTTATTTTTTATCCTATTACTTTTATATTTCAAATTGAATCGCATCAAAACAATCATAATTCATGATTTTTTGGTAATTTTAATATGATTGATTACTTTTATATTTCAATGATAATATTTTGGGAGTATGTCATGTTTATTAAATCGCAGTTTCAAGCTAGATTATGAATGGTCATGAAACGTTGAAATCGACATGGTAATTTAACCATAAAACATTGATCACGATAACACTTGTTTTGATGGTAATTTAACCATATTTCATGGAACAAGTCAATTAAAAATATAATTTTTGGTTAATACGTGAGCATTTTAACAGTATCAATACATGCAAAAATGTGGTCAACTTATCATGAAACAATTATTTCAAATTGAATCGAACCAAAATAATTACGATTTAATTAATATACCATGATTTATTTAAAACATACAAATACGAGTCATGATTTTGCACCATGATTTAAGCAAAAAACATGAATAAACCATGAATGTACAAATCATGAATAAAATAAATCATAAAATATATAAATAAATAAACCATGAAGTATATTTGAGAACCAAATAAACTGTGAAATACATTTCAATTATTGGCTCTAAGAGAGATAGAATCAAGTGGAAACAGACCCATTAACCAGAACAAAGAAACGGAAGGTTCATGGAGCAATGGAAGTGATAAACATAATAAGATATTCCATTCATCTAATGGGACCCATCTCACGGAAACTCATTGGGATCATCATCAGAAAACATTCAGTTCCAGAAATTCGCTGAGACGGTTCCCAACAAAAGCTTCTGCAACATGTTCACGGCGGCAAGCTTCTGCAACATGTTCATGGGCGCCATCGCAAGGGATCAGTTCGGGTTTTGGCCATGACCGCACCCTCTCGAAGCAGCCGTGGTGGCCCAGATCCGGTCGAGCAAAGCACCAAACCCTCTCAAAACACCTGGTTCTAGCCGCTGCTCACCGCTCTGTTGACGGTGGGCCGGATGAGTTGGGCAACAGCCGTGGTCGGCGGCAAAATCCTTGGATTTGCAGAAGGGAGCATGGACTAATTTTGGGGATTTCTCAGTTTTAGAAAAAATGGGAAGGATGGAATGTTTATATGGTGGGAGAGATTTTTGGGATTGGAATGGCGAAATTAACGGGGAACGGACGCCGAATTATCGGAGGGACTTGATTTTTATGTTGCCGTCCCCTTTCCAGTGCTATATATATATATATATATATATATATATGTATGTTTATTTAAGGGCACTCTTGGTATTATGAAAGATTGAGGATGAAAACATAAGTGGAAAAAAATGGTAGGATGAAAACTTAATGGAAGTGGCACCTAAGGATGATTTTTTAAGTCTCCCTATTATCAACTAGAGAAGAAAAACCAACAAGAAATTAATTAGGGGGTGATTCATGCATAGAAAGTAAAGGTCAACCGAGAATTCGTGGACAGACTACAAGTAGAAAATTAACTAATCCTGCAGTAACTTCATCAATTGAGCATTAGGAAAGTGGAGTACATTTATGTTAATAGTCGAGACTCAACGATGGTAGGAACTGTCGTGACAATTTCTTCAAGCTTGAGTTTATACAAGATGGTAGTCTTACTAGTAGCATCAAGACCTACCATGAGAATTCGAAAGTTCTCCTTCTCCGTCTTCTCCTTCTGCCCTAAACCAAGTTTGTTAGCAATCTGTCTAATCTTATTATCCATACTTTTCCATGTTTTTTGGCATCTCAGATAAATCGACATCTCCTTGTGATCCATGGTTTTGACTTTTTGTTGGATCTTCAGCAAGTTCTTTTCCAATTTGCGCGATATAATACGCGTATTCTATTGCTGCAAACAGTATGACTTCAGCAAAAAGTACATCAAAGTTTCTAGAACCTTTAACTTTCTGTACACTCTTCAATTCATCTTTACTAATTTCAAAATCTATTCTAACATTCTTCATTTCAGTTAGGTAGATCAAAGTGTTTCTCTTTCGCTGCATGCTGAGTGGAGTAGGAACGTTGGGAAAGCTTATTTTGACTGTACTTTTGTTGCTTTGCGACTCCTCTATCACTAGTCTGCCTTCTTTGTTCAAGTGTCGAGCCAAACCAACAAAACCTAACAGTAGAATCAGTAAAAAAAAAAACAGGTAATAGTCAACACCGAATTCTCTTTAACACTTGAACACGTGCAATATTAACAGATATCAGAACCAGCAAGTGCAATTTTAACACTCGAAGGTTGCAGAAAAAAGGAAGTGCATTTTTCTACAATTTTAACACTTGCCGGTTCTGATATCTGTTAATATTGCACTTCAAGTGTTCAAGTGTTAAAGAGAATTCGGGGTTGAATATTACCTCTCTTTTCTTACTAATTCTGCTGTTAGGTTTTGTTGGTTTGGCTCGACAATTGAACAAAGAAGGCAGGCTAGTGATAGAGGAGTCGCAAATCAACAAAAGTACAGTCAAAATAAGCTTTCCCAACGTTCCTACTCCATTCAGCATCCAGCGAAAGGGAAACACTTTGATCTACCTAACTGAAATGAAATGAAGAATGTTCGAATAGATTTTGAAATTAGTAAAGATGAATTGAAGAGTGTTCAGAAAGTTAAAGGTTCCAGAAACTTTGATGTACTTTCTGCGTAAGTCATACTGCTTGCAGCAATAGAATACGTGTATTACATCGTGTAAATTGGAAAAGAACTTGCTAAAGATCCAACAAAAAGTCAAAACCATGGATCGACTAAACAATGAGATGTCGATTTATCTGAGACGCCAAAAAACATGGAAAGCATGGATAATAAGATCAGATAGATTGCTCACAAACTTGGTTTAGGTCAGAAGGATAAGGAGAAGATGGAGAACTTTCGAATTCTCATGGTAGGTATTGATGCTGCTGGTAAGACTACAACTTGGATAAACTCAAGCTGAGCTATGTATCAATTTTCCTTTGGACACACACATCGTAAGATTTATTTAGACATCAAACATGTTTAGAGATATGAACGATTTTACTTTTAATAACATGTTCCAAATAGGTTTAAAATGGCATAAGTGCAGAAAATGCAGAGAACAATACAATGTAATGAATGGATGCAGAGAATATGTTCCAAAACCAGCTCCAAATGCTCTGAAACCAGTTCCAAAAGTAACCAAAACCAATTCTAAACCTGCCCTAAACCTGAATATAGAAACAGTCACAGTCATGGCCAAACAAACTGCTCCAGAGTTGAATGCACATTCATTGAATGCTCAGAACTACATAAACAGGTCAGAAACAGGATACCACAAAGTACAGAAGTTAGCTATTACTTCATCATGCCTCTATGAGAGTTTTATGCAATGGCTAGATCCTAGAGGGAATGTTGGATCTATTCAACAGAAAACAACCCCATATTCAACTGATCAATCTCCTCTATAAGTTTGATTTCAATCAAATTATGTATTGTTTCAGATCTCTATCATGTAGTATATCCCTTGTTGAAACCCATTATTCCCTTTTTTCCTCTTGAAATATCATATGAAATTAAAATACGTACTTACCAAAACACAAAAAGGAAAAGAAAAGAAAGGCGTAATGACGTTGGAAGCCAAACTTAATAAGTCACAAAAATTGTGCTCAACATTTCCGAAGCCAGTTACGGTAAGAACAAAACATTTTCAACAACTGAAGTTGCTAAAAAACTTACAAAAAGATGTAATTCGCAAAAGGAAGCCTGTTGGAGAGCTTGATATGCCTTGTTGGGCCTATTTCTTAACAGCTTTTAAGACAAATGGTGATTTAAAACAATAATTCTAACACCACACCCAACTATACACCCAAATATCGGCCATTGTTGGAAGCTCACAAGAATTTGAGAAAATGTTGAGGCACGGAGGCGCAGCAATGGCTGGTTTCAGATTTCTATGTCAAAAGATCGAAAATGGTGAGCAACTAATTTGGACAAAAGAAATTGATAAAATCACTAGAAATTGATTTTCGCGCTCCGCTTTTGTACACAGACGCTCCACTTTGTATTGGATGTTACTAAAATCAATGGAAATTGATTTTCGCGCTCTACGTCAAATTGAAAGATGTTGGAAAGGTAATATAACCTAATTACTTATAATATATATATATATATATATATATAACCATTTCATAACACAAATTCACAAAAAGGACCATCAATACGTGAGCTAATTCTGGATTACAGAAGTTACCAAATCAAAGCAATGGAATTTGCATTACGGTTGTATCTAGACTTACTTTTCCAAAGACTCACATGCTATGTCGTTAATCTCCCTCCTGAGAAACCCCTAAACATGGGCTGCTGATGGTGGAAGGAAGATTTCTTAGCTTCCTTAGTAGGTAAGGAGAAATTCTTTTTCCTGAGATTAACATCGACACGCTACATATATTTTACAAAAGAGATCTAGTCGTCCTTCTTCACATGGCGTTCAAGTCCTGTAAGGGAAACTTTTCACTAAACAAAATCAAAATTTCAGAAAACTTAAACTGAGGTAAAGCACAATTCTTCCTTTGGAGGTATGAGACCTGAAATAAGGCAGAACTATCACACCAAACTTCTCTATGTCCCAAGGGTTGTTCACATATCTACAGAAAACCTAATTCTACAAACTAATCAAACATTTTCTATTTACGGCAGTTAATCATTAACTCACCCATCGAAGTCTGGACAATTTTCGGGCCTTTTCCCCAGAAAAAAAAAAAACTAAAGTTGAAGTTTTCCTTAATCACGCACTGCACAGTACAAAAAAGAAGATCAGATAGATGTAAGCAAGAGGTTTTGCCCCATCACACAATATGATGTAGAGGAAATATTCTAAACTAACTTAATAGAAACTCAGGATTGCGTTTGACTGAAATAAAGATTCCTGGAAAGAAATAATTTGCAATAGAATAAAAGCATTACAGCATATATCACTTTCACTAGCCATTCCAAATGCTTCCATACTGTGAACAATTGTACCTAATTGTAGAGCAACACAAGGCGATCACTTTTATGGGCTTTGACAAATTAAAATTTGCACCAAAAAGGTTCGCTCCCTTCACAAATACAGCTGCTAATCTTGATCGTTTACAAAGAAAATAGAAAGAAGACGTGTGAATGAGAATGTGTGTACAACAAACTGATGGAAAGGTAACATGTCAGCAAATACATCCAAGCACCAGCAGCAAAAGTGAACTACATGCGCGCATGAGAGAGAGAGAGAGAGAGAGAGAGAGAGAGAGAGATTAATAACTTAAACAAGCGCTTATATTACCCAACGATTGGATGGGTTTAAAGTTAAAACAGATTGTCGTCAAGAACATGTATGCGATATGCCAGACCAGTGAAAGGACGGGGAAAAAGAACTCACCTGGCGGAATGGAGCCAAAACCCAAGAGCAAATCCAATTGAGGGTCTCTCGATTTGAACCCTTCCTCAATTTATCGGCAGAGGAGACCGGAAACCGTCCACCTTTATTGGAGGTGATGGGAGAAACAGGAGGGTCGCTCTGGTGTCATCGTCGTCTTGTACGGTACTGGTTCAGTTCGAACCCTGACTTTCTTAAGAGCAGTGCTACTGGTACAGCAGCTGCTGTACAGATCTCCTTTGCGTCCGCCTCGGGTCCCGCAAAGATAATCGGAGCCGCTCATTTTGTTCAAAATACGTCGTTTAAGGTCTCTGAAAAAAATCACCTCAATCCAATATCGGAAAGGGTGTTTACGAATCATCCAACTTTGCTTCAAAATTTAGCCAAAGTTGGATGATTCGTAAACACCCTTCCCGATATCGGATTGAGGTGATTTTTTTCAGAGACCTTAAACGACGTATTTTGAACAACATGAGCGGCTCCGATTATCTTTGCAGGACCCAAAGCGGACACAAAAGGGATCTGTACAGCAGCTGCTGTACGCAGCTGTTGTACCAGTAGCATTTTTGCTTTCTTAAAGCCTGATGAAAAGGTTAGACCGGTAAAATTGGTAAAAATACCATCACCCTCTCTTTTCTTTTCTCACATATATTTTGTCCGAGAAAACTAAGACACCGACAACCTTGGAACCGAAATTGCACCGATAGCCTTGCGGGGCCAACTCCAAGTCTCGCACAGAAAATCCGAGCTATTCAATAATTTTAAAAAAAAATTCGAGTGGGCTCATTAAAAAAATCAGATCAATCCAACATGTATAAGTGTTCGATTCAATCTTTTCATTTTTCATCCAATATTCCCATTTTTTTCAAAAATTTGAAGATTAGATCGAGTCCCTACGCATATTAGATTGAGTTGATTTTTCCTTAGTCCACTCGGTTTTATTTTAAAAAATTATTGAACGGCTCGAATTTTTCGTGTGAGACCTAAAATGGGCCCTACAAAACCGTCGGTACAATTTTGATTCCAAGACTATCGGTGTCCATAGAAGGACTCTATTTTGTCTATCGGAATGAGAATGTGTGACACCATACTCTTTTCTTTTCTTTTTTCTCACTAAAATAAAGGAAGCCACAACCCATTCTTTTATCAGTAATGCTACACACACAGATTTTGTGCACATATCTTGTGCACAGATTTTTTGTGGGACCCACTACGGGTTCCACAAAAATAATCCGAACCGTTCATTAAATGTAAAACATTTTTTCAAGGGCTCCCACAAAAAATCAGCTCAATCCGATACTCATAGATGCTTGATTCAATCATTTAACTTTTCATTCGAATCTCAGGATAATGAAAAGTTAAATGATTAAATCAAACACTTATAGATGTCGGATTGAGCTGATTTTTTGCGGAGGCCCTTGAAAAAATGTTTTACATTTAATGAACGGCTCGGATTATTTGTGTGGGACCTGTAGTGGGCCCCACAAAAAATCTGTGCACAAAATATGTGCACAAAATCTGTGTGGGTAGCATTACTCTTCTTTTATTTTCTTTTCTTACCATGTCTGGGTAGCCAAACAGGGTGCAATTGCCTTGTGATGCATTCGTTTCATTATTATATGCCTTTACGTTTTATTACAAATTATTTTTAGTGTTCGATGCAATTAAACCTCATTATGCTAAAATACTTTTTTTCAAGTATTTATTTTTCACTTTACAAGTGTTACCGATATTGGGAACTCAAGGATATGACATTTTCCATAAACTACAACATCTAGAAAACTTCGGCACAATGCTTTTTGAAGTCCAAATCCTAATTCCTCTACTGAATGCCTAAAGCAAAGAGCCAAATACTAGATGGGAGAGGGAAAATTTTTCAGTACCGAGTCCGAGTGGGTACTATGTGGTGCCTACTCAGTGCATCCAAACCGTCTATTATATTTTTGGACGGTTCGAATTTGAAGAGAGAAATAGATGACAGGTAGTATGCTAAATCTAGAAGGCTGTGCAAATACAACCAAGGCATAAAAAGTAAAAGCAGATAATTAGTAAAACCCCAATTAAACAAATGGATTATACGCTGAAAGTTCCACCTACAGAATCTCAAAGAATGAGACCACATCAACACCTCGAATGGCCAAATGCACACCAATTAGTGTCGAAAATGTACAAATCAAGTGTCAAAACTAAGACTAAAAAAATTAACTAAGCCATTCTGCGAAACACTCGAAGACTTAATTTGGAGGCTCTTTCGAGTTTGATTCATCTGTTAATTGAATCAAACCCAAGCATAAAATAATGAATGAGCCGAACATCAACCTCACACTCACAGTATTTCCTTTCAATTATGCTTGCGAACAAGCGTGAGCATTGACTCAAGCTTGGGCCAGTTTGATCTAAAATTTATTGGGCTCAAACTCGAATTCGCTAAAAACTTAACAAATAAATTTGAGCATTCAACTAAGTTAGACTCATTAGCAGTCATATTTAAAGCTGGAATTAATTCATTTTCTTAAGGGATGCATTTTTTTTTTACCAAATTAGTGACACATTGCACAACCTTCAACTCACCATTTTCGCCTCGATCTCATTTCTTTTGATTAACCAACCCCGGACCTCTTTGATAAATGAGCCAAACATCAACCTCATAGTATTCACTTCAATTAGGCTCGCGAACAAGTTTCCGCTCGACTAAAGCCTGTGCCAATTTGTCCCGATTGAGCTTGCTCATCAAATTTTTATTGGGGTGAACTCAATTTCACTAAAAAAATTACAAACAAACTTGAACATTCTATTAGCAGCCGTATTTAAAGCTAAAACTATTTCAATTTATTCTTCAAAGGAATCGATTCTTAAGGAATGCGACCTTCAACTCACTATTTCATTTCAACCCCATTTCTTTTGACATAGCATTCTAAACGCAGCCATTGTCCCTCCATACTTGGTCATCCTTCTCAAATTTCTTGATAACTAAGCATCTTGATGACTAAGTATTGGAGATCAAGATGCTTAGTTATCAAGAAATTTGAGAAAGATGACTAAGTATAGAGCAACAATGGCCGCGTTCAGAATGCTATGTCAAAAGAAATGGGGTTGAAATGAAAATGGTGAGTTGAAGGTCGCGATTTGTTATTAAGTTGGACAAAAAAAGGCATTTCTTAAGAATCGATTCATTTGAAGAGTAAAAAATGAATTAGTTTCAGCTTTAAATGTGGCTGCTAATTGAATGTTCAAGTTTGTTTGTTAATTTTTTAGCGATGTCGAGTTTGACCCCAATAAAAAATTCAAGCTGAAACTTGTTCGCGAGCCTAATCGAAGCGAATACTAGGAGGTTGATGTTCGACTCATTTATTAAAGAGGCTCGAGGTTGGTTCGTCAAAAGAAATGGAGTCGAAGCGAAAATGGTGAGTTGAAGGTCGTGCAATGTGTTACTAATTAACACATCCCTTAAGAAATGAATTAATTTCAGCTTTAAGTATGGCTACTAATGAGTCCAATTGAGTTAAAGGTTCAAGTTTGTTAAGTTTTTAGCGAATTCGAGCCCAATGAAATTTGGATCAAATTGGCCCAGGCTTGAGTCTAGCTCAAGCTTGTTTGCGAGCTTAATTTTGAAGCAAATATTGTGAGGTTGATATGCAGCTCATTTAATGAAATGAGCCTGGAATTGAGGCTCATTTATTAAAGAGGCTCGGGGTTGTTCAGCTTTAAATATGGCTACTGATAGAATGTTCAAGTTTGTTTGGATGAAAAAATGGGTAAGAATTGAAGATGCTCTAAGGGTAAGAACATATTTTACCCATTCGAGTAACAACTCCATAAAACTAAGGTCGTGTGAAACTACACATACTCTGCAAGCACGTTAGTCATGGATTTAATTAATGCAAGAGAAAATTATATAAATCATTCATTTTCAGTACCGAGCAAGTATAAAAGTGTTTATCTCAAAACAAAGATATTTTCAGCTCACTTACAAAATAAAAATCCTACTGTACTTTTTTTTAAGGGTTTAAACAAATTGTAGTCAAGAACATGTATGCAATCGATGCCAACTGTCATTACTGTCGGTGATGTTGTATGAGATTTTTTTTCAAGAGGATAGAGCGTTTGCATTCTATCCTTTTAAGAAAAAATCCCATAATTAATAATAATATCATAATATTAAAATAACAGCTAAAACCAACACCTTGTGATGCATTCACTTAGTTATGCCTTTATGTTTTATTACAAATTATTGTTAATGTTCGATGCAATTAGTAACTTACCCGGAGTTCGGGGCCGATCTCATGGATATGACAATTTTGTGACTGGAATTTAAAGTCTACCAAGACAACCATATGTCCATTGATGCTATTTGGCGGACAAAATGAGAACATAAACGCCAAATTTTGAATCGATTTGTGACAAACAACAGTGGCATAGTAGGGGTTGGCTATAGATTTGATGATATTGGAGGAGTAGCAAAAGAAAGAGGCTTGATTAGTGACAAACAACAGTGGTGAGAGTAGGCTGTAGCAGTGGTGGAAGTAGAAAAACTCTGGGAGTGAACTTTCATGGGTAGGAGAATTTCTGGGCGAAGGAGCTCTTAAAAATGAAAGCCGAGAAGAAAGCAGAATACGATGGAGTATTCTAAAATATTAGTGCTCTGTTTGGAAGTTAAGGAATGTGTGAAAAGGAAGGGAAAGAAAAATGAGAGGAAAAATGTACTGTACATATTTTCTAAAATTTTCTATTTTCTCTCCACTTTCTCTTCAAACCCAACAACGTGAGAGAACCTTTTTTAATTTTTCCTTTCTTTCTCTTCTTTTTCCGCAGGTTCCAAACAAAGCCTAGGTCTAATCTTTTCCTTCCGGGGGAGGTGGGGGTTGTTTAGGTTTTCTTTGCTTGGTGTTATTTTTGCTTGGTGTTGCATCTTGCCAACTTTCCCTTCTCGAATTTTGGGTCTTCTCATTTTTGTTTAGGGGTACATGCCATCTTTGGTTGAGATATACTTTAATTGCTTGAATGTTGTGGAGCCTTTGTACCATAATCTCGTGTGTGTTTCGAGATATTAATAATTAAACCTAAAAAAAAAAAAAACAGTGGTGAGAGCAGCGGTAGACGAAAAATTTCTTCAAAATATGGGTAAAGGGGTGGAAATGCTTAGACAAAAAAGAAGAGAAAATAAAAGAATGGGGATGCTCACACCAAAGGGAGATTTCACTCAATTCGTTGATAAAAAAAACTCTGAGCAAGGACCGGAAATTTTGATATTTTATTGTCCACTCTCAAAAAATTTTAAATTCTTTGCTTTGTTTCGTTGGTTTTTTGAAAAAAAAAATTCAACTTAAAAAATATTTATTACCCATATATCTAATTATTATATCATTTCTCTCTTCTTTTATTATACATATCTCCAATTATTATTATTATTATCATTTCTCTCTCTATCTCTTTACTCATTACCTCTGTCTCCAATCATTACCCTAGTTTCTCTTTCAACTCATTATCCCAAAAATCAAACTCAATTTTTTTTAAAAAACCCATTCAAACAGAGCATTAAATGAAAGTAATTTTGTCACTCTAAATTTAGCCATTGACACCTCACTTGTTGTCTTTATTCTTTGTGGAATTACCAAATTACTACATTTTACTTTGTTAGTGTTTATCCACTTGCTCACACATAGAAAAATATTGTTGTAATTTCAAACAAGTAACAAAAACAAAAGTAGAGTGCTAATGATTAAAAGTGAAGTGTCAAAATCAAATTCCTTTTTCAAACGGAATGAGAAAACATTAGTAAGTAAAATAAAAGAGTGGTGCTACTGTTACAGATTTTAAATCTGTACCAGCGAGTACAAATAATGTTTTGGGCCTTTTTCGGGTCTCAAAAAAATGATCGGAACCGCTCATTTTATTTAGAATACTTTGTTTATGGTATTTGCAAAACATAAGTTCAAACCGATATTGGTTCCTTGCATTTACAAAACATCCAACTTTGTTATAGAATTCAGACCTGAATTCTAAAGCAAAGTTGGATATTTTGTAAACGTCCTTACCGGTATCGGATTGAGTTTATTTTTTGCAAAGACCATAAACAAAATATTTTAAACAAAATGAACGGCTCCGATAATTTTTTTTACCCGAAACATGCCCAAAAAAGCATTTGTACACACTTGTACAGATATAAATCTGTACCAGTATCATTTCTGAAATAAAAAGGGCCCAGTTAAAAAAGAAAAAAAAAAGGTAGAAAGGGCCAATAAAAGGGCCCATTTAGAAAAAGAAAAAGAAAAAGAAAAGGCAGAATATTTTTTTCGTAGAAAGTGTGCGCCCATATAGACCGTCCAACTTTCGATCTCCTCTGCTACGCTTCTGGACCGCCGGAAGCGCGTAGTTTTCCCTTCTCCGCTGTCGTAATAGGAGAGAGAGAGAGAGAGACGAGGTCCGTCGGAGCCCTAGACCATCTCTTGCCGCATCTTTCCGTCCGTTTCCAGCCTTTCTCAGCGGCGTCTTCAGGTACTATCCGTTCTATTAGTGTCACCTGATTTCTAGGGTTTCTTTTCAAACTGCTTCAGATCTGAATAAAACCCTTCCGTACGTGGTTGGGGTTCAACTGCAGTCGATGATATTGTAGTCTAGGGTTTTGATTAGGGTTTTGGACTTCGATCTCTGTTGTAAAGTCTATCATCCGAAGCACAAGTCTTTTTTCGGAATCATTGTATCGTTGAGCTTGAGGAATATGTTTGGGGTTTTCTCGTACTTACTATGAACAAGTTTTCCATCGATTCGTATTCGTAGTTATTGTACTCTGGGAATCGTATTTTGGTTTGGCAGTTTGGCGTGGTGGGGCTTCTTTGTTTTTGTTTTGTTTTCTGTAATAGAACAAAGAAAAACTTGTTTGGTGAACTTATTGTCGAGTGATACTTAGTTATTGCACTTTGCGAGTTACATATTGGAAGGTTCTAAGATTGCGAATTGCGTGTTGGAAGGCGATCTTCTTGATTACCTAGTATGTCATATAAGGTTCTTGAACTGTGATATTTGTGCCTAGTGTCTCTTTAATTCTTCGTTCCATTGTGATTTTTTGTTTTAATGAACAAGTATCTGATTGTTATGTATAGATTTTCCTGGAATTCTCTCTGTATGCATGGGACTATTTTCCTGTAACTTGTTTACATTTTGGTCATTGTGAATAGAGACATGTCTTGTTTCGTGTGTCAAACTAATCTATCACTAGATCACCCTCAAATTCACACTTTTGGTTTTTCCTTGTCAGGTATTCATGTTGTAGTACTGTATATATTGATTCATGACAACCTTTGCTCTAGTTAGGGTCTGCCGGATTTATACTTGATCGTTTTCGATTACTGAGTAGCAGTTCTCTAACACGTATGTGAAATGTTTGTTTAATAATAACTTTGTTGGTTAGCGAATTTGCTGAAAGGTCTTTTTAACAATTCGTTTGGCTTTATGTGCAATGTTATTTTTTTAATGTGGGTGTAGAAGATTGAGATTAAAGATCTGCCCTATTGCTATGGCATCTGCAACCGCCACTCCCCGTTATGCTCCTGAGGACCCAACTCTTCCCAAGCCTTGGAAGGGCCTAGTTGATGGTAAAACAGGTTATCTTTACTATTGGAATCCGGAGACCAACATTACTCAGTACGAGAAGCCTATTGCATCTTCACGTACAGGCTCAGCTCCACCACAGAAGTCATCTGCTGCCACTATAAGTTCTTCTGTTCAAGTTCAACAATCCTCTCAAGGAAGACATCGTGACAGTGGCTATGATGATGATGACGACAGGTATAGCAGAGGTGGCAATGCCACATCAAAGCTTGCATCAGGAACAAGGAGTTATCAGGTGTTTGCTTTACTCATGTTTAAAGTTCTAATTTTCTTAATGGAGTTGGTGGTTCTTTGCCCGTGGTCTCCACTTCCCTTTATGATGATTTGGTCCATTGGTCTCGGCTACTAACTGGTGTCTCTCCTCTCTTTTTTTTTTTTTTTTTTCTTTCTGTTAGAGTGGGAAAAGAGGATCAGATCATCCTTACAAAGTTCCTAATGGGGAAATAGTTGCTGGACATGTAGCTTCTTCTGGCAGAGGCCAAGGGCCTTCAGACAATGGGAATGGTCCATCTGCGGAGTCTTATCGCCGTCGGCATGAAATAAGTGTTAGTGTAAGTATCTGAAGAATTCGTTTTATATGCAAGGTCGATGGGATGTTATGTACATTTAGTTCTCAATTATGTTTCTTGATGGTTTTTCAATTCAACTTTTTATCAGGGAGATAAAGTACCCGCTCCTTTTACATCATTTGAAGATACTGGTTTTCCTCCGGAGATTCTTAGAGAGGTATTTAATTTGGTTATTTTCATTTTGTTGTCTCTGTGCTGGCTAAAAGTCTAAGTTAGTTTGACTGACCTGCGCAAGCTGAGTGTTTTCTGTGTAAAGTTCTGTGGTTGATGGAGGTCTGCTGGCAAGCTTGAGAACTCATGTTCATTCTTTTTCCATCTGTCCTTTTTGTCGCAGGTGCGATATTTGCTCCTGGGAGGAGCTAAATGTCGTACGCTGTGCCGCCCTCTTTTGTGGGGGGGTTTTGCATGTATTTGGAGCGCCCTGACACGGTGGACCAATTTGAGAAGGGCTTTCCGAATCACCCAAGTTCGTGGCGGAGACTTCCGTTGGCGATGATTCAGTCTGCCATTGGTCCGAACAGAAGAAGGGGCCTCCTCCTGCTCTAGCTTGCATCAGCAAGCATTGTCTGCCTGCATGTGGGGGATGATGCTGCTTCTTGCATTACCACTCGCACAAGAGTTCAAAAAGAAACCAATCAGAAATCTTGAAACCGGTACCTCTGCTTATGGGGGTTGCTGGTTTTTGCTTTTTCCAGGTACACAAAGCTGGGTTTTCTGCACCTACTCCAATACAGGCACAGTCATGGCCGATTGCTCTTAAAAGTCGTGATATTGTTGCTGTCGCCAAGACAGGTTCTGGTAAAACGTTGGGGTACTTGCTTCCAGGATTTATGCATCTGAAGCGCCTCCGCAATAATCCTCAACTTGGTCCGACTGTTTTGGTTTTGTCACCAACAAGGGAGCTGGCAACGCAGATACAGGAGGAAGCTGTTAAGTTCGGAAAATCGTCAAGAATATCGTCCACGGTATGATAATTGTTTTTTAACATTTGTTACTTGTGTTCTTGACCACGATGTGATTTTGATGTATGTGTCAGAGGTGCTATGCCATGATGTTGAAATTATTCGGGAATCAGTATTTGCCTATTTGGTTCTGCTCGTTTGGTCTTGGTTTACACTAATATAATGGTGGAGGAAAATTTGCGGTGGATTTCAATAGTGACCCTCTGATACGAATGTTTCATTTCCATTAGGCTATGTGTGATGTTAATTGCTTCGGAAAGATTTATAATGTTGTCATTCTGATGGGTCTTTGTATCTTTGTTCATTTTCTCATCTGCAACCTTAAACCTTAACCCTTTTTCCGAGAAATTATGCGATAGGTCTGCAACACCACGTCACCAGAGTGTTGTTGTGCCCAACCAATTAAAAGGTTAATGCTTTGAATATTCCAAATCATTGAAGAATGTTGATAGCCAATTTCACGCTAAACTAAACTCACTCCAAATTCTAAGAAAAAGGTAATTCATTACTGATACATTAACTGACTAGTTTTCAATTCAAAAATCTGAGACTATTATTTCTTTGGATTATTTCTGTTTATTTGTAACTTATTATATATTTCTAAAATTTTCTATAAAAGCAAACAGGGGCCCCATTTTCCAGGTGGCCCTATAATGTTCAGGGTCGGCCCTGTGCATGCAAGATAATAGAAATTAAGTTTTCATGACAAGTGAATACATTAAAAACTATTTTGTTTACAGGCAGGTTCATCAATGATTGGGAAAGTGAGTTACAGTTCATGATGTGAGGGTTCATGGTAATCACTTCCCCCTTTCCTGAGCATTCTGTATGGGAAACATTAGATGTGTTTGTATAGCTAATGGATACATCAAATTGTGATGGGGTTCAATATTTCATCATTTAAAGAGTCCAACAAAGTTGGTGCATTTTTTCCTCTATGATATGCAATCAAAGGTAATGGCTTGGGAGGAATTATTGTGTACCAGTATTTTCCACATAAAAAATGTTAGGATAAAGATTGTACTTATTTTTTTTTTTGTCAATGCAGAAGGTAAAATTCACATTGGAGTGGATAAAGTAATTAAAGAAAGGAGTTGACTCAATTGAATTTTGCACACCTTCCGTTTGCCATTTAACTTATGTGGAGCATTCACGGTAGATGGGAAGCTGGCAGCTTTTTATCGGTTGGGCACACCACCTCATTTTGGTGATGTGATCTTCCAAAACTACCTAAACATAACCTATTTGATGAGCATGGCGCGGCCTGCATACGATAAGATCTTGCTCTTCAATCCTTCGAGGCGGGATTGGAATTATCAACAATGAATTTCAAATAGTTATCTTTATTTCAAAACAAGACCAAAAAGAATCTCTCCCTTTAATCAGCCGTTTGTTCTCTACATTTGTTTTATTCATGTCATGTTCAATATGGCCTTAATGGCAATGAGGCTCCAAGTGATTTGCTTTAATGTTCATTATGCACTCCTACATTATATGACTTATGTTGGTTTTTATGTGATTTTTCAATTTCAGTGTTTGTATGGAGGAGCACCAAAGGGCCCTCAATTGAGGGATTTAGACAGAGGTACAGATATTGTGGTTGCCACTCCTGGCCGCTTGAATGATATTTTAGAGATGAAAAGAGTGAGCCTCCGTCAAGTCTCTTACTTGGTGTTAGATGAGGCGGATCGAATGCTGGACATGGGCTTTGAGCCCCAGATACGCAAGATTGTGAAAGAGGTGCCTTCTGACCGGCAGACCCTCATGTACACTGCTACATGGCCCAAGGAGGTTCGCAAAATTGCGGCTGATCTGCTGGTCAATCCTGTTCAGGTTAACATTGGGAATATTGATGAGCTCGTTGCCAACAAGGCTATTACCCAGGTAACAATACCCAGCTTCATGTTCCTCCTTTCTCCTCCCACCCTCTTCTTTTCCCCCTATCATGTTGATTTCCACTTTGTTTAGTTTGGTTGGGGTGGATTGTCTTGCTGTATCTTGGTGCACATAAGAGTTCTCATCAAATAGCTGCCTTCTAGATTTCTATTTTTATGTGGTAATTTGTATTGTCTGTTTATGTAGTCTAATAGAATGTTTGTTCATTGGTTGCAGCATGTTGAAATAATGTCTCCCATGGAGAAACAGAGGCGCCTTGAGCAGATACTGCGATCTCTAGAGCCAGGTTCCAAAGTCCTTATCTTTTGTACAACCAAGAAGATGTGTGATCAACTTACTCGTAGCCTAACTCGCCAGTTTGGAGCTGCTGCTATTCATGGAGATAAATCTCAGGGTGAGAGAGATTATGTGTTGAACCAATTTAGGACTGGGAGGTCTCCAATTCTTGTAGCCACTGATGTTGCTGCTCGTGGATTAGACATCAAAGATATCAGGTTGGTTGTTCGTTACTAGCAAGTGACTGTTTATACATTGTGAATATGAATATAAAGTGAGGGCTGGGTGAATTGCCTGTTGAACATGACTTTTGATTGTGCTTATTGTGTTCCTAGATTATCTTTTGATTTCTTCCAAGTTCATTGCAAGAGCTCAATAAACCCACGCAGAGCTGTTCTTCTATTTTTTTCTTATCCACCAAGATCCACCGTGCTAAGAAGCGTGGATATGTCTCTGGGCCTTCCACATTCTTATCCCAGTCACGGACACATTCCTGACACGTTTCCCACACTTGGAAATGTGTCCAAAATTTATTTCGTAGTCACACGTATCAGGTAGCCGACATGTAGTGGACACATTTTTTGGGTCATAATGTAATTTTTAAAACATAAAACTGGGTAATAAATATAATATTTGAAATGTGAACCGAATTAAAGCCTTATATTAAATAAACTTAAGGATAAAAATTGTAATATTCTGTGGTATTTTAAGAAATATTCTTGATAGGATTAAGAAATACGAAAGTTATAATCTATGTTATGGAGAAAAGCTAATATAAAAGGAGCATGCTCTCAATGGATGCCTTACTCGCAGGTAGGGCTGCAAACGAGCCGAGCCTTACGGTGTTCAAGCTTGTTTATTAAGTTTTTAATGAACTTGAGCTCGAGCTCGAGCTCAGTGAAAACTTAACGAGTCGAGCTCGAGCCAAGCAGGCCTTGGCTTGACTCGAGCTCGAGCTTGTTCACGAGCCTTAACGAATCAACGAAAAATGTATATATATCCTCGCATAGGCCTAATACAACCAAAAATATTTTGATTGTGAAGGTATGTTTCTTTCATTTTCCTATGGAGCGGGAGTATACTGGTGTGCGTGTGCTCTCGCTTCCCTTGGTTAACTAGAAAGTGAAAACGGAAAAAACAAATTATGAAATAGCAATAAAAATCCCAAACTTAAGTATATATACTCCGGCTCGCGAGCCGACTCGAGCAGAGCTTATCCTAGCTCGAGCTCGGCTCGTTTACAAAACGAGCTGAAAAAATCGGCTCAAGCTTGTTCGTTTAACTTCCGAGCTCGTTAAACGAGCCGAGCTTGAATGAGCCACTAACGAATCGAGCGGCTCGCGAGCGGCTCGGTTCGTTTGCAGCCCTACTCGCAAGTCGTATTAATCTGATCAACGCCTATTTCTTCTAGATTCGACTCAATAGTAAAGCTTATTATCATTTCATGAAGTGAGGGAGAATAAAAGTGAGAACCAAGGGGGGTGTGATGTTTTTTTTTCCCTGGAAGAGCGAGGAACCTACTTTTTAGCTGGTCGTGGATAAGGGATATCAGGAATGAGGAACATAGGAATTGTGTAATGAAAATATTCTTTTCTTTTTTTTCCTAGGATTTTTTCTCTTTAATGTGGAAAATCTATTTATTTGTGTGAAATTAGAATTTTATATGTTTATGTGTATGTATCTGTATGTATTTAGCGTATCCCCCAACCTGCCCATGACCTTGTTTTTGGGAAAATCATGTATCCTTGCATCTGTGTCTCGTTGTGTCGTTCTTTGTCCCGTATCTGTAACCGTGTTTCTTAACTAAAAATCTTTTTTTCCTAAACCATCCTTGCTGATTGCATTGATTTTATCAAAAAGTTGGGATACAGGGGAGATCGAGGGAATTAACACCTCTCAAATTGAGTTTGATTCAATTATTTGTTGTCCCCTTGAGAAGTTGAATTCCCAGAAGGAACAACACATATGGGATGGAAGGTGTATAAAATTGTAAAGATTCTGCAACGATGGATGTTTATTCATTTTCTGAAACAGGATGGTTATCAACTATGACTTCCCTACGGGAGTAGAGGATTACGTGCACAGGATTGGAAGAACTGGGAGGGCAGGTGCCACCGGGGTGGCTTTCACATTTTTGAGCGAACAAGATGCAAAGCATGCTTCAGATCTCATTAAGGTTTTGGAAGGAGCAAACCAGCGTATTCCAGTTGAACTTCGCAATATGGCTTCACGTGGTGGTGGAATGGGCAGGCCTAGGCGTAAGTGGGGTTCTGGCTCTGGTGGACGTGAGGGGGGCCATGGTGGACGTAATGGTTTGTCCTCCAGTGGAAGGGATGGGGGTAGGGGCAGTTGGGGGATACCAGACAGAGTTGGTGGCCGTGGTTTTGACCGTGACTCCAGGAATAGGTACATATCTTCGTTCCTTGTTGTCTATATTTATAATTCTTTTGTCTGGCATTATGCGGAACTCCAATACCTTCGCCGATTACAATTCTGTATGTGCAAGACGGTACACCTTTCCCAGACCATGAATTTTGTCATTCCAAAGTGATCCCTAAAGTTTTACAAACATCCAATGTGATTAATTTAAGATCTAGAGAATGGAGTATGCTCCCAGAAGTGTGTTTTGCATGAATAATTTGGAAGAGAATTTTTTTTGAAGGTAGAAGAGATTGTTATGCTTTATTGGTTGTTATCACTTGAGAGACACGCATGTTCCAGTTTTTGTTAGCGATAAAATCATACACCTATTGTACTTGCCTGTTCCTATTCATGTTCCCTTCTCGTTTCTCATATCGATATGGCAGGATTAGGGTATTCTTTGAATCAAGTATTATAGCATCTGATGAGAGTTTGTTCCGATGATTGAGCGTGATCACTATATTTCTGATTGATTGCTATGTGTCATTTACTCGAATGAAATATTATTTCTACCTGACATTTCCCACCAAACTCCTAGCATTCTTATCATATTTTTTGCTAACTAATGGTGGGATGAATGTCTTCCTGACAGTGACAGGTATGGTCGCAGTTTCAATGATGATGTGGATCTTCATGGAAGCTACCATAATCGGGTCCCTAATGAAAGGTTGGTTCGAGCTCGAGATGGTGATCACAGAAGCAGAAGCCGGAGCCGAAGTAGAAGCCCAAACAAAGCCCTCCACAGGTTGGTTCGAACTGGGGATGGTGCTGACCGAAGTAGTAGCCGTAGCCGAAGTAGAAGCCCAAAAAAGTTTCCAGGTAGGGGAGACTTTCGGAGGCGGGCCGAGAGCCGTAGCCGTAGCCGTAGCACTGACAGGTTTGATTTGGTTCTGCCAGCCCGTGAACGTTCCCCAATCCGCAGCTCTCAGAAACATTTGGCACCTTCATACAAAAGTGACACTGAAAGGGGATTCAAAAATTCTGTGGACCCACCTCCACGTTCCTCATCTGGTGGTCGTAGGAAGGAAAATCTCAAGGGATCAGATGACGATGAGTGGGGAAAAGCAACAAGAGGTGGACTGAATGGGGACAGACTTGGGAATGGAACTGGGTCTTCGTACTTGGGGGAGGAGGGTGAATTGGAGGAAGGCATGATTCCAGCGGATGAAGAAGGCATGATTCCAGCGGATGATTAAGATCCTCGTCCCTCTTCTCCATTAAGCTGTATGACTGCGGATTACCATCGATTGGTGGTTGTGTTGTATTTTTTCTTCTTCTTTTTCCTTCGATTCTCAGTTGTGGTGGGGGCTCGGAGTCGGGGGAGATGTAACTGTAGCAGTGGTTTTGAAGTTGCCCTTTTGGGGGGTGCATCCTGGTATTTATAGATTCAAAAACTCAATAGAGCAGACATCTGTAATGGATTAGTAGTATTTTCATGACGTTATGGTGTAACAAGATTGAAAATTATGTTGTCAAAGCTGATGTCCGTAAGTGTTCATCTTATTGAAGAATTATGGAGTTAGCTATTTGACAGTAATTTTGTTATCTATTTTTGGCCTCTCAGTAATATTCATAGCGGTCGGCATTGAGAATCTGAGGTGTCTTAGGTGTCTAAACTGTTTTCTTTTGCTTTTTTCTGGGTGCTCTCTCTCTCTCCCTCCCCTCCCTCTCCACCCCCCCCCCCCCCCCCCACCCACACGGTAGTTGATTTAAAAGGTGGGCAATTTTGTCGCAAATAAAAATCATTCTTGAAATTGTAAGGAAAACAATAGGATTAGGAACTATACGACATTTGCAATCAATGTATGTATCAATAAATGCTATCTCAACCAGGTAACTTGGACTTAAATTGACACCATTGACCTTGGATTGAGCAGGTGAAATAGCGGGTATATTGCACGGGTTTGGGTTCCACTAATCACATTGGAGTTTCTGTTAACACACAATTTACACTCTTTCAACATTGAAGTCATGAGGCCTTCGGCTTTATGCGCTTTGCTCTCGAATACAAAAACACACCAGCAAGAGCCACCGCAGTTCCTGCAGTTAAACTCAGCCAGTTATTAACCGAGAAATGCCATGACGGCCTTCTTTTTAAAAGCAATTATCGACGATATGGGGTATACCAAGAGAGTTGATGGGCGAAACCGGTGTTTGGAAGAAGATAACTGAGGATACAATGACCACAACTCGCTTCACACAGTTTCCCACTGAATGGGTTACAGGGGACACCATTTGCAGAATCATATATGAAACCTGACAGTCAGAATCCAAAAGAAAAAGCACAAATAGTTACAGTACAATTCAAGTGGAATAGACTCGTGTCCAGATGAGTGTCCTAAAGGTCCGATTCATCTAAAGTCGAAGTTGGCATTGCTTGATTCCAAATTTTTGAATACTTCTCGTAATGTTTTGCGGTAAGATACTGTCTAGTGTCTTCAAACTAACAGAGGTTTTCATTTATAAAATGAGTCCATGAATAATTTCCAAACTCTTCCAAGGCATTACCGCAAACTACTACATTCATGCATAACTAATTTCAATACTGTGGTCCTTTTAAAACAAGCAAGCATGAGATGACTAATTCACAAGGTAAATGAAAACACAAGACACAGAAAAGCCACCTGTTGATAAGTATGGAAGCAGAAACCAGCCAGGAGAGATCTCACACACAACTCTTTTACATTCAACCCTTGATTTGCCTGAAATCAGGTAGAAACAATCATATCAAGTGGAAAATTGGATAAAACCCGTAATATTGAAATACCTGTTATAGGAAAGAAAAAAAAGTTGCATTGGGTTATGAGTTTGAGGAAATGTACTGAAAGGACAACTGACAAGGAATCCAAATTAATATCTTAAGCTCATTCAATCCATTATTTTCCTATCTTTCGCTTTCCCTATATCTTTCCATCCACAATTTGGTGATCCATGCATAAAACAAGGTAATCTAGCTTGTTACACATGAAGCTTACAGCAAACTGCAGGTATGATGGACTAAACTTCACTCCTTCCGTGAGAATGGCAACCGGAGCCAGTAGAAGAAACGAAATGATCGTTATAATGGAGAAGAGATTGATATTGTCCAAAGCTTCCTAGAAACGCAGATTGCTGGTTATAACTAGAAGACATTGCTTGAATAAGAAAATAGAAACCAGTATGGTGTTAGGCATACTTACCTCTTTATTGACCATGAATTTCTTGCTAAGTACATTTCGTGATTGGTTGGTCAAATTGGAAGCCATTGCACTACTGAAACCTATCCTGTCCCAAAAGAAAATACAGCATCCCATGTCAGAGACTCAGAAACATACTTCAACTTTTCTGCCGAGAATGAGTCTTTAATTCCTTTATAGAGCCATGGATTATTGTTGTACCAGTTAAAAGACACCTCAGTGAACGATGCTAATGCCACTCCTCCAACAATTGGTACAAGGGAAAAAACTACCCAAATACTGGGCCACTGTATGCACAAGACAATCAAAGAAAGAGTTAAATAGCTCCCTTGATATGGATTATCCAGTCAAACGTCTTCAGGAAATAAAACCTTGGCCTAAAAGAAATGATCGAAAAGTTTGAATCTTCAGTAGACACAGAACTCGTAAGATTGGGAAAATGGTGTAGCAACTAGTCATTTCCTTTTTCACTTTCAGTTTAGTCACACAGGGTCATCAATTACAGGCAGGCAAACACTGAAACAAGCATAAGAATAAAGCAGAAAGGAATCATTCCCATGCCAAACAAGTCCATAACTATTTTCCAGAGAGCAAGAAGCAATATACTTTCCATCTAATATCCTGACACATGACAGCCTGATTAAACTTCTAACTTGACATTGATTGTTATCCCCCACATGAACTTTGTATTGGAATACCCACTCTTAGGCCTTAATGCCACGTTTGGATCTAAGATTGGTGAGGGAAAGCAAGAGAAAGAGAGATGAAATTAGTCTGACGGTAGACATTAACGGATACCAAACAAATAAAACAAAAGACCTTCTGAAAAATTGTTATTCCTTTCCTTAGCTCAACCAAACACAAACAACTAACTCATTAGCTTCTCTCCCTCATTGACCATCTCCTTCTGCTTTTTCCTTTCCTTTTCAACTCCCTTCAAGAAATCCTATAACCAAATCAAGCTTTACATCTCCTCCATGTCCTAAATCCAGAATGTTTTGTTCAGTTACTCCGCTGTCCTGTTAATTCTTCAATTCGCACCAAATAAATGAAGATAGAGCTCAACCATCTTGCAAGGGGATCAAAGAAGTACATTAAACAACATTCTTTGCTGATCTCATGGATGCATGGAAAAATACCAATTTCTATTTTTCTATTTATTTGTTAGATCTCCAATCCAATGATATCTCATCACTTGTGTTGTTGCACTACAAAATCCACAACATTTACCCACTCAGCCATGCCGATTCAAAGAAGTAAAAGAGCACAAAGCCCTTACCTCACCAATAAAAAGGGCAGAGAGGACAACGGTGAAGAAGGGCTCCATAGCTTTGATAGTATGAGTAAAGGAAACAGCAACTTTTCCAAGACTTATGTTGGTCAAGATATTGCCCATCGTGTGGATCACAGCTAATGGTAGGATTGCTGCAAACTGAAGAATGAATATACAGAAGTAACATGTAATAGATTATATAATCAGTGCAACAAAGAGAGGAGCATAGAGAATAAAATGGCTGATTAGAAACCTATTAACTTCAAAACAAAAGGTACCCGTGGAAAATTGGTTAACAATTTAACTGCACAAACATCACCTTCACATTGTTCTGGTAGAAGATTTTGCAAAAAAAATTGGAAAGCACGGAAATCATAATAATAATCCCCAAAGTTTATGCTACTAGGGAACGGGCAACAACTTAACATAAACCTAACAGTGGTCTGAGTGTTCCTTGAATGCATAAGTGCACTGTTGCATGCACGAAAACAATCATTGTGCCTACATTGAAGCCTTAGACACAAGGCCTCGGGAGCTTTATATATATATGGTAATTGGTAATTCACTAGGTATCTGGAAAAAAGAAACACTTTTTTTTACTTACAAGGCCTGTATATGATCATCGGAATAGGATTGGACTATATATCCAAGGAGACCACGTATAAAAGGTGTTTGGCTTAATATATTCAGGGACCGGATTGAACATGCATAATATATGAAATTCCCCAAACATGGGTATATCGTATACTATATCATGGAGGGTGCATTAATAGTAATGCCATCAATAGTTGTCCGACGGGATTACATGCCCTTCACTATTACTCCGGTCAAATAAACGGGCCCATGAGGTCTCACAACTTGCATCAAGCTAACTAAGGGAAAACAAGACAACTGGTCACTGAGATACCTGTGATCTAGTAACATTCGGTCTTGGATACAGATTAAGTCCCCACATTAGAAGAACAAGCACAGTCCCACATCCGAATTGAAACGCTGTTACAGTTGCTGGAAATGGGTACACCTTCAAAACCTGTAAACATGCATCAGTAGTAAAACTCTCTCTCTCTCTCTCTCTCTACACACACACACACACACATATACATACGTATTTATTATCATAATATAAAGGAACACTCATTGGTGTGAATGTGGCTGACACCTTTTTCACCCAAATGACCCCTGTAGCTACCTAAAAAACTTACCAAGATAGAAGAAAACCACTGTTGTTTACACCAATTTTTGGCCAAAAATCAGAAAATGAATTTATGGGTTAAAAAGAGGCCTTGAAAATCAATCTATGGCCTTGAAAAAACCTTATAACCAGTTGCCCACGAAATGGGGCTGGTTTGGAAGCCATTGATTGAATGGAGTTTTGCAGAGGCTTGGGTTATATTAATTATCACAAGCTCAAACCCAAGACAGGCCAAAGGCGTGGGTTGACCCACCAGATCTGGGCGTTTTTATCCAGGCCTAGGCCAGTTCTTAAGAAATAATAAGGCCTTCTAAATAGGATCAAATCAGTTAAAGCCCAAGTTTTCTTTTCAAGATTGGGCTCACAAGGCTTACAAAGAGAATGGAGGCCTATGATTCACCTCAAGTTCAGGCCCAATTGATAGATGGGCCTACTTCCTTAAAAATGTCACATATGGCCCATTAATTGGCAAGAAAAGGCCTTAAGCTGCTCATAAGCAGCTCAAAAGCCTAGAATGTTCTTGCTGGGTAGGTCTGGACAAGCTGCTCACAAACAGCTCAAGGTCTGAGTGACCACCATCCTTTAGCATGAAGCAAGGCCAGGGACAGGTGGCGTACATGCAGCCCTTGGAGCTGCTGGTGAATGACTCGTGTAGACCTAAGTAACATGCTCACAAGTAACTCACCCAGGTCTGGTTGATCCTTTGTTTCTTGATTCTTCTTCCATAAGAAATCAAACTTAGAGGAATAAAGGGCCCACAAAAGATGCAGGGACCAATATAATGGCGGTAAGGCCTGGAGAAGTCTCGGTCATCAGCATTGGTGGGCCTAGAAGATGTCCATTCAAGCAATAGCTTAAGTGTTGAAGCAGTTCAAAAGGCCTGAATGCTTAAAGGGCCGAAATTCCTTTTGCCCTTTTGCAAAGTTTTATGCAAGAAAGAAGGATTTTTCTGGCCTTTGCCATTTCTTTGGAGTGAAGAACACGTTTTGGTCAAAGAACAGCCTCTCAGCCTCTCATTGGAGCATTTTGAAGCAGCTCAAGAGGGCCACATGGCAGGCATGCATTGAAGCAGCTGAAGGCCTGAAGCTCCTGCCTATAAATTACAGTTTTGAAGGCCTTGGCCAGGGTCCACGACCTCAAGAGCTCAAAGCTTATGCAACTACATTTCCATTTCTTTCAAACTTTGCTTGTACTCACTTCATAGTAGTTTAAGTTTTTATCATAATCCTTGTATCCAAGCTTTGTCAAACCTTTAATAGAGTTCGTTTGATCCAAGTTTAGCCTTGTTTCATCTTTCTTTCCATTTTCCTAGCAACGGCCAGAAAATTTTAAGTCCTTAGCTCGGAAAGGCAACCAACGTACCATTGCGAGGCCTTACCCTTTCGGCCAAGCACAATCACTCAAAAGGAGTCAGATTTTGAGGCACGAAGGCCTTAAAAACAACTCGGACAACAATCCTGTCCTGGCATGCCCGTAATACTACCCGATTCAGTTTTGCACGTTTTTGTGGAAAACAACTGTCAGTGCCAATTTTTTCTCCCCTCTTTTCTCTTTTCACATCCCAAATTTCATTGCAGATTAATCTCAATTCAAGATTTTCCTCTTTCCATAACACGATCTACACATGCATCGCGTGCGCAGTGCCCGGACCCGGGTTATATATGCATATGAGATAGATATGTATGAAAGAAACAACGAAAGACCTGTTTGTTGTAGATGTTGAAGTAGATGTTCAGTAGATACCAGATTGCAAACATGGAACTAAGCTTCAACGTCCTAGCCGAATCCTTCGATTGCTGCGTTTCGCCCGTGTTTCCGGGAACCGAAGCGGCTCTGACCTTGAGCCCATTCCACCTCTGGTTTGAAACAAACAACGAAACAGAGGATTTTCTGTTGAGGCTCGAATCAGAATGCAGACACAATTTTCCGCGACAAGAGACGAGACCCAGTTGAGGTTTAGTGTTTCGGCTGGTGGGTTTTACTGATTTGAGGAATGGGGTCAATGGGTAGAGAGCTAATGCGTAGGCATAGCTCTCCATTTTTCTACTCTGCTCTGAAACAGAGGAGAGAGAAACGCCTGTGTAGAAGAAAATTGGCGGTTGGGAAAGAAACGACGACGGTTTGTGGTGATTGTATCGGTGTTGTAGTGCATGATTAATTGGAGCCTAAGAAAAATGTGGGCGAAATGTTTTGGAAGTTCTGATTAAGATTAAAAGTGAGGTGATGGATGGATAAGTCAATTGACTTCATTTGGTTTTTGGATGGAAGTAATGGGTGGTGGAAGAGTGACACAGGGAAAATGGATGGGAAATTGGCATGAATTTGAAGTGCAAAATTGCTAGGGGACCAATAGAGGGGGACCGATTGTGTACTAATCTTCTGCTGATTTCCCTTTGGGTTTCACATAAGCGATTCAATTCGAGACATTCATTTTTGTTCACGATAATTTTTTAGTTTGACTTGTAAAAAATCAATTCATTTGAATATCGATAATGACTTGATCAGTTTTTTCAATTTTGTGTTTACAATTATTGACACTTACGTTTGAACCAAAAATTGAATGACTTGATCAATCACTGGGAATAAGTTAATTTTTTGCAGGGCACATTAGAAAAGTATCGTGAACAAATAAATGTCGCGAATTATTTGTTTAGGACTTGATGGACCCGCACAAGGAGATAAGTGCATAATCACTACCCTTTCATCGGTGCCGATAGTCAAATTCTTTGACTAGTCATCTTTATCCGATTCACTAAATATTATTTTGAGAAAGAACAAACACAAATTACACGGATGAAATACTGCCATAACTTACACAGCTCATAGGCCTAACAAAGATAAAAATCTAAATATATGAAAAAGCCAAAAAGCAAAACCTAACATCTAATCACCAACAATATATAACAATTGGGACCTAGGTGATTAGATAGATCTCCGATCCTCACTGTTTTTTTGCAATGAAAAGGATGTCGTTGAAGCTTGCTGGATCTTCGCCGGAGATTTGTCAAAGTACTAGTTAGCTTGATGAAAACCACCTACGATATTACAGCGACAGACACTATTTTGAGGGGTAGCGGTAATCTAATAAATGAGTGAATATGTATACAGCGAGAATATGTTGCAGTAGTTGATTTGTTTGACTTTTTTTTATAGACGAGGGAATATGCATATACTAGATTGTTTTGGAGTGGGTATGAGGTGAAAATACAATAGTGGGTATGCAGTGAAAATACAATTAAAGGGAGATGTGTCATTTTTATAATTAAGTGTTCATGTACAAGGCAAATACAACATGGATAGAGGGAGGGAGGCATTGCTATATCCGGCCACATGCGATATATACAATCCAGATATATTATATCCACCGTCTATATCCAAGTGACAAACATCCTGAATACAAGTAATTTGAATATACTACTATATGGGCTCCCCAACTATAACGGCCCCTAAAGTTGAGTGTTAAAAGCGACACATTTCAAAGTACAGGGGCTAAATAGAGCCAAGGGAAAAACTAGAAGGACAATGCTCGTAATTCACATTACCTGTATTTCGTTCGAACTATACCATTTGCCCCACCAAATTCTCTCTTTCTCTCTCTCTCTCTCTGAGATGTCGATGTCCCTCGGTCAACACCCTTCGATTTCTGTTCGTACCCCACCCTCGCACCTTCTCCAAAATTGGTCCCAAATCATCCCAACGAGAAGAAGCAGAAACAGCACATCAAAGCTGAACCAATTCTCCCACTTGGGTCATCACCACCATCGTCATCGACGACCACAACCATCGCTTTGCAACGCAGCAGAAAACGATAACAAGCCGCCAGATGTTCGAGAAAATACCCCACCCAACAACCCACATGAAGAAGGCGCACAAGATCAAGAACCGTTTTGGTCCACCACCCAGATCATAACCCGACTCAGAAAATACGGAATTGCTGGAGTACTATCATATGGGCTACTAAACACTGCTTACTATCTTATTGCTTTTCTATCGGTATGGTTTTACGTTGCTCCGGCACCCGGGAAAATGGGGTATTGGGCAGCAGTGGAGAGGTTTGTGAAGATAATGGCGATTGTGTGGGCTGGGAGTCAAGTTACTAAGATTGTTAGAGCCGGTGGGGCTCTTGCTCTTGCGCCGTTTGTGGATAGAGGGCTGTCTTGGTTTACCGTCAAGTTTGAATTTGAGTCTCAAGGGAAGGCATTCATGGCCATTGTTGGGTGTTGTTTTGGATTGGCTGCGTTGCTGTTTTTTGTTCTGACTTTGCTTTGGGCATGAAGGTATCGGCAAAGCTTTGGAAACATGCGTCCAGACATACAGACATGTTCGCACTCGTTTGATGATTGTGGGTGTATTGTTGTGTGAGACTCACTTCCACCAAAGACTACGCATCTGTGTCCTGATTTGGGTCCGTGACACTACTCAATGGATATTTCATTGAGATCAGTTATTTGGATTGCTTTTCAATTTCGCCTGTGATTCATTTTTTTAATTCTCTGAATTGCACACCTTCGGACTTCTTGAATTGATGTACAGAATGATATAATCTTAATGCATATGGAACTATGTTCAATTAGTGCTGTTGTAATGCATATGGATGTGTTTCATTGAGGACAAAATATCTCAGAAGGCCGCGTATCTTTGTTTGGTCAGATCAGACTTTCGTGTCTGGATACTAGGTCTAATCTGTAATCTATATGTTGTAGGTTCTGGAGGTGTTTCGAAATACTGGTACAAGGGTGTACATATCGTACAAGAACGACAAAGGAAAAATTGCAAGAATTACTTTCAGTGAAACAGTGCTTCTTAGCGGTTCCAAACCAGTAGTATTGGTACAACTAGTTGCAAAATGAATCAAACCAAAAGCGATTCTCACGTGCCATCCTGCCTTGAGAATAAATAGTACATGCAGGAAAAAAAAAATGGAGCCAAAAACTACATGTCAAGAAGTTTATCCTATCTTTTGCCCCCTCGAGAACTCAAGAGAGGAAATTAAAGAAAAGTGATTCCCTCGCTAATAGTGAGTGAAATGGGGGTGGCCTAAACTGAAACAAGTTGCCAATAGACTTAAACAGAAAGGGAATGCAAAACTGCTTTCTCATACACTAATACAAGAGTCTGTCACAGTTGTTATGAAAGGCATCTGAGTCTTGCAAAAGTTAGATAGCCAGTGTGACCTTTTGCCTCAGGTGATGGTCTAGCCATGATGGTTGTGGGAGAATTGGAAACCTCCCTTCCATTGCTACCTACTTCACTTGAACGCTGCCTCCTCTTGCGAGAAAGGGACAAAATAGACCCACTTTTGTCAGCTTGGCAGCTCTCCATTTTCCCTTCTTTGACCTCATATGGGCGGAGGAGAACCTCAAATGTTCTTATATCTACAAAAGCACAAGATGATTAACAGAAGCCATCACTACAAATTTGATGTGGAACGATAATCCAATAGGCAACTAAAAACTGCAAAAGCATGAAATTAATAAACCAAATCAAGCACGCCATTGCTAGTAAAAGATGAATTAGCTGTAGAAGTACTTACCTGTAAAATTTGCTCTGAGAGTTTCGCAAGATCGTGACACTTGCTCAATGCATGGTGAGAAGGAACATAAAATCCCATCTTGTTTCAACATTTTTCCAGCAGAAGGAATGGCCAACCAAGGTTGGGGTAGGTCAAGGAACACAGAATCGGCCTTTCCACAAAAATCATCAGGAAATCCGTCACCTTGAATATCTCTGACTCCCACAGTCACTAAGCTACTCAATCCTGTCCTTTCAAAATCTTCCCTATCTCAACAATAAGTTAACGAAGTTAGAAAGGTCGTGTATGTGTATTCATGCGGTCTGAGCATATAAAAGCAACCTCCTATCATTTTGCTAGGATTAATTTGGTATAAAAGGTGGAAGTCACACATCCAAATGCTGTGATGAGTGATGACTTTGTCTAGACAGCCAATTTTTTAAGCAAAAACAACAACAAAATGCAATACTTTACGAACAAACTTCACCTTATAAGAACTAGTAGAAGTATGGTACATATTGAATAATATTATGACTTGACTCCAGTTTGGAACTTTGAGGATGTGGTCTCCTTCCATTCTTTCAGTGAGTATGTTAGGTGGAAGACAAGACTGATGCCATTCATCAACTACCCAGCTACAGAAATATGCTAAGAACAAAAAAATTGCTTAAGATCATTTTGTACTATTTGTTTTAGGTTTCTTTTTGAGGCTAAAAAGAAATGACCTAGATTTGCGTAGTCTTATAAGAGAGCTCTGCTCCTTCAACAGATCAGTCAGCCTAAACTTTTAGAGAGAGACAAAGGTAATTTATAAAATCATAGCAACCGTGTATCCAGAGATGACATACTTAAATGATTGACATACAAAAATATTGAATTCTTACCTAGCCGAAACAGCTCTCTGTTCATGGAAATCAAATGTATAGACATGTCCTGTGGGGGCTACAGCTCTTGCAAGCGAGGTAGTTAAAGATCCGCTCCCAGTTCCAGACTCGAGAACCAAACAGCCAGGAACTACTTCCAAGTACATAATAACAAGACTAATATCTGCAATGTATAAGATCTGAGTTCTGTGGCTGAGAACCAGAGTCCAAAGCTCAGGAGTTGGAGCTAACAAGTAAACAAATCCACCCTTGTCGCTTAACACCTTGGAACCAAAGGGTCTCCCTATCCAATCTGAATGTTTGAAAACACCAAAACGGTTTTGGAGAACTGAATTCTCACATACTTTAACAGCCTTCATGGTATCATGCCTCTCATACACAATAACCAAATCTCCATCAGTAATGAATCGGGTGAAGGATAGTTTTTGAGCAGGATCAACAGGCAGCATCACTGAAATCTTGTAGGCAATATTCAATGTTGCAAAAACAGTTCCCTGACAAAATGAAAATAGTAAAGATGAGTAGTAGGTCACCAAATTTCCAACATTAGATTTAGGTTTGGATTTGGCGGAGAACGTTGAGGTAAATACAGGGAAACTCATTCTATATGCACCGGCCGATTCTATTGCTCTCAAGAAAATCGTTCAACATACAAAAACAGAGGGTCCTGGCTACAAAAAAAGATACATAGGGATACAAAAGCACACATAAAGACTGATTTCTAAACATTAGTTGAAAGTTAAAATAAAATACTACAAGACAGAGAGAGAGATCATATACTCAGTCACAAAGTTAAAATCAGAGCCTGAAGGACACATCGAGAAGTCTCGTGTAAGCAATGAAGCATCGGCAGGGGTATGGGGTACGAGATGCCGCAAAAACCAAAACAGTAGCGTACAGGTACGGCAGGGGTACGACAATTTTTTTTATATTTTTGGCATGCTTCATTAGATATATATAACAAGTATACCATAATTTACCAATAGAAGCAAGGTAGCAAAAGCTAATTCCATAAGCAAAAGCACAGTAGTGCAAGTCATTAAGGCACAAACCATTGTTTTAAGCTAAAAGGAAGGGAAACATATAAAGAAGTCCTAAGAACAACTTTCATCAAGTTTGTCTCTAAACAATACATGTTCAGTCTCTGGCTCATCAAGTGAAAGACTTGCAATTTCCAGCAAACCAGCACCTTCCATTGAATCAAACCCATCTCCACAAATGTCCCACAACTTAGTCTCCCCCTCGGTATAGTGATGACTGATGAGTCCTCCTTGATGGGAGACGGAAATTGTTGTGCACGAAGAATAAATCTTCACATCGTTGTGGTGTCAATTTGTTCCTTCTCATGGAGTGAATAAACCATCTATTCACTGACCACCATGGATCAAAGGCCATGATATATGAGCTTGAACCTTTTTAGCATAATAATTGAACCAAAGTGTGTCTGCAACTGAAAGCAACTTCAAGGGCACAAATTCATTAAAAATGGCCAATCTCATAGTGGTTCATGATTAAGTTTTTTATATCAGTCACATCTTGGACCACAAGTGTAATCCAATGGCATTCGCAAAATGCAGAGTCAGCAGCACCAGTTTCATTTGCAGCACATATGTTCTTAAGAGCAAGATTAAGTGCGTGCACTACACATGGTGTTCAAAAGATCTTTGAATAGCCGGTTTCAAGGATTGGTCCAGCAGCACTACGAACAGGAGCATTATCAGTAATCCCTTGAACCACATTGTGAGGTCCAACCTCATCAATTACTTCACTAAATTTGGCAATATGGTAATTGTCCTTTACCTCACCCTCACAGTTAACAACTGTCGTGAACATAGCTCCTCCTTCTGTTGCTGCCATAAAATTAATAAGAGGCCTCCTTTGTGTATCAGCCATCCATTGGTAACAACACTAAAAACCTTCTCCTCCCATGATACCTTAAAATGTTTGTCCTTTCTTTTTTGAGTAGTGTAGTTCGCAACAAGCTATAACCAGGAGGAACATATCCAGGAATACTATTCTCATAAGACCAAATGGAAAGGCAAGCCAGCAGAATAAAACATGCGAGCAATCATCCCCCCCCCCCCCCCCCCCCCCCCCCCCCCAAACCATCACCACCACCACAAGTGGTTGTAGATGGAGGAGGTACAGGAACATTTTTATGCTTAGCCATATTTTTTCGATTCTCAGCTTCCTCATATACTTTTCTTATTTCTTCAAGAATTTCAGGCCTCTCCATCACAAAGAGCACAATCTAATTCTTTTATCTTTAGTCAGCAACAAATGGCGTTGACTCTACGGTATGACCCCTTAGATTCTATCTTACACAAAATGCACTTGAGTTTTGTGTCCCCACTACCCCTTCACCCCTCTTTGTTATTTTAGTCACATAATTCCAAAGGGGAGTATTATCATCTTGATCAGCAGAAGGGGTACAGGTAGCACTTGAACTTGAACCCATACTGCTTGAAGAACTAGGAAGATTTCAGAGGAGAGAGAGAGAGAGAGAGAGAGAGAGAGAGAGAGACTAACGAGGCAGAGGAGCTGTGGCTGCTGGAGTCAGAGTCGCTGGAGAACGATGGAGAAGATTCAGTCGCTGGAGCAGCTCCTGCTCTCGTTTAAGCCCTAGATCTAAGTAGTGGTATTGAGTTAAATACTCTATATCAATGAGGAATTGCATATTACGGACAACAATTTGAGTTTATGCACCCAGAACCTCTGAAGAATTAAAAGGAATATGCTCAAATGTACCAAGAAAAGTATTGCCGTACCCACAAACCGTACTCAAAAACGTAAAAGTACCTGGTGCGGGGTTTTTTTTCGAATGGTGCCATACCCGGTAATCGTATGGCATCATTTTCAGAGTACCCGTTTGGCGTGAGAGGAATTCGAGATGTTTCAAAGCGGTCAAAAAGCCTTTGTTTAAAATTAAAAGTTTCGTGGTTAGTAGTTTGTATAGTTGGGACTTGGGACAAGGGAGAATGTAATCCCTCCCTTGATCTTTTTCTAGATTGGTTTGAGTTGTTCATTTCACTTGGTGGTGTATAGGGCCTTTTTGTCTGGGTGGCCTTTTTTTTGTATATGGGTGGCATTCCCTTAATGCCCTTTTTAATATAATTATTTACTTATCAAAAAAAAAAAAAAATTTCAGAGTACCCGTGCTTCATAGCATGTAAGCCACAAATTATGCATCAAATTCTCTATAGAAACATGGGATTGGAAGGAAGACGATCCCTTATATTTTCCCAAACTAGTCATCCAATGTCTGGTATTTAAATATGTAACAAACAGTTGCTCAAACTTCACCTGTTGTCATTCATCCTTTCAGTAGTTTACGATTGCTAATATATAACACCAACGGAAATCCTGTCAAAATTTCTATGATACTATCAGGGCGAATGCTTTGGCAGCTAAATAATAAACAAACTGTTCAGCATCATTCGAGCACTTAATATGCTGAATAAAAACAACCAATACATGAACAAGTCAACAGTTCATGGCACTTAAACCATCAGGAACTAGGGTTCTGCTCCCTCTTAGATCTCAGGTTTGAAACTTTCTAGGTGCTATCAATAGCACCAGCGAGTCCATAAGGGCCTCCGTCCAACATTAATTGGGCCCGCAATAGCATGGTGGGGACACTTGTGAGTTTTCAAATAAGTATTCAGCATTAGGTTATTACTACAAGTGAGAAACTACAAATTGACAAAGCTACGAACCAATACAGGCATTACAACTTCATAAAAGGATTATAGCTCCCCACAAGTTCATACAATCAGGTACATCAATCCATTATCAAAACATTATGAACCCAAAACAAAGAGACACTTACTTCGAATGCAGCGTCAGTTGAGTCGATTTAGAGAGAGAGAGAGAGAGAGAGAGAGAGAGAGACGCCTTCTTGTTTTCCTCTCAGTGAATTAGGGTTTATGAGAGGTTCTGATACTGTGGAGTTGATTTTGGTAACGAGTTCTAAGAAGACGTCACGTGTACCATAAAAGCTCCACGAAAATTATACGGGTTCCTCTGAAGTTTGGTTATATGACAAGTCACTACCCTTATGTTTCGAATATTACATGAAAGGTGGGTTTAGATTAAAAAGTCAAGTGACTTATTTTTTTTGTCTCTATTCTTTTCTTTTTCTTTTTTGCATTTGTTTGTTGTGACATATTGATTCTTCTTCTCAAGGGGAATTGAAAAAGTACAAAAGTATGATTGAAACTCATAATTTTTAAAATAAAGACAAAAATAAGTCAATAAGACAACTTATTTTTGTCTTTTTTAAAAAATTTACGAGTTTCGATTAAAATTTTATACTTTTTCGATTCCTTTCGCTGAGACGAATCAATAAGTCATAAAAGTTTTATATAAAACTAACAAATGCGAATTTTTTTTGAATAAAGACAAAATAAGTTACTGTTTGACTTTTAAAGCCAAATTAGCCCGAAATTCAATAACTTCTACTTTAGAGATTTGCTGGGGTCATGTACGTTTATTTTATAATCAGGTATTCTAGCCAACTTACATGTATCTCGACTAATCTTAAGGGATCAATCCCACCATTCACTAGAGGAGACCCCCTTTAAAACTAGAGCAAACTCTATCGGAATCATGTGGTTCTTCAATTCATCCTTGCAAAAATAAGGAACATAAAAATAATTATCAACCAAGAAAAAAAGTAAGTAATATTTTAAAAAAAAAAGAAATACGCATCCAAATTCTCAACTTACATTATCTGCATTTTGCGTGGTTTTTTGGTTATTACTCACAAATTGGCCAAAAGTTTTCCAGTTTGATTAAAAGTCAAATATTGGGCTTCATGCTTAGTTGACCACTCTTGCACATCCCAGTCATTCATGAGGTTGTCTTATTCACGGAGGGTTCGCAAAAGAGGTTTCTGCGAGTGCCATCTCGCCGTTCATTTCGGTAATCGATGGTTCAGATTTTAAAGAAACTATTTGAGTTTATTCGCTTGAATAGTTTATTTAAAATTCAGACCGCCCAAAAAACTTTTGAACGAGTGAGATCGTTTGTCTCCGTGAAAACCTTCTTTACTGTAAAGAAGTTTTTCTCATCATTCATAATGGCAAAATTTGTTCCTTTTTGCATACTCTATTAACATGAAGTTATCATCACTTGTACGTATTAATTAAGATGGATAAAGTCGTAGTTTGTTGGACTTATCTTAATAAGTTGTTACGTGTCGATGAATTTTCATATATACCTCAATTTAACGTAGCTCCCATGCATATATATAAAAGTGCTTTTTTACTGGTTGACAAGGATTAATTCGACTTCCTAGTGAGAAATTTATCTGAACGCTAGATTTCAGCTAGGAGGTTCGGGTTAAAATGTTTAATTATTTCCGATCAATAAATGTTTAATTATTTCTCCCTATAATGGGAGTTCTTTCTTGAGCTATATTTAAAAGAAATTGATTTCTATACTTTCTTTTTTTAATATTCACACTCCTTTTTTGTCTTTTAATAAAAAAAATACGGACACTTTCAACACTAAAATCCAAAAAAAGGGAGTGTGATTATAAAAAAAATGGAGTGTAAAAATCAATTCCCTATTTTAATTGAATAAAGTTCTAGTTCATGGGGCTGTTTTGTATACAGTAAATTTTTGTTGTCGAGACTTCCTTACATAGTTCAATGTCCAATTTAATGTAAGCCAACCCAAGCTACGTTTCAACCTTAGTCACATAATTTTTCAAATGCATTGCGCTCTCTCGCTCTCATTAGTTTTAATAATTTAGGATATGTTTTAAGGACCGTTTTCCCATTCCTGACGCACACCAATGTTCATTGAATTAATAAGGCCTTCTTTATGTGGCCAGGTACCAAGGCCAATTTAAGTAGGTGAAAGAATTGATTAGGTGGGGTACACATTTTGGAGGCATAGAATAAGGTCACCGTCTTTATTTGCCCATATAAAGGAATGCTCACAAATGTCTTATCACTTTGCGGATGAGGTGAAGCCCTTCCTTTTGGATTTCTCATGCACTTTTGGCCCTTCACTTAGATATCCGTGGATAATACAGCCAACGTCCACCACTTTGTATATAAAAAAGCACCCACAAATATCCGGGGCACAAATATCCCACAGTCTACGTGACTTTTCTTGTACAACTCTTTTTGGTCCAAGTGAGAAGAAGAGAGAGAGAGAGAGAGGAGTTGATGGCGTGTGCATGTGATCACCAGCCTCACCTCCCCTGTTTGCATTGCCAACCACAGAGCTTCATTACAATGGTAATTAGTCGTTAGCCAACACATGAAATTAAATGCTATATCGATCGAAAATAATAGGGGAGAAGAAACTTCGATTTATCGTTTGTCACTTACGAGTTTAGAATTTCAACGGCTCGGTGATTGTGGGGAACAATTTTCTTTTGCTTGTTTTCGCGCTTCACCATCATCTCCAAAAACATGGGTATTAACGTAGTAGTACAGTACCCATGTGGGCCATATGCTACATATTAGTGGCTAAGTTGTTTGCTGCTCTTCTTCTTCTTGTTGTGATGATAATTCAATACCAATGGAAAGCCTAAGAAACTTTTTTCTCGTGGTATTGAAATTAGGTGCAACATATGATAGAAAGGTGCTTGCTCTTTCATATGACCAGAGATGACTGCATAAGAGCACTTGCCAAGAATGCTGGCATCCAGCCACTCGTCACCAGCACCGGTCTCTCTCTCTCTCTCTGTGTGTGTGTTGTGTTTTGACAATTTGGATACTGCTTGTGTCGTCACCAGTACCGGTCTCTGTGTGTGTGTGTGTGTGTGTGTGTTGTGTTTTGACAATTTGGATACTGCTTGTGCTTGCAGTTTGGGAAGAGCTCGTTAAAGAGAACAAGGGCTTCTTCCAAGCATACCATCAAGCTCTTTCTCCCAGGAACTTCAACTGTAAGCCCACAAACTTTCCATGCAAATGTATCCGGCTATTACCAAGGGAAGGTGACAAAATCAAAATTACAAAAAGGGAAAAAAAATTTATACGAGTTGGCCTTCGTAAAAGAGATTTCATGTGATTTATAAATATTCTTTGCACTCTTTCCAGTAGTTGCCAGAAGTAGTTGGTAATATGGATCAAGGTTGATAAATGACAATACTGTACCACAACCAAGTTTCTATGATTGTTTCTTACTACATATAGTGAAAAACAGCTACCGCCGTTACAGATGTCACCTAGATGGAACAAGTAATGCCCCATTTCGCTAAGGTTCTTATTTTTTAAGTACTTATTTCTCTCCTAACGAGACAGATTATTATCTCATAATACATCACCTTTTGTTCAAAAAATAAGTACTTGTTACTTATTTTCTTTAGCGGGACGGGGCCCAAATATGGTGTTATTGCGTGATATTGGTTTTGATTTCTAGATTTTGTGGATTGCCATCAACCAAGATCCTGTCTCTGCTTCCTGCAAAATCTTTACAGTTTTGTATTTGCTTTCGGTACAATGTATTACGTTCCTGATCTCAATTTGCCTCCAGACAGGTCAAACGAGCTTACGAGAGGGTACTCATGAGTCTCACGAGGCGGCTGCAGTGGAGGTGAACGAAAAAAGTCCCGGTTGAATTCATATCGTCCAACCAGAAGAATCTCAGTTGTAATTAGATTTAGGGCTTTTTAGGGCACATTTACCTTGTCAAATTGGTAGATACAGTAAGTCTCTTTAACTCTGTCTCAAACATAGTATAGAGAGTACTCTGTCTTCACTATAGTACAAGGCTTCTTAGAAGATTAAGGTAGTTTCCATTACAAATGCCAATGCCTATGTTGCTCAGTACCATTCAATTGATTGACATTACTACACTTTTTAAGTTTGAGGTCTCAAATTCATCTTCAGTAGAATCAGTACGTCGAGTGGTGATTGGTGTGGTGAACGTTAAATACGCGACTTTCACCTGCACAAAAAAATATGCTGCACCACGATTTTTCTCAAACTAGTGTGCCACAACAAGCTGCATAATTATGGCTCAAGGATTCTGCCTTTCTTAAGATCTCAATACTCTGTGACCTCAATGGCATTTCCAACTTATTCTGCCAACGAAAACTAGTCCTCACAGAGCACACAATTACAACCACCATGAAGGCTAAACTCTTTGACCTTTCCCCGCGAGGCCCTATTAAAATGTCATCATTTTAACATGGCGGTAAGTTTATGCTAATTGCTCAGTAAACCAAATAACTATGAACTTCACTGGGAGGTCAAAGAATCGAGTCCTGCAATAGGCAAGATCCCAACAAAGAAAAGAAGCTTCATTATTGTTGCTTGTAAGCAACATGTCCACGTACCTTCTTACTCCTATACTACTCCAGTTCTTCTGCGCAAATGAAAAACATCATCGAAAGCTTTCCGTAAGGAAAGAATCTTCATTATTTTTTGCTTGTTCGCGTAAGTCCATGTACCTTGTAACTGCTATATGACTCAACTATTAGAAATTGATCACCAATTCAAGAAACTCTATTGAACAAAGAAGACCTATGTTGTCGATGCAGATATGAAAGCAATACTGTTTGTACTGGTTTCTTGTCCCTTCTGATGCCGCCGATAATGGCGGATTACAGTGTCATGAGCTGCGTTTGTCGCAGCTCAGGTACGGGTTTGAAGTTTTGGAAGTGTCCTGTTGTTAAGGGCCCTGGAACTTCTAATGAGCAGGTGATTTCCCAATCTAGCGACATTGGTTGGATGGTTCCTTGTAGGACGTTTTTGGTGGGTGGGGCTTGGAGGGTAGCTGCAAGCCGAAGATGCTAAAAGCTTTCTGAAAAAGTTCTCAATTTTACGTTATGTTGGTGGTCTTAACTATCAAAATTTGGCTTCGAAATTATTTAAGCCCCGCTTTCGGTGAATGATGAAATATTTTTTCCCACATTTCGATGAAGTGTAGATGCTTTATGAACTGTTTGAAACTCACTTAAGCAATGAAGAAATACCTACGAACTAGGAATTTGATCACCGAGTGAAACTAAGAACGTGTTTTAGCCTTAGTTGCCTTATGATTTTTGTAGTGATTTCTTTCTACCCAATTTTCATGAAAGAAACTTACATATTTTTATGGTTGGATTGCACCATCTCATAGTACTTTAAAAACTCTAATTATTGATATATAACGAGTCTTTATTAGATTTAAAATGAGGGACATACGAACGTTTTACCTAAATGAATTATTTTTTGACCCTCTGAGGGTAAAATGGTCACATCTCTTGATATACAAATGATTTTTTTATCAAACTACTTGGGTTAGAAAGAAAATTGAACAAGTTTTTCAATGATTCAAACTATGCACAAATCAGAGTTTGGGAGTGTCCAAGGCAACCCTTCAAAGTTTGACATTTTTTGAAGTTTTATTGCTCCTGAGGAGCAATTCAGTGCGCCCAGGCGCACTTCAATGCGCCCCAGGCGCATCCTCCACATTCCAAAACATGTCAAACTTTGCGAGCTTGATACGGACACTCCCGAAATCAGATATACACGTGATTTGAAACGTTGAAAAACTTATTCAATTTTCTTTCTAACCCAATGAGTTTGGATAAAAAAAAAATATTCCTATATGAAGAGATGTGACCATTTTACCCTCAATGGGTCAAAAAAAAAATATTTCAGTAAAACGCTCATATGTCCCTCATTTTAAAAAGGATCAAGACCCATTATATATCAATAAATAGAGTTTTTGAAGTACTAAGAGATGATGGTATCCAACCATACAAATATTCAAGTTTCGTTTGTGAAAATTGGGTAGAAAGAAGACCACTACAAAAATCTTCAAGGCCACCAAAGCTAAAACACGTTCTATGTTTTATTCGGTGATCAAATCCCTAGTTTGTACGTATTTCTTCATTGCTTAAGTGTTTTAGAGTTCATAGAGCATCTACACTTCATCGAAGCATAGGTGAAACCGTTTTATCATCGACATTTGCTCAAAGCAAGGCTTAAATAGTTTTAAGCCAAATTTTGGAAGGTACGTCCACCAACACGACCTAAAATTGAGAATTTTCCTATTCTTGTTTGGAAACATTCTCAATTTGCCAGTAGTAACTTCTAAAATTTGGCTTTGAAACTATGAACGTTTCTTCTGCGGTCCAGGAGCGAGGTTTGAAAGCCTTTTGCATCTTCAGTTTTGATGGCGGAGTGTGTAGTAGTTCTGGATCCTTTGCGATGGGCGCGAGACTGAAGTTTGTCTAGTTATGGATGAAAGATTAAGAGCTATGTTTGTGGTCGTAACTTGTGTCATTAAAACTTTTAGATTTGGTCATGTACAAGCCAAAATGCAAAAAGCTTTCTGAAAACGTTCTCAATTTTATGTTATGTTGGTGGTTGTTAACTTCTAAAATTTGGCTTCGAAATTATTTAAGTCCCGCTTTCGGCGAATGATGAAACATTTTTTTTCCAACAGTTCGATGAAGTGTAGATGCTTTTTGAACTGTTTGAAACTCACTTAAGCAATAAAGAAATACCTATGAACTAGGGATTTGATCAATGAGTGAAACTAAGAACGTGTTTTAGCCTTAGTCGCCTTGATGATTTTTGTGGTGGTTTCTTTCTACCCAATTTTCATGAAAGAAACTTACATATTTTTATGGTTGGATTGCACTATCTCTTAGTACTTTAAAAACTCTTATTATTGATATATAATGGGTCTTTATTAGATTTAAAATGAGGGACATACAAACGTTTTACCGAAATTAATTATTTTTTTGACCCATTGAGGGCAAAATGGTCACATCTCTTGATTTACAAATGTTTTTTTTTATCAAACTACTTGGGTTAAAAAGAAAATTGAACAAGTTTTTCAACGATTCAAACTATACGCAAATCAGAGTTTAGGAGTGTCCAAGACAACCCTTCAAAGTTTGACCTTTTTTGAAGGTTTACTGCTCTTGAGGCGCAATTCAGTGACCCCAGGCGCACTACAATGCGCCCCAGGCGCAACTCTACATTCCCAAACAAGCCAAACTTTGCGAACTTGATACGGACACTTCCGAAATCCGATATGTGCGTGATTTGAACCGTTGAAAAACTTATTCAATTATCTTTCTAACCCAATGAGTTTGGATAAAAAAAAATCATTCGTATATGAAGAGATGTGACCAATTTACCCTCAGTGGGTGAAAAAAAAATATTTCAGTAAAATGCACATGTCCCTCATTTTAAAAAAGATCAAGACCCATTATATATCAATAAATAGAGTTTTTGAAGTACTAAGAGATGATGGTATCCAACCATACAAATATTCAAGTTTCGTTTGAGAAAATTGGGTAGAAAGTAGACCACTACAAAAATCTTCAAGGCCACCAAAGCTAAAACACGTTCTATGTTTTATTCGGTGATCAAATCCCTAGTTTGTACGTATTTCTTCATTGTTTAAGTGTTTCAGAGTTCGTAGAGCATCTACACTTCATCGAAGCATAGGAGAAACCGTTTCATCATCGACATTTGCTCAAAGCAAGGCTTTAAATAGTTTTAAGCCAAATTTTGGAAAGTATGACCACCAACACAACGTAAAATTGAGAATGTTCGTATCATCGTTCGGAAACATTCTCAATTTGCTGGTTGTAACTTCTAAAATTTTGCTTCGAAACTATGAACGTTTCTTCTGCGGTCCTCGAGCATGGTCTACAAGCTTTTTGCTTCTTCAGCTTTGATGGCGGAGTGTGTAGCAGTACTGGATCCTTTGCGATGGGTGCGAGACCGTAGTTTTCTGAAGTTGAAATTCTCACTGGTTGTCTGGTTATGGTTCAGGGATTAAGAGCTATGGAGTTGGTTGATGTTTTAGTTAAACCTGTGTCGTTAGAACTTTTAGATTTGGTACAGTATTTTGAGTTTGTGGCAGCGAGAGATACTATCTCGGAGTGTTGTAAAGGCCGCACAGTCTCTGGCAAACTCAGTAATTGCTGAACAGTTATGTGAATGAAGTTTCGTTGTTTGTTCCTGAAAAAAAGAAGGCCGGAGCAAAATTTAGGGAGTTTTACTCAAATTTTGGGCCCGAGTTTAAAATAGGGCAAGGGCTAGAGATGCTCTCAGAAGCTAGTAGTTGTAGTTCCATTACAAATGCCAATCCGAATGTGGCATTCACTTGGCAGTATAATACCTAAATTTCGAGGTCTCAAATTCATCTTCAGTAGTGGTGAATGATTGGTGATCAATCACTGAGACTTCCAGAAACTGAATCAATTCTCCTAATAATTGCAAATTCTACCCTAGAAGATGATAGGGAAAAATTTCAGTGAATAAACTAAAAGGCAATGGTGGAAATTATTATAGTCATGTGCCAAATCCATGCAAGGCGTCTGACAAAAGTTTTCGGTAAATATAGAATCGATTTCATTCAAAGTTGCAAACACTCTTTGATAGACAACCATCTATTGAACAACCCAAGTCCTTTGTCTTCACAACAAAAACTACATCGCAGATGCACTTGGGTAGTGTTTGGTTCACCAGAATGATTTTGAGAAGGAACGAAATGGCTATTTCCTTGCCACCCAATGGGATGACCAGTGAATGGTGATTCCATCCGAAAACGTACATCCTGTCATTTTCAGCGAACAAAACGTCTGAACGAGCATTTAACAAGAATGACCATTGCATTTGAGCTTCATTCCAATCAACCAAAAACTGTCTAAGCAACTTCCTCACAGGCCAGGATCATTTCAGTCCTTTCGGATGCCCTCGCCAAACCTTGTGTGTACTAATACAAACTATACCTGATCCCCATGGAAAATGTTTTTCGAAAAGATCTGTTCTGTAGAGGTTCTCAGCAGAATGCACAGCAGATCAACTTAAACAACTGCCGGCGTCTGAAGCTTTGAGATCAATTCCTCTGCAACAGCATCAATGAACTCTTCTGTGTTCAGGTAGAACTCCCTGGATGCCCTGCATATATCAAAAAACATTTGAAAAACAATGGATGATAGCCTAGAAATTCCCAAAAACTACCAGAGAAAGTAAATATTTGGAGCTAGTCATCAAATTGTATCTTGAAAATAGTACTGAATATTAAATAGTTAACACATAGGATTGACCATGAAAATAGGAGCCAGTTCTCTAGTTGGTTCAACCACCCGAAACAGATATGAACCCATCTAAATAGCAAAATCATTGTTATATCTGTTTGTAAGTGTTCATTGAGTCTTCCACTTCTCATTGTACACATTCACTTCCACTATATGACATTATGACTTCTTGCATTTTAGTCTCCTTGCAAAACTCCATATGTTGAAGCTTTCCACAATTGTGTTCATTTGCAAAGTTATACTATTGCCTTTGAAACACTTATTTATCTCAACACCCAGTTTCAGATACACTCCTCAGAGGCACCATTTTGTGCAACCAGAAGTTCAGCTACTAATATCCTTGTTTTCCAGGGTGGATAGAAACCATGGTTAGTGTGTGCCACCAACTAAAGAAGGACCAGTTGCAGGAGTTAGTCCAGCATAATCATTTTTGACACAAAGCAATTATCCAGCGGAAACCAGAGCAAAGAATTATTAATTTAATGGTTGCGAGTTTAAGAAAAGGGACATAGTGTACTACTTAAGTTATAGGCAAAATACTAAAGGTACTTTGTTTCTCTTTTCACACTAAACTCGACCTTTTGAAACAACTGTACAAGACAATCTGTGAAATTCAAAAATTCATTTCCCACATTGAAAACATCAAAAATTACTTCATTGATAATTTGACGCAAATAAAGAAACTTCTGATGCTAGTAGGTTTTTCTTATAACCATTCGAAGTCTAACCTCAAAAATCAATACATCTACCATAAAAAATAGAGGGCTTCAATTCCCCCGTCCTGGCCAGCCGCATTTGACAAAAAAACTTTCAAATGGGAATTATACCTTGTTCTAGAGGCGCAATTCCTTGATACGTAAACGTTACATATCGAGGACATGGCAGATATGTGAAATCGGAGGAAGAACTCAAGTGTTGCAATCCTGCCAATCTTCTTCCAATGGGGGGAAAAGCAGTGCATGGGATTCAAATATTTCTCCAATCCTAAGGGTTACAATTGGAGAGGGCAGGAATGATTTTTAAAAAAAAATGGAGCTGCAATGTTCTAAAAATCACTAGGCGCTAGTCAGGCAGAAAAAGGCCGCCTAGCGCCTAGGCGGTGACTAGTCGCTCACTAATCAGTTGCCTAATCTAGGCATTGAACTACCGCTGAGCGCCTAGGCAGGGACTAGTTGGCCTAGGTGGCCGACTTTTAGAAGGCCAGAAGCAGAACAGTAAGTGCAACTCTAGGCTTCCAATGGAGGCCCATGTGGTGATGGACAACATAAAAAACTTCAGCGTCCAGCAGGAGGAGGTTCACAGCAAAGAAGCTAGTGCTTAAACTTGTAATATTGTCCACACTGGAATTGCATTTTCCGGACATCACCACACAAGTAGTCTCGAGCGGAAATTTGTTTTCTTTTCATTCGACTCCATTGACGGCTGTTTACCTATGGTTCTACACACCGGCAAAACATTATTAGCAAAACATTATTAAATTGGGTAGCTTGTCCTGAATACTCTTTGGATCTATGATACCTGGAGCCTTCTAAATGTTTCTATCGGACACTCTAGGCAATGAATGGAACATGTCTATGATATGTAGTTTGTGACAAGTATGTCTATTAATCTGAGTTACTCTAAGCATGCAACTTCTATAAAATGCATGAAAATGAACTGTGTCACCTTGTAAACCCCATTACACTCTTAAAACAGAAATGATGTTAACAACAACAACAACAACAAAACTCATGTAGTCCTGAATCACTTGGGGGTATGGGTGTGGGAGGAAACATGAAATTTAATCCTTGCCTCATGTCCTTAGATGATTGACAGCGTTTTGAATCTAGTTCAAATATTATGAATCAGATACAACTGTGTTCATTTGTATTTCATTGGTTGGTAAGCCTAGTCAAAGCTGTCCTACCGTTAGGGGAGCGAACGTTCGTTGCCATCCCCAAGAGTGGGGAAAATAGTACTTTGTTCATAAAATTAAAAAACACCACTAATAACAGGAAAAATGGAAATAGCTGTTGAGTTACCAAATGCCCCCAAAACTTTACATTTTGAGAAATGGGCCCAATAATGTATATCAAGCTATCTAACACACTCCCTCATGTGCAACCCGTCTTGCACATGGATATACAAACATTCATAAGAAAGCAAAAGGGAGGAGCATAATGCAAACGGAGAACAAACGCAAAAACTAGAAAGAGAGACTTGAACCCAACACCTCTCATGACCTGAGCTCTGATACCATGTTAAGTTACCAATTGCCCCACAAGCTTAAGCTGTTAGGAAATGGGCCCAACAATGTAGTATATCAAGATATCTAACAATTGGAAGAACAATCAAGTTGGCAACAAAAAGGGAAAAAGGAGGGGCTGGGGGTTGGAATTGCACAGAAGTTTAATTCCGTTTATATGCACAAACACTCAACTACTCAAGACAATAGTGAAATGGAGCATGCCACTTACTTGGGCCCATGGACCAAAATGGCAAGATCCTTCGTCATTCTCCCAGACTCCACCGTTCCAATGCATGCAGCCTCTAGCTTGTGAGTGAAAGCCAACAACCTTTCGTCCTTATCAAGTTTAGCCCTGACAAAAATTTTTGTGCCAAATTCATGTATCAGGATAAGCTACCTTACAAGTAAATATGTAGCACTAATGCTTCCAATATGCTGTAAGACCAAAAAAATCAAAAAAAAGGGGTGGGTGGGGGTGTGGTTAAGAAAATGCCTTGCAGCCGAATTAAAAAAATAGATAGCAAAAGCAAAAACATAATAAAACGAGTAATGGTCATTGTACTGTAACGAACAACCTTGTTTCTATTTATCTCAAGGATTCTGCCTTTCTGAATATCATAAAAAACATTCCAGGAAATTCATATGCTCCACAGACGAAGCAAAAAGTGCAGTCTTGGTCAGACCAAGCCACTCTCTGTGACATCCAAAGCATTTCCAACTTGTGTCAATTGCCAAAGAAAACTAGCCCTCAAAGCACATAATTAAAACCTGCTAAACTCTTTTTTCCCAGAGAGGCCCTATGACTTCTCAGTTCTCTTCGCTTTAAACATGGGTAAGTTTATGATAATTACTCAGTAAACAAACAACTATGACAAACATGAAACCAGTAAGATTATACTTAATATCATTTTAAATACCAAGATATTATTGATTCATAAGCGCAGTGGCGTAGCCAGAAATCTATGTAAGTGGGGGCATTTTTTAAACACATTTCAACCAAAAAATTGCTTACTAAGCAACGTTAAAACGTTTGTGCTAAGAATTAAAAAACCTAACATATTTATTAATATAGTAAACTATATAGAATATAAAAACAATCGAATTGCTTGAATTGTCTCAATGCGTATCCAGTCTAAGAGCAATTCACTATACAATATTTAATTAGCAATATTGCTCCCATTGTTAATAATTGCTAAAGTATAAAACGTATAGCCCATGATTTAGGTTTTTTTGAATTTTGGACATTATGCATTAGATAGTTCAAATTAGTAAGTGACTGCTATTTTTCACATTAGACATCTCATTTCGCCAGTGTAATGACAATGTTCAAATATGTGAAACAAAAAATTGAGAATGAAATGATATTCGACATGTCGTAGAAAGATTGAAAGTAAATTTATGAAACACAATTAACTAAACAAAATACAAAGTATACATTTTAAAATTTTAAAAAATATATATCGCGTGGGGGCGCGTGCCCCCGCTCGTCCCATGCTCCCTCCGCCACTGCATAAGCGTCAGTGTTGAAATTCACTGGGAGGTCAAAGGTTCGAGTCTTGCAGTAGGCAAGATCCCCTTCCTCGGGCTACGGCCTCCCATGTAATGAAAAGGAAAAGAAGATTTGTTCTTGTTGCTGGTCAGCATACATCCATAGACCTTCTTACTACTGTATGACTCAGTTCTTTGGTGCAAATGAACAATATCATAGAAAGCTTCCGTAAGAAAAGAAGATTCATTATTGTTGCTTGTAAGCATAAGTCCGTATACCTTCTCACTACTATATGACACCAGCATTTGAAATTAGTTACCAATTCAAAAACTTCTCTTAGAACAAAGTTTACCTATGTTCTAATCCACGAGTCCATGCAAATATGGAAGCAATACTGTTTGTACTGGTTTCTTGTCCCTTCTCATGCTGCCGATAATGGCGGGTTACAGTTCCATGAGCTGCTTCAGCTTCTAGTGTCTTCCCATCAGCAGCTAACTGCAGCCATTAATTAGCGTAATTGATTTCAGGGTCACCAAATAAGAAAGAGGTTATCATGAAATAAACAACTAAAGAGTGAGGCAACACTCACCAATACAGAGGTCATCAGACCCAAAGAACCAAATCCTGCATAAAGAAGAGAAACTTTTAAGGATAAGTAAACATCCCAACTGTATGTGAACTTGACTTGAGTTTGCATTCCAAGAATCTATCTGTCTATCTGTCTATTATCTATTATAAAGGGAGAGCCCTTGTTGGTCTGAACAAAAAACTGAAGCTGGCTTACACTTTAACTATCCCAAAATACCCAATAAAAACAGTTTTTCCTCACTCCTAAGGCTTTTTTTATTTCAATAACTGTCAAGGGTAAAAACGGATAAACAATCACACCCTCAAATCCCCAACTGCCTTCATGCGGTTACCAAATTTTACAGTACTCCGAAATCCTTCTTTATTCCTCTCTCGGCAACATTCCCAACCTTATCCCAGATAAAATTGCACACACATCGTGTGTGCCTCAGACACTGGTTATAACTAAGGCGGAGTACATGAGCTATCATGCAAGACAACAAATACCAGATTCACCAATTATCCACCCACCTCAGAACTTCAATTTTATATACAAACATTACCCCATGAAGATGATGCCCAAAAAGTGTATACAACAGAAATATTGCAAAATTACAGCAGCACATATCAAAGTAACGCTGGGTCTAATCAAATCAAGTTATTTTTCCCCCCTAAAGCATACCGTGTATACTAAGATGCCAAAAAAGCCGGACTGTCAGGGGATGAGTTAAGGTGTCCACTCTACATTCCCTTGGAAGGCTATTTTGGGTGGCCATGTCCCAGCCAGGGTGGCATTCTTTCTGTGGTGTGTGGTTGAAGTTAAAATTCCCATGATTAAAACCAATCATTTTCCAGTAGCAGTGGAGCTTTGGAGCTCAGTTCTTTGTTGGTTTATGGCGGTCTAGGTAGCCCTAGTTGGCATGGAAGAGTTTCAACACGATTAGCAAGGGACCAAGCTAGGAAATATAAAGAAAAAGGAGATTTGGAATTTGATTCCTCTTTGTTTGATGCGGCTCAATTTCCCTGAAAGGAATAAGCGCCGCTTAGATGGCTTGAATGTCCGTTGTACACATTTAAAGGCCAAGAAATGTAATCCCTCCCTTTTGATATGATAGACCTTCTTGACACGTGAAAGTGTTTAGGGCCCTTTCGCCTATTGGCCTCTTTTTGTATAAGGTGATACTCCCTTAATGCCTCCCTTTTATACTGAAATTTCTTACAGACAACTCTACAAGGAAAAAAAATTCCTAGAAAAACATATGGTCACAACATATTCCATGACAAGTGTTCCCAGAGTTTAGGCATCCCCATCACCTTGAGCAAGTAAATCACTCTGGACATCTCCATCGTAGTTCTTGCAAGCCCAAACATATCCGCCTTCACTTTTCATTGCATAAGCCACCATGTCATCAATTAATCGATGTTCATACCTGAATGTTACCAATAGCATTCCCACAAGCATTTCAACAAACTTGAAGAAAAAAATATCACTCTACAATTTGCTGCAGATGCCACCTAACCATATTGAATGTTCCTCAAACTTCTGTTTCCACTTCTCCTCATAAATCTCCTGAAATATATCTTTAAACCTGTAACATGCAAATTGATTAAGAAAATGTGGGCATTGCATCTCTCTCCCTGAATTGAAAATCTGCATGAATAAAACTTCAAAAATTACAAACAAACCTTCTTCTGAAAAGAAAGCCTACAATTACCTGCCATCATACTTCTTGAGTATTGTATTTTTGGTGCTCAAGTAAAGTGGCCATTTTTTGGCAAATGCCATTGACATTGATGATTCGGCAAAAGTCCTAATAGACTTACAAATTACACTTGTGTCAGAATAGTGAGATGAGAAAATGCAATTTTGAAAGCTGACTGAGAGCCAAAATTAACTAGACAAACCTCATCAACATTGTACATAGCAAGTGCAATGCCAGGTCCTTTAAAATCATAAATATCTAGTTCCACTGGCATGTCACCACTTTCTGGGACTGAACAAAAAAAACGCACAGGTTGGTAACCATTCACACTTTTTCAGTGCTTTGAGAGAGAGAGAGAGAGAGAGAGAGAGAGAGAGAGAGAGAGAGAGAGAGAGAGTGAATTCAGTCTAGTTGACATATGAATCAGCTCACCAAAGACCAGTTTTAGCTTTCCGGGCCCTTTAATAACCGTATCAGTGGCACGATACTGATCTCCAAAGGCATGCCTGCCGATACAAATGGGTTTCTTCCAACCTGAAAATTAAAGAAGTCGTCCAAAAACTGATCCATAAACCTCATGCCTGATGTCCACTTAAGATGACAGATAATACTTCACAAGGGTTACCAGGAACAAGTCTTGGAATATTCTTGCATATGATAGGTTCACGAAAAACAGTGCCTGTAAGAAACAAAAGTTAGTAACAAAGAAAAATAGATTGGAAAACATTGAAGAATATAAAAATAAAATATAAGGAAATGGATAAAGAAAAGCAAATCCATGCCGAATAAACACAGGTTTGTCTGCCAGCATCTACATCTGACTAACTTTAGAAAACATACCATTGTGATGAATCCACACCAAAACAGATTCTCAAACAAACAGAATCAAGTATTTTGTTTTATCGATACTTTGTTTTAATGCTAGAAGAGTTGATGTTAATTGACCAAGCAAGAATTCAATTAGGGACATGCAAACTCAGGGATGGCTATAATCCCCATCTCCTAACTGTAGAACGACATCTTTGCAAACTAACACCCCATTAAAGCACAACATTACTGCCGAGAATACTATGCATAGAATAAAGAGCTGTTTTGCCACTTAGAGACCAACTATTAGTTTTCCAAAGGAGGAGGAGACAAGGAGTGAAAACTAGATGGAACAAAAATTTCAAACATGCATATCAACAAAATCAACAGCATATACGTTTTGCCATTCTAACAGAGTAAACCCAGCATATGAAACACCAACCATTCAATATATTTCTGATTGTGCCGTTAGGACTTGGCCACATGCTCTTCAGTCCAAATTCCTTGACTCTGGTCTCGTCTGCAACTCGAGCAATATATTCCACACAAATTAGACAATGCATGCAATAGCCCACAGGCAAATAAAGGACATAACAAATCAAATATCTAGCACAAATACCAAAATCTCAAAAGTTAGCTCTAGGGCAGGCAAGATATTTGTAGAGGTCAATTAAGAAGTAATATTTCCTTGTAATCCCTTCAAAACTTTCACTTTCAAAATCAATAACCCAGTGGCTCAATCTGAAGTAAACTGCCCAAGCATGCGGGGAGCACCAAATGTAGAGAAGTATTCATGACTCAACTACTGATGCAGTTATTCGTATCTACAAACTGTTCAAGGTAATTACCCGACGTCATGAACATAAAACACAGAACTAATAAAGGAACAAAAACTTCAACCTCCACAAGTTGCACATCCTCCTCTGAAGTCTCTCACAAGCACTAAACTTCAAGAAACAACCCCTGCCTAGAGACTGTAATGAAACTAAGACCTAAGCAAAAGAAAAGTCCAGAGCACGATAGGGACGGTGGCATGGTAGTGGCCCTTTTCATTGGATTGACTGGCTGCCAACTCTTTGATCATTAAGAAAACAAAAAAATGAGGAATGACTGCAACCACTGTGCTATCAACAGTAATTAAAACTTGATAAACTATTACACAAATAATTCATGCTTTGCTGGTTATATAGCCAGACTTCAAACCATGTTCCCAGCAAGACAATGGAAACCTAATACCCTCCTCAATGACTCAGGTATAGCCGTATAGGTACCCTTCCGTTGAAGGTCGTTCAAGCTTTTCCTGAGGGTATGGCATGGTTGCATCAACGCCGTAGTTCCTGGTACTTGAACATTGGCTCGAGGCATTTTCTCGACACCTTTCTTAATAGAGTAGCTCTAAATTTTTCCATTCATGAGTTAACTTCCATAAGGACTTCTTCCACAAGTGATTCTAGTGTTGCTTGTTTGAATAGCAAACTAGCAAAAGCCGTACTCTTTGTACTAAAAATAGGTTCTTGCAGTACAAACAAATATTACTAAAGAAGAAACGATGCTAAAGAAGGGTTTGGAAAGATTGCAAAGTTTGAAGAGATTCATTGGAGACAAAAGTCTAGAAGTTTGTGGCTAAAAGAGGGAGAAAGGGATACCCGTTTCTTCCACAGGATGGCTAATTGCAATAGGAGGAACAATTTCATTGGAAAGATCAAAATAGGAGATAGTATTCTGGAGAAGGATGAGGAGAAGAGAGTTGGAATTGCTAATTTCTATGAGGGTTTGTTTACAGAGACAGGGGCGAGTCGTCCTCGTGTTGATGACATGAATTTTGATGTTATTTCAGTAGAGGCGTGTTGGTTGGAACGATCGTTTGATGAGGTAGAAGTAGTGGCGGCATTGAAGTCTTTGAATGGAGACAAGGCGCCTGGCCCTGATGGTATGTCGCTAGCCTTTTTTCAACACTGTTGGGGTGTGGTGAGAGAGGAAGTGATGGGGATGTTCCAACACTTTTGGATGTATGGGGAGTTTGAAAGGAGCTTGAATGCTTCCTTTGTGGCTTTGATTCCGAAAAAGGGAGGAGCGGAGGACATTCGAGATTTCAGGGCTACCAGTCTTTTAGGGGGAGCGCACAAGTTGTTGGCCAAAGTGTTGGCAATCTGTATGAAGAAGATGACGGGGAAAGTCGTTTCAGAGTCACAAAATGTTTTTGTTCACGGGAGGCAAATTTTGGATGCGGTCTTGATTGCCAATAAATATGTGGATTCGAGGTTGAAAAGTGGAATTCCGGGAATTATGTGTAAGCTGGACATCGAAAAGGCATATGATCATGTCAATTGGGACTTTTTGATCTATATTATGGAACGGATGGGTTTTGGGGAGCGGTGGAGGAAATGGATTAAATTTTGCATAGCTTCAATCAGAATGTCAATTTTGGTGAACGGACTCCAGCCGGGTTCTTTCAGACATCTAGAGGCCTACGCCAGGGTGATCCTCTATCCTCTCTTCTTTTCATTCTAGTCACGGGGGTGTTCACTAGGTTGATTCAAAAAGTTGTGCAATAAGGTTTTTACAAGGTTTTGAGATGAGAAGAGAGGATGGTTTGGGTTTGATGGTGTCGCAAATTCTATATGCCGATGATACTTTGGTGTTTTGCGATACGGATCCAACACAAATGGGTTATCTCAGGTGTGTCCTCTGCTTTGAACCGGTGTCCGGCTTGAAAGTAAATTTGGGAAAGTCAGAGATGATCCTAGTAGGAGCGGTGGAGGATATTGGTGCTCTTGCCCAAGTTTTGGGTTGCAGGGTGGCGCAATTACCGGCGTCGTATTTAGGTTTGCCGTTGGGCTCATCCTTCAAATCAAAGCAAGCTTGGGATTCAGTAGTGGAAAGATTTCAAAAGAGATTGACAGGGTGGAAGCGCCAACATATTCCAAAATGAGGTAGATTGACTTTAATCAAAAGCACGCTCTCAAGTTTACCCACCTATTTTATGTCTCTCTTTGTCATCTCAATTTCGGTTGCTAAGAGACTTGAGAAGATAAAAAGAGACTTTCTTTGGGGGGGCAGGCGGCGAGATGCGATGGAAGTTGGCTAAATCAGGATCGTTTGAGGTGAAATCCTTTTACCAATCGTTATGTGATTTAGGTAATACTTCTCTCCCTTGGAAAGCAATTTGTAAAACTAGGGTGCCTTTGAAAGTGAGTTTTTTTGTGTGGTGTGTGGCCCAAGGCAAGATTCTTATTATAGACAATTTGATTCGAAGGGGGAGAATCATTGTTAATTGGTATTGTATGTGCAGAAGGGATAAGGAGACGGTCGATCATCTCCTCATTCATTGTGTGGTGGCATGGGAGCTTTGGTTCTTGGTGTTGTCATGGTTTGGGTTGCTATGGGCTATGCCGAGGAATGTAATGGAACTCTTAATCGCGTGGAAGGGCTTCAGAGTTGGGAAGAGTAGACAGCATGTTTGGGTCATGGTTCCTCTTTGCTTGATGTGGATTATATGGCGGGAGAGAAATTCGAGATGTTTTGAAAGAATCGAAAATTCATTGGTTAGACTTAAAGTTTTTTTGGTGAATAGCTTGTATAGCTGGGAGAAAAGAGAGTGTAATCCTTCTCTTGATTAGTTTTTAGATTGGTTTGTTCTTTTCAATTTACACGGTGGTGTATAGGGCCTTTTTGTCTCCGGCCTCTTTTTGTATATGGGCGGCATTCCCTTAATGCCTCGTTGCTAATATAATCATTTACTTATAAAAAAAAAACTAAAATATCAATTAATAGCATGGTAAGCCTACAACTTTACCAATCACTTTCCACCGCAAAAAGAGAAAAAAAAAAAGATGATGATTTAAGATAACGACTCCCCCATCTGGGTAGCAACCCTAAACTCACCTTGCTAGTATTTATTTCACTGTCTTTCACAAAATGAACACTGGTGAGATGTATACGTCTTTCTCTGAATGCAATATGACTGATCTACATATCAAGGGACTACAGTTACGACATGCTATAAGAGAACTACATGAACTTACCATCACTAGTTGCTTCAATGTCTCTACTAACCTTCCCCCTTTTTCAGATAGTAGTTACAACAAGTCAAAACTATCAGTCTAAGTGTCCCTTGTTACAAATTAGTGAGCATAAAATCAGTAAAATGAAACACATTCATCTCTCAGCAAAACCTGCACTCCGATTTACTATGTCTGTGGTCTTCATCATAAGACATACCCATGAAAAGTAAGAAAATGACTGGAACAACTAACCAGGAGTTATGGTAGCACATTTCACAGCAACATCGTACCTGCAAAACACTAAGGGTTAGAATGACAATATAACGAGGTTAGATAAAGTTTTGATTCAAATTTTTCCTCGGGGAAAAAAGAAATAGAAAATTGCCATGTAGGACAATTACAAGCTGCCATTTTTCATTTTTCTGTCTTCATTACATACTGAAAGAATCCTTCACAGATTTTCAAAGAACACAATGCATTACCATTATCTTGTAAACCATTTTAATAGGTCTTTTTTAAATAGATATGCATTACCAACATATCTACCATTGCTCTCATAACTCCAGTCTCCATATAAGAAAACTCTCCACATTTGAAATCCGAAACTCTTGGTTAGCCCAAAAAATGGGCTAGATCTAGGAGGTGATCAAGCCGGAATAGGTTTGGGTAATAGTATCCAAATTGTTAACTCTGTCTATAACTCATTTGCATCAACATTCTAAAATTCTCTCTGCATTGGTCTGAATTTGGGCAAGATACAACTTTTCAGTCAGTATAGCCTATCTCGGAATATTTATCGGCTCTTTTTCTGTAAACCTCTTTATTCATCTTACCAAACTTTGGAATAATCCAAGGCACCTCTCAACTATGTCAACCTGGCAAGACAAGTGCTTGTTGCCGCGCTAGGCAAGGCATGACATGACTTGTGCTTGGTTTTTTTTTTGCAACTCAACCATTTCATTGCACGCAAACAAACTCAAACATAAGGCATACCCTTTACAAGCAGTCAGGCCAAAGCAAAGTAAAAAAGCAAACAATGCTACAAGAAGCAACAATACTCAACTCCTAGGCAAGACTAACTCGAAGCCAGAATACTGGAATGCACATTCCAGCTCCTGACCAGCAGCCTATTCTCATCGTTGGACTTTATCTTCCACCAATAACGCACACAAGCTCTGACTTCATCTGCAATCTTGGACCACAAACTTTCATCAGAAGTGCTAATTCCTTGGAACACCCCAGCATTCCTCTCCCTCAATATCCAGATAGAAGGTCATGCGCCATCTAATACTATCTACTCATCGCTGGAACTATTATTCTTGCAGAAATAGCCACACTCAGTGGTACCAGTTGGGACACTCATATGAGCTTGATTTTTTTCCCATTGCCACTAGTACAAGTAAATACATTATCAAGCTACTTCCACTAACCACCTAGACTAAGCACATTAAATCACCAATTGTATTCATACTCCTGAAATCATAATACCTATGTAACAAATGCCCATTTTGAGTCTACTAGTTCCACCAGATCCAACACTCCAGTATGGTAGGAATGTGAATGAACCCCACCTTCTGCAGTATAAGCATAAAGTGGTTTCTACATTCATAACAAACATGCTCATGCTTCCCAATCGCAATCTCTTGCCGTGGAACCAAGAAATTCATTCTAAATTCATATCCAACCCTCAAATTGAATAGTTTAGCGAACCAATTACAGAATTTTACAAAAGAAAAACATACATCCACGGTGAAAGGGATGAAAAAAGAAGATAGAACGTGATCCAACTCCAAACAAGTCTTACTTGAGAGCCGCTAAAGCAGCTTCTACAGTGACTCTATCATCCGTCGCATCACGATTCAGTATCCCTAAATCGAAGTACTTTATATCCAATTCCAAATGTGGAAAGATAAGCTGCAATCATAGAGTACAAGCACAGCTTCCATAAGCATCAATCGAAAATGTTCTAAAAGCCGCTAGGCGCTAGTTAGGCGGAAAAGGGCGCCAACTAGTCGGCTGACTAGCACCTAGTGGACTAGGCGCCAACTAGTCAGCTGCCTAACCTAGGTGTTGGACCATCGCCTAGCGCTTAGGCGGGGAATAGTTGGCCTAGGCAGCTTGACTTTTAGAACACTGATCAAAATATTTCAAAAAATATTGAATTTGGAATACATACTTTGTCTTTGATCATCCACCATATGACTCTCGCCATTTCATCGCCTGTAATCGGAAAACGCAAAGGAGTGCAAATTAAAGTTCCATTAAGGGTGAGTTTGGCCAGAATCAATTTTTCAATGCAACAGACGATGATATTATTTACTTTTAGTGATCTTTTATTTAGCGTTACCATATAGTTTTTGGACTAATCATTCGTCACACTTCAAAAAATTTTAAAAAATATATGGACAGAAATAGAAAAAAAAATAACACAAACAACAATAAGAACAAAATTTTGATTCATCCTTAAACTTCTTTTACTTTTGATCGCAAACTTGATCCAAATCCGATAAAAATTCAGGAAAAAAAAACCGAGCCAAAATAACAAAAGTAAGCCCAGAAAGCGCCTAATTATACAAGTGGTGTGTGTGTGTGTGTATGGGTAGTACCGTCCATTTCGACGATGGGGTTCTGGACTTTGACTTTCTCCATTGCGGCCGAAGAAGCGAAGCAACGGAGGGATGATTTGGCGAATAGAGAGAGACGGTTTTTGGGGTGAACGGGAGTGAATGAGAAGATAGGGTTTCTGAGGGGTAGGAGTGATTTTGATGACGTTCTGGGAGATAGGATAGCAGCGGCAGTGGCGGTGGCGGTGGACATGGCGCGGTGGCGGAGCATGCTCGAGTGTTGGACTTTCTGGGGACAGCTAGTATAGTACAATCCAATGACTCATGACGGTTAACCCGGCATTTTGTGCGTTTTGTTTTTTTGACTTATTTCAGGAAGCCGGCCGACTGCCGACAGAAAAAGAAAATAAACAAACGCGACCTTCTGTTTGGTTTGGATTTTTAAGGAAATTTTTTTTGAATACTGAGTGAGAAAAGATATTCCGTATATAAAAAAAAATTGAAGAGAAATTTTATTGGAATACGTAGTGAGAGAGAGAAGTTGATTTTAGACGTCTAAACCGAACACAGTATTTTGACTTGACAAGCTTGGGGGATTGAAACACTAATGTGGTTGAGCTTTATAAGTGAAGGACCGAACATTGCTGTAGTGGCCTTTTTTACCGTACATTTTTTTGAGGTGAGTCTCAAAAAAAATGTGGTATGGAAGTTTCCTAACACAATGTGAAACACCCAAAAAAAATCATAGTTCACCACACATGAATTTCGTTGATACAAGTTGGGCACAAGTCCAATCTTATGTGCCCTATTTTAAACCCTTGAGTGTCACGCGGTGCTCTTGACCCATCTCAATTTTCTTTCCACAAATTGTCTTAACTCCAACTACAGTACGAGATACAGAAAGTCTGCTTGCACAGCAGAGGCTGCACAGCAGCCGTGCACAGACGCGTTTTGCATCCGTCTCGGGTCTCGCAAAGATGATCGGAGCCGCTCATTTTGTTAATTAAAGCAAAGTTAGATGATTCGTAAACACCCTTCCTGATATCGGATTGAGCTGATTTTTTACAGGGACCATAAATGAAGTATTTTGAACAAAATGAGCGGCTCCGATCATCTTTGCGAGACCCGAGACGGACGCAAAACGCGTCTGTGCACGGCTGCTGTGCAGCCTCTGCTGTGCAAGTAGCAGCGTTCTACGAGATATAAAAGAGCATCATTGAATAAATTTTCGTGGAAAAGTCAACATATACGACTCTGAATACAATTGAGTTCGGAGACATTCGATGCAAATGAACTTATATACACCTTCTCCGTTCGGACAAATAAGTCACAACGGCTTATTTTTTATCCTTATTCAAATTTTTTTTGTATCACTTGGCTTATTGTCATTTTTTTGGGGATTATTGCATCCTCGCGACAAGAGTAATCTAAAAAGTAAAAAATGTTGACTGAAATTTAATTTTTTTTGAATAAAGCCGAAAAAATTGGCTTATTGATTTTTTTTCGTCTTTATTCAAAAAAAATTAGATTTCAGTCAAAATTTTTTACTTTTTAGATTTCTCTTGACGTGAGAATGCAATAATCTCCAAAAAAATGACAATAAGCCACGTGATTCGAAAAAAATTTAAATAAGGACAAAAAATAAGCCAAAATGGCTTATTTGTCCGAACACTCAACGCAATTGCACCATAATTGTAGTCGAGAGTTGTACATGCAGCATTCTGCTCCCGGTTGGTAGCATTTACGCCACGAACGAAGCACCAAATCAAAACCCTTTAAACTGCTACTAGTGCCAAAAATTTCCGGAGCTCACACTCACTCCCTCTCTCTGGCGCTAAAACCCCTCCCTTAAACCCTAAACCATCGTCTCTCTCTCTCTCCATGTTATCCCTCGCAACCAAGAGAACCCCCGTCCTCAAATGGATAAACCTCGGCCACCGCACCATATCCACCAGTCGTCTCCACTTAGCCCCGTCCGCGTCGGAGTCGCGGTCGCTGCCGCCGTCCGATTACGCGACCCCCGTCGCCGGCACTAAGGTCCTTGAGTCGTTCACCGAGGAATTCGAAATCGGGTCAAAGAAGATCACTTTCGAGACGGGAAAGATGGCTCGGTTTGCCAACGGTGCGGTCGTTTTGGCCATGGAAGAGACCAAGGTTTTATCCACTGTTGCTTCGGGTAAAGGCGACGCCGTTCGTGACTTCCTGCCCCTCACTGTACGTTTGACGTTTCCTTGTGCACTTGCATATTCATTCATTTCTTATGTAATGAGAGGATTGTATGTTTTTACCCCATCTAGAAACAGAATGGCAATGGGGCGGGGCGGGTTTTGTTGCATCTGATTATATTTCATCTATTGATAAGTTAATTTCCCGTCTCACATTCGAAGATGTTGTTTGGCAAGCTCCTGAATTAGTTAGTGTTATGTCTCTTGGGTTCGATATGATTAAGACACTGCCTCTGTTCTTCTCCGGGTGTGCTCACATGGTCCTTTTTTGTCTGTTTACTTGTATCAATTGTATTTTGAGTGGTGGGGCGTAGGTGCGGGATTAATTATTTTCTTTCTTGGTTCCTTGCCTTCGACGAAGTTTTATGGCTTTTGCTTCTCTAAAGGTTGATTACCAAGAGAAACAATTTGCTCAAGGTGTGATTCCCACCACCTTCATGCGAAGAGAAGGTGCACCAAAAGAACGTGAACTTTTATGTGGCCGCCTCATTGATCGACCCATACGACCTCTTTTCCCGGCTGGATTATACCATGAGGTCCAGGTATGGTATTGGTTTTTGGTTTCTGTGGTATTCTGCTTGATTTTTGTTCTCTCTTTTTTCTCTTACTCTCTCAATCACTGTTGATTGATTCATAGGTGATGGCAAGCGTTCTTTCTTCTGATGGGAAGCAAGATCCAGATATAATGGCTGCTAATGCAACATCTGTTGCTCTTATGTTATCAGATATCCCTTGGGGTGGCCCCATTGGTATGATTCGCATAGGGCGGATTTCCGGAGAATTCATTGTTAATCCAACCATGGATGAGGTAACACTCCCTTCTATTTGGTAGAGGTGCCTATATGTTCTTTTTATTGAAAAAAAGTGGTTAGCAGATACATTTAGTGGTAAATGTCTGCTAGATGCGGCTATGTTAGGTTTTCTTTTTTGAACTTACATATGAAGTAATAGCTGAAAGTTTGGTGTTTATCTATTCTACGGCAGTGGTTCTTGAACTGATACTGATGGAAGTCCCTTAATACTTTGCTTCTTTGGTTCCTCATTACTGCTCATGGCATGGTTATATGTTGACCGTCTTAGTGATCTGAAACGCCTCAAACAGTTAAAGTGTATATGAAATTGACTAGTACTGGCAACATGTTAAATTTCATGCAGCTCAACATGAGTGATCTCAACTTAGTATATGCCTGCACAAAGGATAAAACCTTGATGATTGATGTGCAAGCTCGTGAGATATCAGAAAGAGATCTGGAAGCGGCCTTAAGGCTTGCTCATCCTGAGGTAAGTCATTAGCCTCGTAACAACTTTCAGGAGTGAACTACTTGTAAAAGAATAATTTTAAATGTCTTCGAATAATCAGGCAGTTAAATATCTTGAGCCTCAAATCAGACTGGCGGCCAGAGCAGGTAAGCGGAAGAAGGATTATAAACTGTCCATGATGTCAGAGATGACATTGGAAAAAGTCAGGAACTTGGCTGAAGCACCTATTGAAGCTGTCTTTACAGATCCTACGTATGGGAAGGTGTGCACCATTTCTGTACAAAACCTGCTGAAGATCTAATTGGTTTTTAACTTCCTATGTACATGCCTATGTATGAGATAATACTTCTGCATGTGGTTATGATAGTGTATCTCTACATGCCTTGTGTTAATTTTGTTGATGTACTATTTACATCCAGTTTGAACGTGGAGAGGCCTTAGATAGGATTACACAAGATGTGAGAAGAGAACTCGAGGAAGAGGGTGATGAAGAAAGCTTGAAAGCTCTACCAAAGACAGTTGACACAGTGAGGAAAGGGGTATGCATCCGTGAGTTTATTATTTGTGTATGGTATTTTAAGTCAAGTTCTTAGGTATATTAGTGTTTGCAGAAAGGATTCTGTGTGCTTAAACATTTTTATTGATAAGAAATGCATAAACTCCTCTGGCCCATGATCTGTCACTGGGTTACGTAGGCGTCTATGACTCTATATCCTATTTTGTACGAAGTTAGTAATTTAACATCTTTCTTGATTGGCAATAAAAGAAAATATTGTTACCAGCGATGTAGCTTTCTTATTTGGCAAATTAAATAAGAAATATTTTACAGCCGGTGTATATTTTTTCTGTCTTTAAAAGAATTCATGATGTGCACAACATCTAAGTAGACCATTAAGAGTTGAACTTCTTATATGGCAAATTGCTTGTAAATGAAATGGATGATCTTTTGTTGACCATTCATTTTATATGTTTGTCATTTTTTTGGCGTTGAATCTCATCTCTATATATTTAGTTTTTGCAATTTCCAATGAGCTGTGTCTCTCAAGTTTGTAATAAATAATGGCAGATTGTTCGCAGAAGAATTATAGCTGAAGGACTTAGAGTTGATGGGAGACGTCTTGATGAAGTTAGGCCTTTGTTCTGTGAAGCTGGTAATCTTCCTCAATTGCACGGATCATCACTTTTCTCCCGTGGAGATACTCAGGTCAACGCTATTTTTTTTTACCTGGTGTTGGTCGATTCTGATTAGTTTGCTATGGCGACTAAATCTGCCTTATGTCTACATGTTTAAGTTCCAACTCTCTAACCACATGTTTGATCCTGTCTACAGGTGCTTTGTACTGTGACCCTTGGAGCACCCGGAGATGCCCAACGTTTGGATTCCTTAGTTGGTCCCTCAACTAAACGTTTCATGCTTCATTATAGTTTCCCACCATTTTGTATAAATGAAGTGGGTAAAAGAGCTGGCCTGAATAGGCGTGAAGTCGGGCATGGTAAAGCAAGATTTTTTTTACTTTATGTATCTTATGATGTCATGTCAGCACCGAATCAGGATTGGCTGTTAAGTTTGACCGCTAGAATATGCTTCCTACTGTACTCCAATGACCCTGTTCCTTGATTTTAACTCTTTCTGTGTTGGCTACTGCATTTAGGTACTCTAGCTGAGAAAGCTCTGCTAGCTGTCTTACCTCCTGAAAATGAGTTACAATATACAATTCGAATTAATTCGGAGGTCATGGCTTCTGATGGTTCAACATCAATGGCAACTGTATGTGCAGGTATATTTTTCTAGCCTAGTGTACTTGCTTCTATCAAGCGTTCCACTCTCCCCTTCCCATTCATGAAGAATGATTTTCGTCATTCTTCGCACTTTAGTTCCTGTACTGTACTAGATTGTCTATCACCACTATTTTCCAGTGGTGGTTGACTTGTTTTTATCGGGTGCCATATTGAATGCACATTTTCCTATATTCATTATTATATGTTTGGGGCACTTGAAGGTCGTGAAGACAAATTATATATTTAATTGGATCATCATACCTTCAGCTTTGATAGGGCCATGCTTGAAAGCTGGTCATATTTTAGACTAAGATTCATATTTCATTAAGCAGGCTTTTATATGCTTTTTGATTCCTATTTACTGCAGGCAGCATGGCTTTGATGGATGCAGGAATTCCTTTACGTGAACATGTAGCAGGTGTTTCAGTGGGCCTTGTGACTGATGTTGATCCCTCAACTGGCATCATCAAGGATTACCGCATATTGACTGATATTTTGGTAGGAGTTCACTTTGTGCTTTTTTGTTTGTTCTTTGTTTGAGTCATTTTTACGATGAACGTTGGAATGACTTCTGTAGTTAATGGAAACAAATAAAAAAGAACAGTGGAATGTTAGTTAATTATTAGTATTGTCTGTTTAGAATGTTCTCAATTTTACTCTTTTGATAATCATTTCTTTATTTTTTTGGGTTTTTTGGGGTTATATCTTGCTATTTTTCCAGCACTAATCTGGTACTATGTTCTTCTAATCTATTAGTTGTAGGCACTCTTTTGACACCTTGACTTGTCTTACCCTCTCTTAGGGCCTGGAAGATCATTTGGGGGACATGGACTTTAAAATTGCAGGCACGCGGAATGGAATAACAGCAATCCAATTGGATATAAAGCCTGCTGGAATCCCTCTCGATATTGTATGTGAGTCTTTGGAACCAGCATTTAAAGCCCGGCTTCAAATCCTTGACCACATGGAACAAGAGATAAATGCACCACGTACTCTGGATGAAAGGAATTCTCCTCGAATTGGTATGATGCTGCTGTCATAAGCTATGTTGTCACGCCCACAATTTTCAACATAAATGACAATACCATTTTGATTATAAATCCTCACAATAGTACATAAGATACCCCAAATTTACATTACAGTTCCCGAATACCACAAATCTGTCAAATTGATGCAGTAATTCAAAAATAGAGAAAACTAGTACAATACAGTTTGATTTACGAAGGCAGACATGTACTTCAGAAAATAACTTTATCCTTTGATGTCTACATGCACTCCATACTCTCCATGACTGTGCTCCTGTGGTGTACCTGAAAATGATAGGTTGAGCTACACTAGCCCAGTAGAGAAATCTATACTCAAGTTATATGAAAATACGATGAACCATGCGTCCAAAATCAATAGGTACAACAAAGTGTCAGAAAGAAAGGTGAGTCTTTCGTCACTAACGAGCATACCACTACCTAGGGAATCAAGATTTCATAAGGATATTCCTAACAGTTCACACGTCTAACTAGGACCAAGTCCAACTCAAATCGTTCTAATTAAACCACAACTGGTCCTCAACCGTCACCTGTCCATCGCTACACCAATTCAAAGCTTAGATTCTCATATGAACACTGCATTCTGCCTCGATTTAAATACATATGTGAAGATCACACACTAGCAATACCATGGATCATCAACAGATATGCACAACGAACTCCAAGATGCTAATGACAGTGAATATATCTCACAGCGAAACAATATAAACATATCACAGAATATTCCTTTGGAACGTAATCAATTTGCCTTGTATTTCTCATGTGTTAATCAATTTCCTTTTTAATACTGTTCCGGGCATTTGGGACCCCGTGCGTCCACTAGACACCTTTCATTTTTGTCCGGGCATTTGGGACCCCATGCATCCCCTAGGAATCTTTCATTCAAGTCCGGGCATTTGGGACCCCGTGCATCCACTAGAAACCATTCGTTTTTGTCCGGGCATTTTGGGACCCCATGCGTCCACTAGAAACCTTTCATTTTTGTCCGGGCATTTGGGACCCCGTTCATCCCCTGCCGGTCACCACGCCAATTGACGGGCCCGTTCAAGTTTCCTTCAACCATTTCATTACTCATGTCATCGATTCTTATTACATCACCATGTCACAGAGTTCACAACTTGCATTCGGTGTTCGTGTGCTCCATTTCAATCATATTCCTCACATAATGTCTTAAGTTCTCGGTTTGGTATTTGGCAATCGTATACATTAAGCTATCGTCATACTTCCCGTTAAATATAAATTAACGTCCTTGAACTCATAAAGATACATACTATCACTCATGGAAACGAACCACGACATTAGAATGTGAAGACAAGAGTTTTTACAAAAATCTGCAGTGGCTACGGGTAGTACCAAAAACGGACTACGGGTAGCAGGACAAATGTTCAGTTTCTGATCAGTGGCTACGGGTAGTACCAAAAACGGACTACGGGTAGCGGGACAAATGTTCAGTTTCTGATCAGTGGTTGCGGGTAGTACCAAAAACGGACTACGGGTAGCACCTGGAAATTTCAGCGCAGTACACAGATTTCAAGGGCCAACAATACACTTCAAAACAACAATCAGACACGAGACTTAGGTACAAATTCAACTCATCAACGCATAGAACAAGTAAGAAATCCCTACCTCATGTCAAGGATCGAAACCCATGCGATTTGAGCAAGCCCTAGCTCTCCAAACTCGACTTCGAGAGCAATACACCTCCGCCGAGCGCTAGCCAACGATGTACGAGCTTCATTTACGTGCGTAGATGATGGATTGGAGGTTGATTGTCTTGGGTTTTGAGTTTTGGGTGGAGTTTTTGAGTTATGGAGTGAGAGAGGGAGAGGAGCCGAGAGAGGGAGGGAGATCGGGAGATCAGAGAGAGAATGGGTTTGGGATTTTTTTTCCCCTACACCCCCCACACACATATATATACTAGGACACACACACAAATCACACTTGCACTCCCTCCACTTTCAATCCTTATCACTTAAGCCCCAATTCAAATAAATCCAATAAATTTCACATTTAGTCAAGATTTTTAACATTATAAATCCTTTAAAAGATTTTCAAAAAATACGGGCCTCTACATATGTTCTGTAGAAGCTTTGTTGTCATGAAACTTCTGACCATGAGTTGTACTTTGTGCGTTTGTCTATCATTGTGATTGGTATTGCAGTTACCTTGAAGTACAGCAATGAAGCTCTTCGCCGCTTGATTGGGCCTCTTGGTGCCTTAAGGAGAAAAATTGAGGAAGAAACTGGTAATACTTGAGTTTGGGAATACTAAAGACTTCTACTACAACGATTGATGTCACTCTCATGAGTCATGAAGGACTAGAATTTGTTCTATATACAGCTGCTCATTACCTTTTTGTCTTGGATCAAATTTTTAAGTAAAATCTTGTGCCTGTTGCTGATCTTGAAATCTCTGGAGGTTCTTGCTACACAATCCTTTTCTTCACTTGATTTGGTTCACATGGATCTGGAATGGTAGTTGGCTAGTTGCTGGTGGGACTTCCTGTAAAATTGTGGTAGATGACATTCTCTGTGGTCACCATTTTGACTATTGACTTTGGAATTTGGATATAGTGATTCGATAGGCACACTTGCCACCATTTTTACCACTTCTCAGCATCCAAATGTTATTTTTGATTACTATATAGTTCTTTTAATCTGAGTCTCGTCTACGATCTAACTAAGTTCCTTTGTCCATTCATTCGTTGAAGACGGAAGTAAGTTCATGTCTGAGTGATGATTCTGTCTGCTAGAATTGGTTTTGAGCATTGATCACTTTGGCAGACACGAGAACGCTTCTTGTGAAGATTAGAATTACAAGAAGTTGATTGAATGCAGGTTTAAGGTTTGGTTTCTATTGAGTGGATACGTGAATTGCTGAAACAACTGTCACATGCCAAACTCGTACCAATTGAATTTTTCATTATCCGGAAATCAACCACCCACCCACACCTATATCAAGGGCCGAAGAACTCCAAATTGTCACATATCGTACTTAAAGGGCCTTGCTTTGGCCTACTTTTGGAGTCTTGATGGAGACTTGGGAGGCTCTCTTCTCTTGGGCGGAACTGGATTAAGCAGCCTGGCCTCTGTCTGGCCCATTATTTAACTGACATCTCATATTCATGCCCACCTTTGACTGTCACTCCTGTTATAGTTGTAGATACAATAGTCTTAGTGGGTTGTTGGCTGCATCTGTTTTCTCCTTCTAGGACATGCTGTTGTCATTATATGCATTTTTTGGATAACTTACTGTGGTTTACATGCATAACCCTTCGCTAACAAACTCTATGAACTTCTTTAACCCAGGGGCACGGATCTCTGTGAATGATGGATCACTTACAATAGTTGCTAAGAACCATGGGGTACTAGATAAAGCGTTAGAAAAGGTAATCCTTCTTTTTGTTGATCTATTCTATTTCTCTGTTGTATTTTTGTGTTTATCATCTTCTTTTAAGCATTCTTAATGATCAATTTGTTCTCCGCGAAATCCAATTTGCTTATATTGTGTGGTCCTCAGATTGATTTTATAATTGGTCGTGAGATTGAAGTTGGAGGGATCTATAAAGGCGTCGTAACATCGATCAAAGAATATGGTGCTTTTGTGGAGTTTAATGGCGGCCAACAAGGCCTTCTACACGTATCTGAATTATCTCACGAACCGGTATGTAGTTAGTGGTTCTAAGAAAGTAAGCTTTTCTTTTCCCTCCATCCAGAATTGAACAATTTCATTGTGTTGTTATTGGGTTCGAACAGTCCTGTTGCCTATCATATCTAACACGTAGTTAGTGGCTTGATCGCTTCTAAGCCTCGTTGTTGGAGCATCCATCAATGACTGCTAGGGAAAAAAATAGGACGGCGTCATCTGGTGTGACAAAAATCACTCCAAGACTGACCTTGTTGTTGGGTTCGTCTCTTTCTCTGATGTGATTAAAGTTTTGGGACTTCGGCAGATGGAAAGAGCTTTTAGTCATGCTGCCTTTTGACTTTATGGATACCCGTAGATCCTGTCTGTGCATTTGCTTGTAGGAGTTAACTACAAGTTTCATTTGATTGTGGCATTTAAAATTTTTGCATCTAGCTTCTTGATACTCTTTGATTTTGGGTTAATTGTCACTTCTTGTGGTGACTTGGGCATAAGTTTATAGGACTTTTATCCAGTTGTTTTCTATTGTTTTATCACTTCACGAAACTATTTCCTATTTCTCAACAGGTTTCCCGAGTTTCAGATGTGGTATCTATTGGCCAGCAACTGCACTTGAAGTGCATAGGTCAGGATATTCGCGGTAACATTAAACTCTCTCTTAAAGAAACTCTACCACAACCAAGATCTGGAACAAATAATGTGGTTGAAATCGAAGGATCTTTTTCGCAAATAAAACAAGCAACTGATTCTTGGGCATCAGTTGGGAGCATTCCTACTGAGCAAGAAAAGCAGCACTCCGCTGTGAGTAAGCATGAATCTAGCGGGGTGGCATCTTCTTCTTACTCATCACCATCTGTTCTAATTCGAAGTGCTGCACAGTGTGACGAGGAGGAAAAATCAGCCGGCTTGAAACGGAATTCAAAAGGTGGCTTTGAGGCTCCAATGAATGCGAAAAGTCTAAAAATTGGGGTGGAGGTAACATCTAAGGTTCATCAAATCCGTGCACGGGGATTAGTTCTTGACTTGGGTGGTGGAATTCGTGGGATGTATCGGTTTGAGGTACATGTTCACCCCCTTGTGTTTTTTTCAGCATTTCTTTTTTTAAATAGTTGTTCCTTGCTCTTTCTGATGACCAACTATTTATCCACTTGGACCTTGGAATCGAAGTTTTTGCATAGAAGGGGAGCAGCTTGGCTGTTTGGGACGGTATAAAAGAATGAAGATGAAGAAATGTTGCGTGTAAAAAAAGGAATCCAAAAAGAAATACGATGAAGCACGGACGAAGCATGATTTTCTTTTAAACCTTATATACATGATTTTCTTTTTCTACGTACGGGTCAATTGGTGAAATACAAATCGGTGAAATACAAATCGAGCTTTTACTTAATGCTATTCTTTGAAAGAATGTTAGAAAAATTCATAGAGTTTGAGGAACTCCTCTTGGTCAAAATGATCGAGTATTAGCACATCAACATTGGATTCGTGGAGTAATCAACGAAAAAAGATCCAGTTGGTCAAAATATAGAATGGGGATCGTATCCATTAAATTTTACACTCTCGACAGGTAAAACCTGTTTAATTTTCGATGGTGGTTATTATATTCTGGGTAATATAGAACTAATGAGTCAAAGTTTATTGAAGCTTACTCATCGGTTCCTTGTGTTAAAGATGTTGGTGCTGTTTTTTGTGCCTTTCAGGCTAATGGGAAAAGAGACTTTGTGGTCGGAGATGAGTTGCGAGTTAAATGTTTGAGTTTTACCAGCAAGGGAATTCCGGTGATGTCTAGGGCAGAAGATGATATGTTTGAGTTTTACCAGCCAGGGAATTCCGGTGATGTCTAGGGCAGAAGATGATTAGTCTTGGTATCGCTTAATATCCTTCATGAGAATAGAAGTCACGTGCCAGTTTCAACAAGTCAGAACATTTCTGAGATGGAATATCACATACGAGACGCTCATAGTTTGTTGAAAATAGTGGGCTAACTGTGCGGAACGTGTGCATGGATCGAGGCATGTGATGCTCAAAGAACTTGGTGGGCCAATGCAGCTTTGGTTTGACCTAGGGTTTTGCGGCCGCTTCGCAGTAGAGGGTTCGATATTAAGCACATCCTGAACTTCCCCTGGAATGTCCTGATTATTCATGCACGACACATGCTTCACAATTTTGATTACCTAAGCGCATGCATTCCGTATCGTCACTGTATATTTTGTGGTTTATTATTTATTTTCATATTATTATCGCTCACTTGTTTTAGAAGGCAGGCCGATAGAATTTACCAATGCGAATTTTTGAGTTTTTTCTGGGTTGAGGAATATAAAGTGTGTTGCGCATTGTCTATTATCAGTGGCATTGTCTGTGTATATGTGATAAAATACTTGATCAGAATTATAAATGTTTGTCAAAATTGTATATCGATTCTCTAGTGATATCTGATCGAATCTGATGTTTGTGTCCGATCAAACACCGGATTGATCGATCGAACAAAGCTAAACAAAAACTTCCTAAAGAACTCTTGCGAAGCTTAAACTCTTGCGGAGCCGTCTTTCAGCCCGCTAGAAGCAAAAATGCAAGGACAAATAGAAGTGCATAGATCTGGACACAAATGTGTCCAAAATCATGTGATATGTTTGGGTTCATGTACATCGAATGAAGCTGAATGATCCCGAACATCTATATGGTTCACGTACATCGAACGATGTTGAATGATCCCGAACGCCTATACCCATGCCCGGATCTGTGCATGCATTTCTATCTGTCTGTAACTACATTGACATCCAATGATAAAAACTTAAGCTCTAAAAAGAGTAGTTCATTACCTCACGTACACACGTGTTCTATATTTACACGAAACCATCCTACTCATCTTCAACGACGACGGTGATTACACCTTTCTCAAGCAAATCATAGAACTCCTTGGTCCTCTTCTTCTTGTTCCAATGATGCATTTTCCAAAGGCCACCGGCCGCGAGGCCAAGGGTTATTCCGTAAAAGATCTCCTTCAATATACTTGGACCATGATATGCAGCATGTCGAGCGGCCGCCATTCTCTCCTGCACAAAAATTACCTTTCCATTTCAATCCAAAAACACATCCATAGTTAATTCTTCAAACTTTTGCAACATCATAATCGCCAAGTGCTCAAAAAAATTTGAGACCACACGTATAAGTAACAATCGTGGTAACGCGCAAAAGAATGCTAAAAAGCACATGCCAAAATGAATTCGATACTCTGATTCCAAATCTGATTCCATTTAATCGACAAAGCACAATCTGCACCACAAAATTCTGATGAATTATAAGAAGAACCCATTAAACTTGATTCAATCATTTCCTCCATTTTGCGCATAAGATTTAGATTTGTTTTGTGCTCTTTACGCATACTAGCTGGAAATTTCCTGACACTTAACTACTAGTTTCATTTTTGCAGCTGGAAATTTCCTGCAGACACTTGACTACTTTCTTCTTCAACGTTAACTAGCGAATTTTTTTGGCAAGTTAAAATTCTGTTAATAAACCACAAGCCTACAAGCAAAACAGGGGCATAACGCTGAGCACGAAACAAACAAGGCCAAGGAAGTGATTTATTTTAAGCATCATTATTGATGTTCTCGATGAATTCTAAAATTAACAGACCCAACGAAAAACGCGGACACGAATAGGGCCCAATGATGACCATGAAATTGACTGAGAAGTGAGAGGAGGATACTTTAAAAACTCAAACGCGCAGAATGTGCATGAACAATGTTTCTATTTTTTTCAGCAAAAGGAAAGAAGAAAACACATGCAGACAATTAGGAGTATTGTTTGCCTGTTCGTCTACTGAGAAAGCGCAAGAAAATAAAGTGGACTTAGAATTTTAGTATTTCATGACGCAATAATTGCCTCATGCAAACGATTCCTCCAGTACTGCAGTTTCGATACTCATTCTGTTTGCGTTCGTTGTCTCCCTCCACTTCCTCATCAACCAAACACAATCCAAATTGTTTTTAACCATTGGCCACATGCAAAACGCATGTGGCCGGTGTTTCAGGCCAGTAAACTCTCTTGGGGCCAGCCAGGCCATAGAGAGTTTTCTCAAGCTTTAATCGCGGGATTTAATTGGAATCCCGCGATTGGAATTGAGGCGCGCGAAGCAGCCCGGACACGAGACACTTGAGTTATCAAAACTGGGCACATGCAAACGCAATTTTTGCTGTATTCTCAATTTCCTCCGCTTTCTCATGAACCACACAAAAATCAAAAGGAATAAAAAGAATTATATTGGTAATATTTGATGGAAATTTAATGTAAGCGTTAAAAATGTTAGTACCTGGATCGCTAAAACAGCAAAGAATTAAGAAACCCACCGAAGCTCGGAGGAGGGAGAGAGAGAGAGAGAGAGAGAGAGAGTACACACACTGACACTGGACTCGATGCTTCGTGATTTCAGGGTAATAACGGAGGAGGTGGCGGTGGTGAAATAATCCAGTGCGGTGCAGCATACGGATACGGGTATAGCATACTTGCGTGGCTGTTATTTTCTACCGTTGATTACGAAACATAGTGCAAAAAACGCCATTTGATTTCGTTCTGCAAGATATGCAACGGCCCACATGGTACTCAGTCAAGCCTGCACGACATCGTTTAAATACACTGAAACTTTTGCGATCTTTTTCTTTAATATCAAGCGATAGAAGATTTATATTAATAATATTTATATTAAAAAATTTAGTAATAGAAAAATATTTCAGTAAGTAATAGGGTCATTCCTGACGATTTGGGCACCTGAGACGAGCTTTAAAGTTGAGACATCTTACCGTGAGGTTACGGCTACTGTTCGGTTCGGTTATCACCTAAAATCTGAACGGTAACCGAATCAGTCTGTTTTTAAAATTCAACAATAACCAAAACCACGGTTAAAATTCCGGTTAAAAACCGTATCAAATGGTTCAGTACAGTTGAGTTAACCAACGGTTCGGGCGGGTTGCCATCCCTACTCTAAAAGCATTGGTTCTTTGACTTTCATGACACCGTTAGAGTACTGCACAACTTAAGGCAGTGCAGAATGGTGAAATATTATTACAGACTAAAAGAGATGTAACCAACAGATGAGAAACCCTTATAGAAAATGTTACTTCATACACCAAATGATAGGTTCAAAAATCAGAGGAAGGAAAACACACTCTTAAACCCAAGAAAGGAATCCACTTCCCCAGTTTCCCTCACAGTGGACTCAGAACTTGACACACTGGGAGAGGACGGCTGTTTACCGATACCTTCAGTTGAGCTACCAAGGATTTCTGACCTGAAACCAATGCGCGACGTTTGATTCCAAACCTTCGGCTCCAACAAGTCGAAAGCAGCATTCCTGGACTCGAAGTGGTTCTTCCAGAAGAGTTCTTTTGCCATGGTAAATGCTTCAGACTCCACGGATTCCAATTTGTTTACCAGTGGGAAGTTTTTCGCCTTTTTCCGTATGTGATCAAATATCTTTTCTTCAGTTGAGGTTTTGGATGAGTTCTCTTCAGATACAGGAGGAACCTCACCTGCAATACATAACGGAAGAGCTCAAAACCCCAATAAGAAGCAAAGATTGATAAGTAAACAAGCATATCAGCTACTCCCTTCCTCCTAATTTATCTATCAGATTTTTGAAAATTAAATTCTTTGATCGGGTCAAGAGTTAAAAGTTTTATCTATCAGCTACTTCCTTCCTCTCTTGAGAGGTCCCCTTCTTGGAAAGTTCCCAAAGGAAGAGATATAGATGATCTTTTGAGATTACCTAAATAATGTAATGTTGTAAACAAATTGGGAGAAAGAGTTAAAGTTTACCTCTGCAATTCACTGCGTAAATGGTTTCAAAAGATTTAGAGGGATTTGAAGGTGAAGCTTTCCCAATGTCACTCCTACGTTCTTCTCTTTGATCTGAAGATGTAATAAGCCCACTTGAATGTTGAACTTTATTGCCTTCTGTTTCTCCCATCTCTTCAATGCCATTGCTGTGTTCAAGCTGCTTCTCACAAGTCTGTTTTCTGATACGGAGCAAGGCCTCAGATGATGGGGAGAAAGCATTACATGATGTAGCCAATGATGGGAAACTCTTTGCTTTTTCACGGATGTGGTCAAATACTGTTCTTGGTGTTATGATTCTGCACTCACTTTCTTCAGTTTCGAAACTAGGCCTTCCTTCAGTAATTTAAGACAGGAGCAGGTGAGAAAAGGCATAAGCTTATGGGAAATGCTTCAGAATGTCTTGGTCTATACCTTCTTCCAAGTCCTCTTCGTCTAGAAGATTGAAATTTGGCCTGGATTTAGAAACAAAAGTGGCGTAAGTGTCAGATTATGTAACAAGTTTCCGGGTTAAAAAGAGACTTATAACAATACTAAGCAAAAGAAACTAATAATGACAATATGAATCCATTCGGATATATGTGGATTTCAAATGAAGAGCTTTCACATAATTATTTGACAGGAATAGGAGATTTGACAATAGCATAAAATGGAAATAGCTCAAGTTTAGAATTGATAGTCTGTGTGGCAATTTTAATATTAATTTTGAGAGCTCTATCTAAAACAGTAAACCAAAACCTGCTAGAGTACAATATGTAGTCGACAAAAGAAAGAATAAGCACTTGCATGAGATCACATTCACGTGAGGATTTTTTCGAGTAGTGCAGCTGTTCATTTGGGGCACAAGATGTGAAGTCGTTGTCATCCTCTATAACACACACATCCTTGGGCTGAGGGAAATGGGACAGATGCTTTTTTCCGTATTTCGGGAACACATTCGAGTCTATGACCTTCTTCAGTGTGTAATTTTCGTGCAGGTCAATTCCAACTGCATGAATATCAGTTTGTCACAGATTAGACAAATAAAAACCAAGAACAAAAATTGAAGCTCTATGGTCGCTTATTATGACAGAAGCTTACTGAAATCTTCAAAAATCAGATCTGCCTTAGCAGTCAGCTTTGCTTGCTGAGGATTTGACACCAGAATGGTTGCACTATAAGGGCTGCAACAGTAACCACCAAATTTCAAGTGCAAAAAGACTTAGAAAATTACATTTTGGATCCATCTATATGAAGAAAACATGATGAAGTTAAGACCAGTGAAAGTTGAATACGCCATAAGAGTACCCAACTTTCTAATTGCTGAGGTGAACAAAAGGAAATGACCATGGAATTGAAGTTTTCGTACCTGGAAAACTCATCCACTCTGCTACAACCAATGAAAGGAGTGTTATATATTTCAGTACATAGACAGAGAAATGCCGAAATATTCAACAAAATCAAGTAAAAATGCTCGTGGATCATTTGTCAGATAACCAAGTAAATGCAGATCATCTAGAACTTCACTAGGCCAAAGAGCCAAAAATATCAGAACTATTTCTTAGTTTGGGGGTTCTTGGCAGAAGATAACATCACCTTATTTTCTCATGAAACAGAATCAGGTTATCTTCTTCTACAGCAACAACCTGTGAGGCGGAAAAAAATCTTATTATCAACTTTTATGAAGAAGGAATCAACAAAATAAAAGCAATAAAAACCTATGTTCAAATATAATTCTGAAAATCAAATGCTATGAAAATTGTCCTGCCTACGTACCATATCAGCATAATGCCGTTTGGTTGATTGAGCAGATTCCGATAGCCTAGTCAAAGTTACCACTACCATGGAGTTTCCTTGCCTTTGGCATTGAGTTTCCTCAAGCTTCATTTCAATTTGAGGGGGTAGCGATAACAGTGCCTCCTTTATATGATTCCCAAATGGATATTTTCTCCCAGTGACTATCTCTATTTTCCTTGGATCAGCTTCACGAAGGGTCGCAAACGATTTTACTCCCATGGAATGCAGTGCCTGAGTACAGCACTTATTGTGTTGGTGAAAGAAAATTTGGAATTTGAGTAATCGGCAAAAAGATAACAAATGTCGTCAAATAGCTCGTTAAAGGAAGTAAATGGAACCTTAGCAGTCACCATTCCAATGCCAGGTAATTGCTTCAGCAAATACGGGCTGTCATCCCAGAGTTTTTGATGTAAGGATTTGGCTAGAAGAGCCGAATTCAAAGCTCCTTTGTAATTCTTTCTGCAAATGAAATACTCCTTCATGCACTTGGCAATTCTACATCCATTTGAGCATATAGAGTTCATGTCCTGTGACATGGCACACAAATTCATTATCAGCTGAACAAAGCGTTAACCGAATTAAACTAAATACATACTCTACAGCGACTAAAGTTGGTGAAACCTGGTTCATGGATAAGTCATGCAATGACGGATCCCCAGTTAAGCAGTCATTCGCTAAAACAAATATTTTCTCCTCTCTGGTTTGGATACGTTTTTTCCTTTTTCCTTTTTCTCCAAGGATGTGAAAGCGAAGCTTTCCATCTTTATCTGTATTTGTGTCACTTAAAAGCTTCTTCTCATTGCGCCTGAGCTGTATCCCTTCAAGTCCCAGGAAATAAACAGTCACTCTCACACCTTTTAAATTCATCTCCAAGTAGTGCCAGCATATTGATGATACATACAGGAAACTTCTTCAGCCCGGCAGACAATGTGAAGAGCATCTTCCATACTGCAGTCTGCATGTGCCTGCATAATATTTTTCATTGTGTTGAATCTCAAATAATACTTTGTCATCAGTCTCCCAGGCTCTGTACATAGGAAGAGCAAAAGGTTCAGTTTGGCAAAATTTATGTCAAACCTGAAAACAGAAAGAAACTTCTTTACAAGTATAAGGTACCAAGTGGCTTCAAGAGGAAACCATCTTCATCGGTCCAGATCATTTGATTTCTTGATAACTCATTAACTTTCTGAACACAAATCTCTGCCAGTACATGCGATGAATCAAGCAACAGAACACCAAAAAAAAACTATTTTATCCAATAATTACTATACTACCTTGCACGTGCTTCTCTATACGGTCACCGGGAATCCCTTTCTTTATTGCGTAGTTCTCAGGGTTCTGATTATGCAAAAGAAGTTTCAGATACGAAGTTAAGAAGGAAAGAATGTCCAAAAATAAGTCTCCAAAGCCCAAAGGTGTCTCTAGTTGAACATGCCTTTGTCATTCTGACATACAAGAAGGAACACTTCATCCATTCGATTGCCCGTGTTATATCAGATATTGTAAGTTGTACTATCTCAGCTGTTAGATGCTCCGTCATGCACGAAAGCAATCTGAGAAGGCAGGAAACCATACAATGTAGTTAGCTGGTAAACATAACATTTCACAACATATATCAAATTTTTATGGCACTACATCAGTGTAAGTTCAAAGTAAAAGACGTACTGTGATTCTACCATTTCACAACCACTCAGGAGATTCTCATACAAATGAACCTGACATCATTAAAAGAGACGATAAGGAGCTACATTGCATCTTCCTTTATATCATTGTGCAGGGCATATAATATTATGAGCTTTTGGCAACCCCCAACACTATTTTGAAAAGAACTACTTCAACTGCGAGAGAAGTAAAACAAAATATGAGCATGGTTAACTTATGTTGTGCATGTGTTGCAGTTTTTTACCCTTCATTTGTGCTTGTGGGGTGTGTGTGTGTGTGTGTGTGTGTGTGTGTGTGTGAGAGAGAGAGAGAGAGAGAGAGAGAGAGGGAGGGAATAACTGTTTCTCTTCTTGTCATAATTATAACCATTCCTGTATCATCAAAAGGTGGACGACCTGCTCTCCCACTCATCTGCATAGAAGAGAGCCAAAAGTAACCTTCAGCAAATGAAATAAATAAAGAAGACAAGAATGTACGTGTAGGAGCATCAAATGTATGAACTTAAGTGCATGTTCATTGAGTAAGAATTTGAGTCTACAAAAATGTCTTTGGAAATTTTAACTAATTGCAAAGGATATTAAAGAGAATACGAGATACGAGTAAAATACCTGCAGTACCATTGATCTTTCATATTCCGTATAGAGCCCTTTTACCTTGTTGCTGGCAAGAAGCAAGTTACATTGCATAAAACACGAAAAATATCACTATAACTTTTCTAAAAGGATGGTTATCAGCAAAACCGGTTCAACGTACAAATACTGTGTTGATTTGATGACAACTGTATGAGCAGGTAGGTTGATTCCATGGGCAAGAGTATTTGTAGTGCACAGAACCTGCAGATCACCTTTAAGGAAAAGGCCTTCAATGAGGTTGCGATCCTTCAGGCAAAGCCCACCATTATGAAAACCAACTGCATACAGGAAGCAAATTAAAAAACAGCAATGTGGACATCATTTTCAGAACAACTCAAGAAAAGATTTGTAAGATAACGTAGTGCATACTTCCATAAAGGATATATGACTGCATTTGTTTGTCGCTGCATGATAATGAAGCTTCCCTTAGCCTTTCCTGTTGCTCTCTGTCTTTGATGAATGGATTTGAGTGACCAAAGGTCATGGTGGCCTGAGACAGTCGCTGGGCTGCTTCTTGTGCTCCTTTTCTAGTTGAGCAAAAGATGAGAGCAGATTTTCCTCTAGAGTATTGCATGAGAAGATCTGCAATCCAGTTTTGGCATCCTTAAGTACTTACTAATACTTCAATTTTGAAAATCCAAATTCAATGCAGAAAATATTGGTTGCCAAGTTTGTCCAATAGTTCTTGCTTACCAAAAAGATAGTTCTGAAGGCGCTGGATAATGGAAAGAAAGGGTAAACAATCAGATTGAGAGTATGTAGAATGCATCAAACAATGACAAAAACTTATTGTTTCTCATACATAATTAGTTTAACACAGAGAAGAGATTTAAACTCCAAAAACATACTAGCCACAATAAAGCATATGAGAACTATTAGCACTTACTTTTTCAAATAGAAAGTCATTCTTCGCAGGTGTGTAGCCTGCAAGCATGAGTTCCCATGATAGGCAAATTGAAAAGAAAAAAGTTCAGTAAATTGTAGACTTAAACAATTATATCATGCTCTTAAAACAATTCCACAATCATTTAGATTGCAAAAAGTATGGAACCATCTCAATATGAAACCCTCTACGGCTTACATAGTTTATCGTAACCACAAACTTAAGGAAAACAAGAACAGGAGTGGAAATACTGCAGACTAATGCATACCAAAGACTCTGGTAGTCAACTTTACTGGTCTCATTTCTTCACCAAACCTGTAAAAATGTTTTGGGAGCGGATAGAGCTGAATGGGCACTAACATCAAGGATTAAAAAAAAGCAAATTATCCCAATGAAATATATCTAGATGTACCTTTTGATTCCGTGGATAGGAACCATAAGCCATTCAGCTGCAAAAGTTAAAACAGTTGGGATGAAAGTTAAATTCAAGTACTCTGAAATTTAAAGGTCCGATATCGACATTGTCATCACAATGCCTTGTGTGATGGACTGATACAAATATCATCAGGAAATTACCCAGGTCACAAATATTTGGGATAGTGGCAGAAACGGCTAGGAAACGGACACAAGCCAGAGTGGTTGATTTCATTTCAGGATTACAAGCGAGCATTTTTATTCTGCTAACTATTGCCTCCAAAGCTGCTCCACGTGGATCATTCAATAGGTGAACTTCATCAATTAGCAGAAGTGCTATATCACTGAAAAAGCTCAAGCCACCATCTTTTACACGGTATCGAGTCACTGCATCAAATTTCTGCATAAAGGAATGGGCAGCTTACTAAGCCATGCCTCAACAATAACTCTCTCTTTTTTTCTATTGGTTCCCCTAACAATTAGGTTCAGACACAAACAAGTGAAGAAAATGATTGTTATTCCGAGTAGAAGGTATGGATTAATCGTCTGCATACTGACCTCCGGAGTTGTTACAATAATGTCTGCTTCTTGTATGTTCCTTATGTTGTAAGATTCATTGTCCCCTGTCAGTTCTAGGCAATTTATGCCCCACGACCCAAGTTTCTGGTTCCAATCCCGGAGCTTCTCTTGTACCAGAGCCTTGGATGGGGCTATATAGATCTGCATAGCACTTCACATTAAGGAGAAACACAGTGTAACAACAAACTCACAATGCAGAGAGACAAGTAGATTTATTTCTAGCTTTACGAAACACAAAAGATGGAGAAGAATGGAAATATCTATATGGTGGTGACATCACTTTGCCGATCAGAGTGCAAGAATATAGGAAAGGATTTCCACAATTGGAGCAATTTACACAGTTATAACTTTCATAGTGTCAGCAATTGCCTAGGTGAGTTTGGTAGGTGAAATTACCCTCTTGCCCTCCCTCAAAAAAACTTTCATAGTGAACCTCATCAGCAGATAATGAAGTATTACATGCCATCAAGAGTCTGATCCCGCCCACCCCACCCCAACACCTCCGTACACCAAAAAAAGAACAAGAACCACAAGATATGTATACATGTATGCGTGTACCAGGATTTAGATCACAGTATATCATTAACAAATGCAAGTGAAACTCATGAAGAGTATTAATGGTTGCTTGGTGCAGGGGTCAATGAAAACCTACTGTTTTGAGAGTTCCCTTAGCGTGATGAAAGTTTCCCTCTGCAGAGAAGAACCTAGAGAGCAGCCTCAAAATGCAAAGCTCAAAGAGTACTGTTTTTCCACTTCCAGTTGGTGCCGAAATAACCATATTTACATCGGAGAGGAAACAGGAAGAAAAACATTCGCTCTGCAGAGAGTTGAAGTACCTGTCCGACAAATACAGATTATAAACGTTGATCACACCACTTATAGCAAGATATTTGTATAATCGGGCAATTTAGGAAGCCATTTTCCTAAAGAACGTGCCTGATGATATTAATGGTTAGATAACCACCTTACAGAAGGCGAAACTATCACGTTACAAGACAAGATGTGCGCAAGTTGGCCCGGGACATGGTGCATTACAGGAAAAAAATTTGACTGAACGACAGAATTAACCAAATGTAGATGCCACATACAAGCCCTTAGACATTAAAACCTAAAATCTCTTCAAATGATTAAGGAACTCATTTCGCATAGTTGAATATTTTTGGCAAAGGCAATGACCACATCTGAACTCTCAATCCGTCTAATTGAAGTGGTAAAAGGAAAATAACAGTACAAATATAATCAATACTCCATTAAACTACAGAACTGCCAAATTACAATTTACAAATCGATTCGATTACCTGAAACCGAAGAACGAACGAAATGGAAGGGGTAAATCTGATACGGACTTCAGTCCATACGGATCCATGATGCAGCTCCTTTATCACTCCGCTGAGGAAACAAAAGACACAATCTCCACGATCAACTCCTATATAAACATACATACACACATATATATATATATATGTATAATACAAGAGTAAGACTGTAAGAGTACAATTCTATGGGGTAATTGCTGCAGAAAATGAATCAGAGCAATTCTATGATTCCATTGGTTGAGGTAGAACGTGTCCGTATGTGTGTAGATATATCGATCTGATGCTCATATTCTCGTAACTCATAGATTCAACTGGAGAGAGAGAGAGAGAGAGAGAGTTGCAGTGGAAACGAAATTCGAAGGAGGGGGAAACGAAATGGGGGACATTTATAGGTGGGGTCGGTTCTGCTAGGATTCTTTGGCGGGAGATCGTGGTCGAAACGATGACGTTTCATTGGGGATCTGGACGCTGACCGAGGAATATACGCCAGGCAGTGGGCCTGCCCGACCAGCCCAGCCCAGCCCAGTGTACTTATTTAAGGTTTTTTTTTTTTTTTTTGATCCTCGTACTTATTTAAGGTAGTGTTGGCATAAATAATTCTTAAGAAAATTACCAGAGAAAGAGAGAGCGCGCGCTCGCTGGGGGAAGATGGATTTGAGTGTTTGTGTGTTTGCTCACGCCCTACACGTATTGTAGAAGAAGGGTATTATTGTCGTTAAAAATGTTAAAATTCTTACCGGTGCTTTTTGGCGTCGTCCAGGAGCTACTGGTGTTTTGATCCAGTTTTTTGGACCGGCCGGTCAGTCACTCATACTTCTTTCAGAGTATTTAGGATGTAATTTTAGGACCACGATTTTAATTGTTTTTTTTTTCTATTCTATAGCTTCTTCTTCTTTTTTTTAGACAAACTAATAAAACATTAAAAAAAATCGCCTCAAAACAAACAAAAACAAAAAAAAAAATTGAATAAAGAAAAAAAAACTTAGAATAGATTCAAGATGTTTGGACTCCCTAAAGGATGGATTCTTCATTTAGTTTGTTGATATCCAGATGTGAAAATATTTTTAAATATTAAACTAGTGTTTGTTTAGGTAATTATTTTAAGTTATTTTTGCCTTGGTTTCTATTTTTATTTCTTTATGGTTTTTCTTGTTGAGGCGAACTATTAATTTAAAAAAAATTTGACAAAAAATAGAAAAGGCAAAAGAGTTTGGATTATTGGCCAAAACATCCCTAGGATGAATTCAGATGTGTTTGGAATCTCTAAGAGATGGGTTTTTGGTGTAATTCCTTGCTATTCCTAAGCGAATGTCTTTAAGAAAATTATTTAGTGTTATATTTAGATAAGTTACCTTTATGCATGAAAAAATAATTATTTTGGAATGAAACTAAAAAGATTATTCAAACTGTATGTACGACTTGTACTTAAAAATAAAAACTCATGTCTAAAACAATATTTATTTTATTTTAAAGAATTTTTTTAGAATTATAAAAAAGATTAGATGCGTTAAAAAAGATGCACTTTATTTTGTAAGTCCATTCCAATCAAAATAATAATTCAAATAGTTCACCTTGTAGAATTTAAAAAAAAATGTTTTTAGAAAAATGCTATAATCATATAATGATAAGCATGTAAACAAGTTGCACCAAAATAGAAATTGAAGAGATTAAATTTTAAGACTTTGTTTGAAACTTGGGGAAAAGAAAAAAAAAATTAAGAAGATAAAAATTTAAAAGCTTTATTTTTAGTATTTTTCTAGAGAAAGAAAAGAGAGAGTTTAAAAAACAAGTTGATTTTTCTCTCAAATTTCTTTTTAACTTTCCTCTAGGTTTTTTTTATGTATTATTTTTCCTTCCTTTCTTTTGCCAAGTTCCAAAATACTAAAATTGTCCAATTGCGGGACTAGTTTTGGGTGTAATCTTGCATACCTTACAGGTGAACAGAGGTACAGACATTGTGGATACAGTTTGGTTGAGGTGGCTCAACTGCAAATGAAACGAAAGGAAGAAGAAAGTTAATAATTCTATGGATCCCGAAAAATTTCTCTGAAAATTTCTTTAAAAATGAAATTAACAATGATGTATGCGGTCCAAACATTTAATGAATTTGAACAATTGATTTCACAAACTATTCACGTAAATGGTTTTTTTAAAAACTAAATCATTAATTATCGCACCGGTGTTTACCAATTTTTCCCTCGATCGAAATCGACGGAGGTTTCGGGAAACAAAGCCAACAACAAAAATAAAGGCGAATGCGGCTTGTCTCCACAAACGGATTTGAGATTTATTGCCGTATTTCAGGACTTCACCGGAAAAGAAATGGCGAATGAATCAAATGCTATTTTCGGTGGTGATGAATTAACTCGTAAAAGAAGACCGTCACTCGCCAATCTTCAAGAATGGAATCGACCCATCGATTGGGCGGAATGAATTGATGGTTTAGTGAAGTGGGGTGTAGCGGAAGAAAAATAACAAATGGACTTTGTTATTTTTCCAAGGTAGATTTATAATAAAAAAAGGACGGATCCTCATTGAAAGCAAGAGAGTTAAGTTAATCCTACTCCTAGGAAGACAAAAATAAGAACAAAGTGTAGACTTTGATTTGTTGAAGGAGTTTACAATGAAGCCAAAAGATGCTATTTATAGAAAATAAAATGTGCAAGAAATAACTTCCTAACTTTTCACTACTCTTCATCATCTTCCAAGTGTCCAAATAACTTTCCACAAACTCCAAAGTGTGTAGGAGCATGCTACTTGTCCAAATAACTCCTCTTCAACTTCAAAGTGTGTAGGACAATGACAAGTGTCTTTTAACTTCCAAATGTATAGGAGCATGCCAAGTGTCCTGCACTTTATTAAAATACAAACAAATAAAAACTAGTTATATTATTAATACGAAATAATAAAATAGGAAGCATTCCCATAAACGCCACCTTTCGGTCGATCAACAGGCGGTGAAATATGGTACAAATAATGCCCCCCTTATTTATTTGGGTGAAGTGCTAACGCAACCCAAGTGAATAATTCAACTAATTTTAAATCACCCCTATGTCGATATCGACGGGTATTTACTCTTTGGTGTAAACATTTGCCCCCCAACTCTCGAAGAGTTTTAGATAAATTTTACACCAACATTTTCAATTTTCGACTGATATAACAAAGCCTTCAAGACTTAATTAAAACCCACCGTCGAGAAAAACATGCCTCTGTCGATAATTATGGGATGATATTGATTCAGAAATCCCTATCGATTACTTTCTTGATGTCTCTCAAGATCATTATAGGCAACAGAAACCAATAAATAAGGGGAAACAAATCAATCGACCCAACTACCTTCCAATTTAATCCTTTGTCCAATTTTTTCTAACACAAGGCATTAAAAATAACGTGGCAATCAATCCTTTCAGACAAAACTTAAGAAAAGATTAATCCTTTCGGGCAAAACCTTCCAGTGCTTTGTTTTCGAACGAATAAAACTACAAGCCTTCCATACAAGGCTTTGTTTTCCTTCCTATCATATGAATAATATCGATCAAAAATTCATATGGAACATATGGTCGTTCATTTCCTGCAGCCATGTTCATATTCCATGGGCAAGTTTTCACCATTCGTAACCCGTATAGATGGAGTTGAGGGATCATTTTCAATATTGACCATTCATGGCCTAAATTAAAAACTCTAGTCGAATTATCCTCATAACTTGACTTGCTTTGAGTTTCACACTTTCGAGCCACATTGGCTCTTCGAAAGATGAGTTTGCCCCCCATGCAAACTCGATATCAAAAGAGGGCTATTTTTCATTTCATAATTGGCCACACATGTTCTGATTTTTTTGTAAAATCTGGAATGAAAAATTTAAGGAGCAGCCATTGGCCTTTGTTTGGCCAAAATATAATTAAGTGCCAATTTTTCGTTAGTGGCGTATGTTGACACCATATATTAAAAACTTTGAACAGGCCTTTTCATTGATGGCCAAATGTTCACAGATCGTGCAACCTATTGGCATGACTAACTGCCAAATGGCTACGCCTAACATTTGATCTTGCTTCTTCCGGATATCATCTATTTTTGAAACAGATTCAAGAATTGGCCATTATGGCCATTATCCATTTCTGTCCGTTCTTTTCTCTTTTTCCAGAAGATTCAAGAGTTGGCCAACTAATGGCCTTTATTTCATTTTCATTTTCGCAAATTGTTCAAGCCTTACATGTAAGGCTTGCATTTTCACATTGATCTCCACCATTACTTCCGATTTAGTAATGATGCACTCTTTCTAGCGCCAAAATTGTTTACCAATTTTTCCCTCGATCGAAATCGACGGAGGTTTCAGGAAACAAATCCAACAATAAAAATAAAGGCGAATGCGGCTTGTCTCCACAAACGGATTTGAGGTTTCTTACCGTATTTCAGGACTTCACCGGAAAAGAAATGGCGAATGAATCAAATGCTATTTTCGGTGGTGATGAATTAACTCGTAAAAGAAGACTGTCACCCGCCAATCTTCAAGAATGGAATCGACCCATCGATTGGGCGGAATGAATTGATGGTTTAGTGAAGTGGGGTGTAGCGGAAGAAAAATAACAAATGGATTTTGTTATTTTTCCAAGGTAGATTTACAATAAAAAAGGACGGATCCTCATTGAAAGCATGAGAGTTAAGTTAATCCTACTCCTAGGAAGACAAAAATAAGAACAAAGTGCAGACTTTGATTTGTTGAAAGAGTTTACAATGAAACCAAAAGAGTCTATTTATAGAAAATAAAATGTGCAAGAAATAACTTCCTAACTTTTCACTACTCTTCATCATCTTTCAAGTGTCCAAATAACTTTCCACAAACTCCAAAGTGTGTAGGAGCATGCTACTTGTCCAAATAACTCCTCTTCAACTTCAAAGTGTATAGGATAATGACAAGTATCTTTTAACTTCTAAATGTATAGGAGCATGCCAAGTGTCCTGCACTTTATTAAAATACAAACAAATAAAAACTAGTTATATTATTAATACAAAATAATAAAATAGGAAGCATTCTCATAAACGCCACTTTTCGATCGATCGACAGGCGGTGAAATATGGTACAAACAACCGGACGGCTGAGATTTCACAACTCCATAAATAGATTATTTGTAGCTGCTCCGGAAACAACTTTCCCCAAACTTTCCTAAACTTTTCGTCCCATGCATTCCTTTTAAAGTTGAGAGGAACTGATCGCACGAAAATCTCCACGAAAATATGGGGAATGCACTTGTGAAGGAGCGGGGGCAGACTTGTTTCTTCTATACGTATCGACCCGAAAATTTGTCAATCCCTGTGTCATTGGGTTTCTGTAATTCTTGTTTAGAATGGGTAACAATGTGTCGTTTGCTCAAATCTTTGCTGATTTCTGCTAGATTTTGCTTCTAGGAACTTGCATTTTGTTGAAACCGTCTCAAAAATGGGTAAATGGGTTTTGGATTTGTTGTGCATGTGAATGGTTGAGTAGACTGGTTTTAGTTTTCATGGTAAAATTGTTGATGGGGAAATTGAATTTCTGGCTGTGGGCGCTGAAGTTCCCATGATCAGCTAGTATTAGTGGATTTCCGTCTTGGGTTATGCGTTGTATTGGTTTGATGAACTCATATAAATGATTCAGGCAACTCAACAAGCAAATTATACTCCTATTTTGGTAGCCGATGTTACACCGTCTCCGTATAATGCTTCAGTATAGTCCTTCCAGTCGTCAAATGTGGAAAAACCCAATCGTCCAATGTGAAAATAAATAAATAAATGGTTATGGATGTTAGGTTTTTTTTATAACTCAGTATCCGGGTTAACGTATGCACACTAATTTATCCGGGTTAACTTATGCACACTAATTTATGTACACGACTGATCAAGGTTTCGAATCTGAGATCTTGAGAGGTTTTGAGACCTTAAGAGTGAGCAAAGCCCTAAATTTCAGGCCTTGATTACTAGGCCAATCCCATTGCGGCTTGGGGATGCTAGGTTTTGTTAAAGTAGTTTGTTAGGGTTAGACTTATGGGGTGGAAATTATGAAGGAAAAATCCTTTTCAGATGCTAGTGTTTTGTGTTTCATGGCTGTGCATGTTAGTGGTTAGTGTGGGTTCTTTAAAGCCTTTGGACAAGTGGCCAGCATTCGATGATCCAACTCCGTGATCAGTTGACGGAGTTGCAGGGGTGAGTTGACGGAATTGTGCAGGAGCATCGCCTTGTTGAAAACTAAGAAAAAACACAACTCCAGAAACAACTATATCCGAAACCGTATGAAACAACACATCTCCGGAAACAACTGTGCCCGAAACCGTATGAAATAACACAACTCCGGAAACAACTGTATCCGAAACCGTTCGATGCATAGACCTATCAAACGGTTCCCGACATAGTCGTGTGTGGAGTTGTTTTTTGAAGTCGTGTCCGGCATTGTTTTGAAGTTGTGTGCATAGCATTGCTCATGTGATGTGAAAATGGGGGGTTGGGACGAAATTGCCTTTGGATACTAAGGGAACTGTGCTCTTCTTCTTGTTCTTTTTCTATCGAAAATATAGTGAAATCTCGTATGAGCCTAGGCATTTTTGCTGTACCACGTAAGTATATGTTAATGTAGTGTTTTTTTTGGGTATGGTTTGTAACCCAATGGTGTGGTATAGCAACAGTTCTTCTGTAGGCCTGCTGGCTTTGATTCCTTGGAAAGCTCTTTTTGTATTTTCGTCCTCTACTTCTATATTTGTTTTATTTTGAGCTGTTTTCACTTCATTACTAGCTGTAATCATCTACAGTATTTCAGGATTTTCATTTTCTTGCCATCTAACTCATATTCCCATTCTTTTGCAGTTCCAAGATGAGCCCTGCCAACGTTGTAGAGCTGTCTGCTGATGACATGATTGGCAAGTCAAGAGGGAAAAAAAGTAAAAGGAGGCTGGATTCTGCCTTGGGAACAATCGAACATGAATGGAATACCCAGACTAAGAGCAAGAAAGTTCGCCGAAAATCTAAAATGCGATAAGAACCCGAGGAAAACATAGTCTCAGTTGCACGTAGTACAATTCAAAATGACTCAAGTGCTTTAGATCAAGGGCCTTCACCGGTTGATGAATCAAGCCCTTCTATTCCTGCTTTTGGTCCAGCTCCAATTTGTCGGCAATTTTGGAAAGCTGGGAACTACGACATGGGAGAGGGTTCTAAAACCCAGCATCAAAGTATGCAGCAGTTCAATTTTACATATTACTAGTATTTGGCTTTCCATTATTCCTGCACTTTATTAGGCACTTATGCTGACTGAAAAATGGAGGATTGAGTAGGATTTCAACATTGTATGGGCCAACCAATTAATGTGACCTTTTATAACTTTTCAAATTGCTAGGAAAAGATTCTTACTAGCAAGAGTAGGTAAATGAGTTGTGAAGGTGACGCTAGGAAAAACTGTAGGTACATTTTTTTTCATAACTCGTGATCGGGCCAGCTTACAAGCACCTTTGACTAATCTTGGGGGACCAATCTCACCATCTATTAGCAAAGCCTGGAGTCTGGACTGGGCCCAAAGGAGTTAATAGCTCTTCGGAGGTTTCGAACCTAAGACCTTAGGATGGAGCGAACCCTTAAATCCCAAGACATGACCACCAGGCCAACCCCTTAGGGCTAAACAACTATAGGTACATAGGAGTAGAAGATAGGGTAAACTAAATAAAGCAGCAGTATAAGCAATTTAGAACTATATAGTTGTGTCTGTGGTGGCTACTGATTAGATTGTTTTCTGAGTGAACCTTGTACAGAAGGGGCGAATCATTTACATGTCCACCCAATGTTCCTTCACTCAAATGCCACCTCACATAAGTGGGCATTCGGTGGTACGTTCCTGCTTTGAATCTGTGACAAAATGTTAACCATTATGCAATGTAAATCGTATTTAATCTATTTACCCCCCCCAAAAATAGTATTTAATCCACTATTTTGCACCTTTTCTTGTTGATCCTTGCTTGCAGCTATAGCAGAGTTGCTTGACAATGCAGTTGACGAGGTAAGTTCATATTTGTTCCCGCTCAACTGCTCCACTATATCTTGAACTGTTTAGATTTGAAAGAAAGTCCAGTATCTCATTGAGCTATATAAATCCAGCTGGAACTCTATTGTATTAGATGTTTTATTTAGAACCTGAGTGGGTATTAAAAGTTTTTCAGGCCAGAGTTTCTTTTCAGACAATAACTCCTGGGATATGCAATGTTTAACTCCAAGTTCGCTCTTCATTTGCTTTTACTTAATTGCTATTCTGTGTCTTCATAAGAACCAAAAAAAACATGTTATCTAAAGAGGTCATGTCATATCATACACGTGCTCGTGATGCTGTATGTCTATTCAATGGTGTTCTTTCTGTGAAGCAGATACGAAATGGGGATACTTCTGTTGTTGTAGACAAGACTACAAATCCACGAGATGGAAGCCCAGCTTTGTTCATTCAAGGTAATTCCTTTGAAACCTCCTCAACCATTTTGCTGTCCCACTAAAATGAACGTAAAATTTCCCTTTTAGTTAACTTTACTTGCGGCATTATGCCTTGCATGTACAAGATGATGGTGGTGGAATGGATCCGAAAACTATAAGGCGTTGTATGAGCTTTGGATTTTCGGATAAGAAAACGAAATGCTCCATTGGGCAGTGTATGAATACTATCTTGTTAACTTGCTTTCCCAAAGCTTTCTTTCTTGTGGCTACTAACTGGGTGGCTGGAGCCTTTTAGATGGAAATGGGTTCAAGACAAGTTCTATGAGACTTGGAGCAGATGTTATTGTGTTTACCCGTCGCTTGAAAAAGAGGTTTGTGCATAGCAACATAGTTGCTTACCTCCATCTGAATTTTTCTCAGTGAGTTATTCCTTTATCCTTCTGTGTCCTGTGTCCCCCTAATTAATTCATATATGAAAGGAGAACAAGAGAGACGCTATTGTATGATAAAGATAGGATACTTTATGGACTGTAAACCCTCTTATTTGGAATAAAGTTTTAAATTCTTACTTGTTTCACAACATAAGAGGGATTTCCAGGTACTGGGTGGTGGGTACTCTCTCTTTCTCTCTGCTCTTAAATTACTCAAACACATTGTAATTTGCGTCCATGGCTTGGATCCAACCTCTTTTACAGTGAGAATTCTTCATTCTTGGCCTATCGGAAATAGAAGTTGGTTGTCTTGTCTGGTTAAGGTACTTGGTTATTAGACATGTCCATGAAAGCATGACTCTCTATCCAACTTCCTTTAGGTCAAGAATAATTGCTTTTAGACCTCTCCAATGTAGAAGTTTGTGGTCATCTCTGGTTATAGTGTTTGGTTATATCTTGTGAAATTGGAAGAATCTTGTGAAATTGGAATTCTTCCATTCATATTTGTACTGCAATAATGACCAGGACAGTGTCTCAAAGCGTTGGACTCCTCTCATACACATTTTTAAGACAATCAGGACACGACAGAATAGTAGTGCCGCTGGTAAGTTGGACATTTAAATAATTTTCTTTCCCCTGAAGATTCTTTCATTATGCCTTTGTCCAGTTCAACCTATTTCCAGAAATCTGTGTTACTATTGTAAAATATGTTCTTCCGCTACTTTAAATGACTATTACACATCTGGCATGCTTTGAAACAACCTTTTGGGGAGTTCTTCTCTCTTGGAGATCAAGTATAACTGGCTGATAGCAACTTATATTGGTTGATTAGAATTTGGGCCCGGTTTCCAAATTCACTTGGTCAATGTTTTTTGTCGAGATTCACATTTTCTTTGCTTTTTGCGATACCTTCTCTGGGATCTGCTGGAGATTTTTTTTTATCAGATATAGCAATGTGTCTATTTGTATTGTAGCTGAACTGTGGTCTTCTTTGACCGCCATAAAATTTGCCACCTCTCTACTCAGTCATGAATTTTGCCCAATTTCATTGCAGTTGGATTATGAATTCAATCCATCAACTGAGAAGTTGGGACCCATATTTTCTTATGGCAAGGAACATTTTTCGTCCAATCTGTCGGTTCTGCTGCAGTGGTCTCCATATTCAAAGGAAGAAATGCTTGAAACAGGTAAATTAAGAAACACTTGCCTCTGGACTGAACCAATGCTCGTAGCACTAGTAGTGGTTTAAGTTTCTGATTTGTATGGTGCTTTTGCTGATGACAGTTTTGAAGTTGCTAATTTATCTTCCTTGCTTAATGACACTCAGTCCCCCTCTCCTCTCCTTCTTCATGTCTGTTTCCATTGAGTCTAGATTTCACCACCAACAATCACTTACCCTGCCACAGATGGGCATATCATATCTGCAATGGCTCCTACTCTAAATTAGGTTTTCGAATGCTATATATTATTTCAAAAGTAAAAAGCAGAAACATGCGGAAAAGTGAAAACATGCTTTCTAAGTCCTCACTTACTCTAAATTTAACTTATAACATAGAGAACTTTTTTGCCTGTTCATTGTGGTATCAACTACTTCAACAAGGAAATTGTCAGCTGTAGAAAACTTGTTATAAATCTTTCCAGATTAAGAGTGAGTATGTTTTTGCTGTCATTTCTTGCTTATTTATTCCTTATACCTGTTTACTCTTAATATACCCCAATGTAGATGTTCTTTTAGGTTGCTAGCTACCTATATGCTTTAAGTGTTGAAACCCTTCCATTAGGGCACTATGCAAGAAATTTTGTTTTTGTTTCTTGATTTATCTCTATGACTCTATCCCTTGTGTCTTGCACCTTTTTGAACTTCATTGTGTTCAATTTGGTATCCTCATTAGTCCAGTGGGCAGTTTGATGACATAGGGCATCATGGAACAAAGATCGTTATATACAATCTTTGGTTGAACGACAATGGAGATATGGAGCTAGATTTAAATTTTGATGTGGAGGTACCTTTTATCGTTTTTCTGCTACTTCTTTTAGTAACACTTTTTTTGTCATATTTACCATGTTGGTTACCCATAATTAACGCCGTGTTGCAGGATATTCATGTGAATGCAAACTCAAAGCTGCTTCAGACTGGTTCCTTGAAAACTTCAGCTTCTGACCACCATATAGCTAACCTTTACCCTTTTTCACTCCGTGTAATTTTACTGTTCACATTGTGTATTTGATTTACCGATTAGTCTCTCCTTTGCTCCCTAGTTTTTATAGTAGATATTTTTTCGAGCTCCACAGGTATATTCCTCCTTTTTATACCTAAGGCTTCCTCAAGACTTCAAAATAATTCTTCGGGGATGAGTTGTGGAACATCATAATATTGCCGATGATATCAAATTTCCTGAGTTTATACTGTACATGCCTCATGGTCAGAGCAAGGAGGTTTGTGTTTACTTGGATATGAATGTCGATTATAAGTAAAGTGGTTATAAATGCAGTGAACTTTTTGTGTAGCAGCATCCTGTATGGCTCCATGCATAGTTAATTAAGGATTTACAAATCTGAGTGATTCCAAGTAATGTTCTTAGAGTTGAGTGTGGAAGTTAGTATTGGAATACCTGATATGGCCTTCCCAAAATATGGCGGACACAACAATAGCTTGAGATCACCGGAAGTGGAGGAGGAGATAGCTCCAGGCAGCCTTGAGATAGATGGATGGCAGTGGAGAGTGGTTGATGAGAGATTGATGTACTATTGTTCAAGTGTAGTTGTATGCTTGGACCTATAGGAGGGTCCAGCGCATCTGAGGACCTGTGGCCCCTCCTCATTGGTTCGATAGGTTCTGCGAGTCTTGGGGCCAGACCTGAGCTTGCGAGGTTGTGGAAATTCGTATCACAAGCTACCAGACAGTAGGTCTGATACGTGCTCCGGGATGTCTGTGTTGGACATATTGGTCGGCGCCCCCTCTTTGTATGACGGGCTCAACCCACTTGATAAACACTTTGCTCTGGCTTCCAAACTACATACCTATTTTGGTCAGACGTCTTGGCCTAGGGTGATGTTGGAGTTGCCTTTGATAGCTATCTCTGAACTCTGAAGGTTCAGGAGTTAGGCAATGCCTTATGGATTGGGCAGAATTATCTGCAAAAGCAGGCTTGCAATTTCTAGAGATAAGTGAGCGCATTTAGAAGCGAGGCGTTGGCCGGTCTCAGTTACTAGGAGATTGAAGTTCCGCGGCCAATAGCCGCATTACCATGTGACGGAGGACTTTTGGATACCCACATTTAGAAAACAGTTTAAGGGCATAAGTACTCATAGGTGCCATCTGATTCTTCTCTTTGATTTTCAAATATAGAGTCCTTTTGTGCATCATTTTTTGAATAAGAGCAACAAAGCCTTTTTGATGCATATGTGTAATGTAAAATATGCTACTTTGCTGAAAATAGCTGCTGTCACAAATATTCAGAGATCGGACATAGAACGGACGTATAGGTTGACTAGACTAATTAACATTGTGTTGTTGTTAACAGATTAATAGTGTTTTCTCCACGGGAAGCCCCTTATCTCACATTGCCTGTTTGGTTCATTTTCAGGCTGCAGTTGTTACTACTATTGGGTTTTTGAAGGATGCTTCTAGTGTGAAATTCCATGGGTTTAATGTCTACCACAAGAACCGTCTTATATTGGTTAGGATTATTCTTTGATAAGTTAAAATACAAGATAAGATTCATTTGAATTACAAGTTCCTTTATGTGATTCTTTTTTTCTTAATTATTATCTTTATTCTGGTGTTTTCATAGTGTTACTAGTAATTTGTGTTCACAAGTTTGAAAGAGAGTAACATAATGTCATGTGAAGGCAAAACATGCAAAACGAATAGGACACTCGAACAGGATCTATACTCAACACCATTCTATTGATTAAGCAATTTTGGGATAAGGGATTTGTTATCACCGAATGGTAAACATTTTGGAAAGGTTTTTGTGCTTAACTTGAATTGTTATCTTCTTTGGCAGCCATTTTGGCATGTCAAGCATGCAACCAACAATACTGTGAGAGGAGTTGTTGGTGAATACTGACTAAGCCTTAGTCCATTTATCCTGTTTCATCACATTTTTTGGTTTCCGACTTATATTTTGTTAGGTTTTAATGAATAGTCCATTTAGCCTACTCAAGATAAACAAGATTTTGAGAAGACACCCGTTTTCCAAAAGCTTGAAGCTCGATTGAAAGACATGACAATGGAATATTGGTGAGCTTCTATTTTTAAGGTCTTATCCGGGTGAAAATTGTGGTTATTAATAGTCAAAGTTATCTTTAATTCATGCAATATCTGAAGCATTTATCCTTACACTGTGGTAGGCATTTCCATTGTGGCTTGATTGGTTATCAGCTAGTGAAAAAAACTCAAACAAAGCCCAAGCCTTCTCAGGAACCCCTTTTATCAAAAGCTAATGGGTTTCTCCAACCGTTGGTACTGAATCAGAGGTCCTCTGTAAGTGTTGATGCACAGCCAGTTTCTCCTTCTGTTGAATCTTTTGAAGCTGTTGGGGCCACTCCTTCATATATTTCGACTAGGAGGCCAGAAACATTTATTAACAATCACAATGTTGGATCCTGGCAAGGTATAATGTTGAATAACTTATTTTTTTCTTGAATATCGAGAACCTTCTCGATTGGTTCTCTGGTTGGTGTTGCTTGAATTTCTGTTTCTGGAACCAATTCCTCAGTATAGATGAATGAGGACTGAATCTTCACATACCTTTTTTTTTTTTTTTTTTGTCTTTTTCTGCTCGGTAATTTTGAGAAGGGCCAAAGGGAAGGAGGAAAGAACGAAACCCTTTGGTGGAACTCGAGAATGGAAAAATTCACAAGGTATCAAGGTCTTATTCAAGCGACACACCAAAAGGGAGTAAAACAGGTCTGCTAAAGAAGTCAATCCTTAGTTCTTATGAATCCCATCTTATGCATCAGTACTTGACTCAAAATACTCCCTCCGTTCCCATTTGTTAGTCCTTTTTTGACAGTTGTGCCTTTTAATCGTGTCAACAAATAATGTATTTTCGTCAAGACATTACAGTATTCTTCTACCAATAAAAGGCTCTCACTATGTTCTTGTAGATAGAATTTCAGAATCATTTATACAAAAATAAATTTGAAAGCATAGACATTCTTTTGGTGCAACTTGTATGCATAATCTACAGTCAACCTCTCCCTCTCTTTTTTTATAACTATTTCGGCTATCTACTGTAGCATCAATGTCTCCAATACTTGCTTGCTTCTATAATAGGCTCCCCACAGCAATGAAAATCAGTTGCAGGAGCTAGAGTTTACCAGCCTGATGCAAGAAAATAAGAAACTCCGTTCGAAGTAAGTGCAGACCAGCTGTAGTTTACATTATTGGTTTTGGAGCTTGGAGTAGATTGGGTTATTTTGTTTGTAATGTCAACTTGATCCTCGTACCTTGACAAACTATTTGTAACAAGAAGTACATGGAGCAGGAGACAGAGACAGTAATTAGTAGCCTCTTCTGAGGTGAAACAATCACCTTTTTTGCTCTTTTAGTAGTGAACCAGTGGTTGAAATAACCCTTTTCTGGATATCAGCTAGGGGCGTGCCTGCTTATGTGTAGCTTGAATTAGCTTCAGTTTTTGCTTGTTAAATTTATCTTTGCATAGAGCCCTGGTGGATTGCATTAGTGAAAAAAGGAGTTGTGTAGTTGACCACCTATAAATAAGAGACTTTGGGGCAAGAGGTCTACACGTCTCTCCCCTACTTCTTTGCTCTAGTAATACTAGTCCTCTTTGTGTATACACCTCCTCCACCAATCTAGTATCTCTAATAGCTTGTGTCTAGTACCTTGATCCTGTTTTCCAATTGTTTCCTTGGGACATAGGGCGCAGAGCCTTATACTAGTCATTGCTTGTGGAGAGTGTCTTCAAATACATATATCAAGAAAAATACTGTGAACAAATACTCACGTCAAATTGTAGGACAAATTCTCAGCATGGCCCGCAACTAACTTGATGACCTCTTGTTCTATATTTTGTAGATACACACACCCTTCCTTCTGTATCCTTTTATTTTGTCAATTCTTCATTTGTGCTTATGTATTTCCCAGGTTACTGGAATTGGAGAGAGGGGAGGAAGATCTTAATCTAAAGGTACTTCACAATGTTCACTCTGTAAACAATAAATCATTGATGAATTGCAAATCAAAGAAATTTGAACTCATTTTGATCTGCTTATCAGCAATGTTTTTGGTCACATGGTATTTGCAAAACCAACCTAACTTTGGTGCTCCTAGAATGGGAACTTCATTAAATTTCGTGTCCTGCATTCATCAGTTCCTTTGTTTTGCGGCAGGTGCAACAACTTTGGAGCGGACTTGGTGATCTCGAGTCTGAGTACGTGAGAATGTTGGTTGAATTGGGCGTTATACACGATTAAAGACGCAAGAAATACAATGGATGAGTCTCTCTTCTTCTTTTTTTGCATCTAGAGAGCATGATGTTTTGTAGTTCATGATTTTGGGTAGTGTACCACGAAATCCCGCAATCCTTTTGGAAGAATTAGGTTGTAAAGAGCAGGTCAGAGTTTTTGTTGCAGGGATCTAAGTTCTGTTGTGGTGTGTAAATGTGGTAGTCTTGTGTAAATCATGGGGTAGAACTAGAAATATGTGACATATGACATTTTGTTTGAACAAGTTCCATTGTATGTGCAAATTTCTTTGATCAAGTTTACTACAATTGCACACACTGGCTCTTTGTTGCCCCATAGGATATATGGTGGAGATGTCCTTTTCATTTGAGGGCATCCTTTGTTCTTCTTCACAATTACACACACCAGTACACACGGGGCGCTTATATTAAACGAACACAAACACAATCACACACAACACCAAAATATATGTGGTTCCCCAAAATTCGGTTACTCCAAAGGGGCAGCAGATTATATTGGTTGGAGGAGGATTACACCATCCGCTCAAACAATCACAATACACAGCCTCACTAACAAGTGTATCTCTCTGTCCCTGATTTCTGATACTACAAACAAGAACCCAGAGCTTCATTTTGTAGAACCAAACTCCATGATGCTGAGAGCTGAGCTGATTTTCTCCAATTATATCATCTTCGGTGTGCTTGTGAATAGCTGAAGATCGAGATAGGCTGAGTAAGAGAGGAGGGAGCCACAAGTCCCATGAGTCAACAAGAAATGCTCCGATTGATTGTATTAGCACACATATTGAAGTATGTGGTTCCCTCTCCCTTTGTGAGTGAGTCTAAGTTTGTGTGGTTGAGTTTTCCCAACTTACAAACTCGTTTTCACACACGCTCACATATTTTATGAGGTCCCCACACACTACGCCATGCAGTATGTGTGGACCCCGCAAAACATGTGTGTTTATTTAAGTAGATGTGCAATTTGAGTGTGAATCTGAAGTTTTTTCACAACTTCATTGGGCTGGCCTAATGGTCAATGCTTGAGACTCAGGAGTTTGCTCCCTTCTTGTGTCTCATGTTCTAAATCTCTTAGGTGTTATCAACTTATTTAGGACCAGTTCATAGAGAGTTTTGCTCTAACTTCAATTGGCATCCCTTGCACCCTCCCGTAAGTGAGCGGCAAGATTGGTCTCCAAGATTAGTCGAGGTACGCGTAAACAATTCCAAACACTTGAGTTTGAAAAATAAAATCAGAATTTTTTCTTGCTGATATACTAGAATTCGGAGGCGGTATGCATTTACCCTTTTTTTTTTGAAAAACTAATTTAGCATTCCTTGCATGGTGATGGTGTTTCTTGTCCTCTCAAAACTTTCAGGCCGGATCAAAAAGTCACTCATATGGCATAGCTATGATGCCCTAATTGAAAAGGCCATTTTTAGTCACCTCACCAAAGTCTAAATATTCAACCAAATCTTCCAAACATCAAAATATTATTGGCGTACATAATAAGCTTTAATATTTATACTTACCTTGGCACCCAACGGAAGATTAGCATAAATGAAGGATATTGCCAAAAATGGAGGGATGTCCATTTGAAACCAACCAGAATTAAGCTCATGATGACCAGGGAAGAACACAATAGTATACAGTAGCATTTTGTGGACAGAAATAGAAATGATAGAACAACAATACACGTGTTCGCTCGGCTTTATCCTTTTTACAAGCAAGTAATCATGCAGATACATAGAAATTAGTACTCCATCCCATAAAGTTGGTATCGTACGAAATTACGTTCAATTTTCAAACTAAAAAGTAATGTACTGTATATATTAAAATAATTTTTTGATTTTTTTTTTTGCATTGTTCAAAGTATCTCATCAAGATCTATCAAATAAGATTCATATTGTAAAATAATTATTTGGGTAAGTACATTATTTTTAAACTTGAAAATTACACGTAATTCGTAGAGTACTAACTTTACGGGATGAAGGAATGATATATATTAATGAAAGAGTGACGAAGCAACCAGTTCTCCGTCAATCTCAATTATTTGCGTGGATTGTAATATGGATAGAGGGTGTACCAAGTTTGAAGAAAGGAGAGGATGAAAAGGAGAATGGCGGCAAGGATAGACAAATACGCCAAGGGACTCCAATTTGTACTCTCGTGGTAGGCCTGAACAAGATTTGCACGGAGTCTATTCTGCGGCTTGCGGCGGTACTCCAGGATTGGTTCATACACATCATTAAACATTTTCTTAGTAAATGGGTTGAGGATCGGTACTTCCTTAGAGAGCGAGTCGAAGAGTTGGATGATAGCTTCGTCACTTCCGATACCATTTTCTAATATACGACTGGATATCAACAAGCGGACATCTCTAGGGCTTTGTATTAACTGCCGCATGAAGTAAATAAAGGAAGTCACTTCGCCCTGAAAGCCCCAAGCATGGAGGCCGTCGAAAGCTATCAAGTTTAGAAATATTGATTCGGTGGCATGGTCCACCTCCAAGCGTGGGAGTCTCAGGACCCCATCGTCCTCGTGGAACGAGATTGTCTCCCCCGCTTCCAACCTGATCCCGGCTTCCGCAAGTTCAATTGCTGACGAGAATGCATGTGTTTGGCCAGAAAAAGTCGGGGGCTTTTCGGAGACATATCTCTCATCCCAAATTAGGGTCTTTCTATACATGTCCAATACGTGCAAGGCTTTCCCCACTGACCGTGGCCAAATGCCGAAGTAACGTACGGCGACACGATTTTGGATGAACTCCTGGCGCAGCTCACCACCCTGCAATTGTTATGATCGAACGTGAAACGATATTTAATTTTATTTAGGACAAATTTTCGTAGTCGTCCCTCTAGTTTTACGGTTGTTTCAATTTCGTCCATCTAGTTTCAATTGTCTCAATTTCGTCCCTGTAATTTATTTTACGTTTCAAATTGGTAAAATTGTTAACACCGTTAATAAAACAAACGGAAAAATATGAGTGCTCCAATTTTCAATCTGGTTGAACCGGTGTGAAAATCTTATTTTTTTATCATTTTATCCTAAATGGTAATAATGAATTTTTGGCAATAAGGTCTTTCAACAAGCACTCGAAGACTCCTTATTTAGTTTCCGGGCTCTCTTAGGATGCTCATTGAAAGGCCTTATATCCAAAAATCCATTATGACCATTTAAGATAAAATGATCAGAAAAATAAGATTTTCGCACTGGTTCAAATAGCTTAAAAATTGAAACACTTAATTTTCTAACTATATTTTTTAATATATAAACGGTGTAAAAAAATAAGTGTTCAAATTTTCAATCCGTTTGAACCGATACGAATATCTTATTTTCTGATCATTTTATTTTAAATGGTCATAATGGATTTTTGGCTCTAAGGCCTTTTAATGAACACCCTAAGAGAACCCTGAAACTAAATAAGGAATCTTCGGGTGCTTATTGAAAGGCCTTAAAGCCAAAATTCATTACGACCATCTAGGATAAAATGATCAAAAATATAAGATTCTAGCACTGATTCAACCGGGTTGAAAATTAGAGCACTTAATTTTTTAACCATATTTTTCCATTAGTACTGTTAATGATTTTACCAATTTGGAACGTAAAACAAACTATAGGAACGAAATTGAGATAATTGAAATTAGATGGACGAAATTGAGACAACCGTAAAATTAGGGGAACGACTACGAAAATTTGCCTTTTATTTATCTCGTAGAGTTAAGCAATCAAGCCAGAAACATTAAAACAGAACACAGGAATTTTTTTAGAGAGAGAAAGAGACTATAGAAAAACACATTTAGAAAAAAGAGAAAGCAAATGAATGAGATGAATCTGTCTTCTTACGTTTTGCACTTGATCGATCTTTGCGAGAACAAGCATGGGCAGTTGATTTTCAAGAAGGAGCATGTCGCGCTTGAAACCAGCAGTTTCCATGTCACCAAAAACGGGTCCAGGCCAATATTCCGATAAATTCCCACCCAAGATACGGAGCATGAAGCAGCCATCTAGGACCATTAGCTTCAAGAATCCGCAGGTGTCCGCATTCCAAGAAGGATGGAGTGCATCGTAAAAGTCTTTCAAATCTTGGACCACTGGGGCCAGAGCATTGAAATATGATTCGAGAGGCTTCTCTGATCTCTTGAGAAAATGGAGGAGCGTGTTGTGCTTACGCTTCTCGATTGGCATCAAATGCTCCCTCCCATAATGGTAAGGACCAAAGGACACCATTTGAGGTTCGTAGGCTTTGTCGTTTAGGTTTTTCAGGAGAGCCGGCACTTTGAAGATGGATCGTTTCTTTGAGTAGCGATCCAGCGCTGTCGAAATCGAACCATCATCCAAGAGCTCGACTCGCTCGGCTTCGTTTCTTATCTGTACGACCCACTCCTGGTATGCCCGATTAGTAGTACACTGCTGCACAGCCAGCACGGACTCAACTTCACTCGAACTTGAACCATCATCCAACAGCTCGACTCGTTCGGGTTCGTTTCTCATCTTTACGACCCACTCCTGATTTGCCTAATTAGTACTACTACGTACACTGCTGCACGGGCTCAACTTCATCAACACCACCTGCTATGATTGAATCTCCCTCCATTTTGCCACACTCAAGGATTCACCAATGTGTATTTGGTGAAATATATATATTTAAATATTTGTGCCCTTCTTCTCTCTCTTTCCTTCATAGTATTAATTTATGCACCAAACAAATCTGACTGAATATGACGGACTCATAATCTCCTCTCTGAAACAGAATAACTTTGTCCTCGTATCTTTTCCCTTTGTGTTTCCTAAACAACCAAGTAAGGTACTCTAATTAAAAACAGGAGGAATCCATGATGATGGGCCATAGTTTTGCCCCCCACCCCCCACCTTTTTTTTTATTTATTAATTTTTATAAATATGAGTCCGGGTAGCTTGCGGCACCTTGACTAATGCTTGCTTCTATAATAGGCTCCCCACAGCAATGAACATAAGTCGCAGGAGAAAGAGTTTACCGGCCTGATGCAAGAAAAATAAGAAGCTCCGTTCGAAGTAAGTGCAGACCAGCTGTAGTTTACATTACTGGTTTTGGAGCTTGGAGTAGATTGGGTTATTTTGTTTGTAATGTCAACTTGATCCTCGTACCTTGACTAACTATTTGTAACAAGAAGTACATGGAGCAGGAGACAGTAATTAGTAGCCTCTCCTGAGTTGAAACAATAACTAGCGGTTGAAATAACCCTTTTCCGGATATCAGCTAGGGGCGTGCCTGCTTATGTGTAGCTTGAATTAGCTTCAGTTTTTGCTTGTTAAATTTACCTTTGCATAGAGCCCTGATGGATTGCATTGGTGAAAAAAAAGGAGTTGTGCAGTTGACCACCTATAAACAAGAGACTTTGGGACAAGAGACTTTGGGGCAAGAGGTCTACACATCTCTCCCCTACTCCTTTGCTCTAGTAATTCAAGTCCTCTTTGTGTATACATCTCCTCCTCCATTCTGGTATCTCTAATCGCTTGTGTCTAGTACCTTGATCCTGTTTTCCAATTGTTTCCTTGGGACATAGGGCGCAGAGCCTTGTACTAGTCATTGCTTGTGGAGAGTGTCTTCAAATACATATATCAAGAAAAATACAGTGAACAAATACTCGGGTCAAATTGTAGGACAAATTCTCAGCATGGCCCGCAACTAACTTGATGACCTCTTTGTTCTATATTTTGTAGATACACACACCCTTCCTTCTGTATCCTTTTATTTTGCCAATTCTTCATTTGTGCTTGTGTATTTCCCAGGTTACTGGAATTGGAGAGAGGGGTGGAAGATCTTAATCTAAAGGTACTTCACAATGTTCACTCTGTAAACAATAAATCATCGATGAATTGCAAATCAAAGAAATTTGAACTTATTTTGATCTGCTTATCGGCAATGTTTTTGGTCACATGGTATTTGCAAATTCGGGAAATTTATCTGGTCAACATTTTTGTCACAAGCAGAATAGTGCTCAAGCCGAAAGTAATAGTTTTCACAATTCTTTCCGTTCAGCAATGAAGAAATTATTTGGCCCACTTTTTTCTCGCAGCAAGTTAAAAAAATGTACGTGTCGTGTGCGTCCCGACAATTTAAGACCGATTTTAATCTGTCTTTTCCATTAACATGATGAACAATGTTGACATGGTTTACCATTGGCTTGTGTTGAAGATGACATGGACTTTTGAAACTCGAAACATTTCGTAAGGACCAAATAAAAAGATAAGCATATGCTTTATAAAAAGTCGAAACAAACGAAAATCACTGTCGAAGTCCCAGCCGCAACCACGTTGGGGAAAGAGAAATAATGGCTATGTTTGATATCTGATTCATGGAGGGATTTGTGGAGGTAAAAAGAGAACCAAAGGTAAGGAGAGAGGGAAAAAAAACCCTTCACGAATCACTCTCCTTTTCTTTTCCCACTGCAAGTCCCTCCATGGTGCCGAATCCAAGACCAACTAACTTTGGTGCTCCTAGAATGGGAACTTCATTAAATTTCTTGTTCTTCATTCATCCGTTACTTTTGTGGAAACTTTATATTCATCTCAAAATCAATTGGTAATGAGTGGAGAGGTCCCAGATGTTATTAAGTGATTATCCATTTCACTCCCAAGCAATGTGGGATTCAATTCCTTAACATCACCCCTCACGTGTAGCCGCGTTTGAGGTCTGTCACGTGTGGCCACTTTTGGGTCCTATCATCGTGCAGCCTTTTCGCTGGTCTGTCATCGCGGGGTGTGGATTGTGAATTTTATAAAATGTGGGGTGGAACGGGCCCCGCTCTGATACCATGTGGAAACATTATATCCATCTCAAAACCAATTGGCAATGAGTGGAGAGGTCCCAGATGTTATTAAGTGATTATCCATTCCACTCCCAAGCAATATGGGATTCAATTCCTTTAACAACTTTGTTTTGCGGCAGGTGCAACGAACTTTGGAGTGAACTTGGTGATCTCGAGTCTGAGTACACGAGAATGTTGGCTGAATTGGGCGCTATACATGATTAAAGATGCAAGAAATACAATGGATGACTCTCTCTCTCTCTCTCTCTCTCTCTCTCTCTCTCTCTGTGTCCAGAGAGCGTGGTGTTTTGTAGTTCATGATTTTGGGTAGTGTACCACGAAATCCCGCAATACTTTTGGAAGAATTAGGTTATAAAGAGCAGGTCAGAGTTTTTGTTACAGGGATCTAAGTTCTGTTGTGGTGTGTAAATGTGGTAGTCTTTTGTAAATCATGGGGTAGAACTAGAAATGTGTGACACCTGACATTGTATATGCAAGTTTCTTTGATCAAGTTTCATATGTTGGAGATGGCCTTTTCATTTGAGGGCATCCTTTGTTCTTCTTTACAAAATTACACAGTAGTACACACGGGATGATTATATTATAGAAATGTGGTGCCCAAAGTAGGATCTAAACCAAGCAAAAACAAACACAAACACAATCACACACAACACGGAGATGTACGTTGTTAATTTCCCACATTCGGATACTCCAAGGGAGCAGCAGATTATATTAGTATTAGCTGGAGGAGGATTACAACAACCACTCAAACTCATAATATACAGCCTCACTAATTCGTGTATCGCTCTGTCCCTGATTTCTGATTCCACAAACACCAACCCGGAGCTTCATTTTATAGGACCAAAATGAGCTCCTGTTCTCTCGCACGCCAGACACCGTCACACTGGTATATAACTCCTTGATGCTGAGAGCTGAGCTGATTTTCTCGAATTATCATCTTTGGCGCTTGTGAATAGCTGAAGAGATAGGTTGAGTGAGAGATGAGAGTCTCTTTATGCCCATTTTTGATACATAATTTCGGATCAGCGCTGGAGGGTCATTTAATTAAGTATTAATTAAATTGGGTCGATATTCATTAGTTTCTTGGGGTAAAAATTAATGGGTCACATTAATTTTGTTGTTTGAAGCAAGACCCAATTAATTGAAGCCCAAGTGGAGCGAGATACGCCGGAGCTTTGGGTAAAAATATTGGCATGTGCTTGTTGATTCAGAAGTGGAGTGCCCCACGATATAAAAAACAGTTGAGTTTTTTACTTGATATTGGAAGCAATTAAGACACATGGCAACACATTAGGAAGTGGGGAGTTATTTACTCTACCCATGATCTAACTCAACTGCTGTGAACTGCTTGTAACCGCTAGCATGAATGGAATGAAGGCCAACGTGGGAGGACACTTGGCACCGCAAGAGCAAGGCTGGAAGATATACCTGCATGCAAAACCTGGAAGCCTCTCGCCTATAAATACAAGTTCTCAAGACAGAAAAAGGGTCCAACACCAATCAAAATTCAACGCTAACAAACACTTTCCTGCTTTCAGCAAAGTAGATTATCGAGTACCTCGTGCTCAAACCCCATTCAAACTCACTACATTAAGTAGTTTGGATTTTTACTTTTCTTGTAATCAAACTTTATTATCCCGGAGTAATAAAGTTCACGTTTTTACGTTTTTACGTCCATTTCCTAGATTCGACTAGGAAATTTTAAGTCCACGACCGTGTGGCAAGCAACGAACCACATTGTGATCTTTAACCTTTGGGTCACACGCAATCGCTCTTATGTTAGAAATCAAGATTCACGGGAATCTTCATCAAAAGTTAGGCACTACAAGCCTTAATTGGCACGTCCATGCTCAACGCATTCATGCCTTCGCAAAAAACGAGAGTTTTCAGAGTCCCATGAGTCAACAAAGAAATACTCCGATTGATTATATTTGCGCACACATTGAAGTGTTTGTGGTTCCCTCTCCCTTTGTACGAACACGTTTTCACACAAGCTCACATATTTTATGAGGTCCACACACACTACGTCATACAGTATGTGTGGATCCCGCGAAACACGTGAGTGTTTATTTAAGTAGATGTGTAATTTGTGTGTGAAACTAGAGTTTTTCCACATTCCCATTGGGTCGGGCTAGTGGTCAAAACTTGAAACTCACGAGTTTGCTCTCTCCTAATATCTGAAGTTCAAAATCTCTTTAGGTGTTATCAACTTCATTAGGACCGGTCCATACAAAGTTTTGCTCCAACTTCAATTGGCATCCCGTAAGTGAGCGGTGGAATTAGTCTTCAAGATTAGTCGAAGTGCACGTAACCAATCCCAAATACTTGAGTTAAAAAATGAAATCAATTTTTTTTTCTTGCTGATATACTAGAAATTGGAGGCGGGTATGCGTTTACCTCTTTTCTTAAAAATAATTTAGCATTCCTTCCATAATGATAGAGTGTTTCTTGTCCTCTCAAAACTTTCAGGCCGGATCAAAAAGTCACTCATATGGTATATAGCTATGATGCCCTAAATTTAAATTTAACCCATTTTTAGTCACCTCACCAAAGTCTAAATATTCAACCAAATCTTCCAAACATCAAAATAATATTGGCGTACATAATAAGCTTTGGGAGTAATATTAATTTATACTTACCTTGATGCCCAATGGAAGATTAGCATAATGGAGGATATTGCCAATGCCAAAGATGGAGGGATGTCCATTTGAAACCAACCAGAATTAAGCTCATGATGACGAGGGAAGAACACAACAGTACAGTAGCTAATTTTTGTGGACAGAAATAGAAATGATTGAACAACAATAGACACGTTTTTATCGGCTTTATTTTTTACAAGCAACTAAAGTAATCATGCAGATACATAGAAATTAGCAGTCTCTCCTTTCCATAAAGTTACGAAACTACGTGCAATTTTTAAATTAAAAAATAATAATGAATTTATTAAAATAAGTTTTTGCATCGTTCAAAATATCTTGTTGAGATGTATAAACCAAGATTTATATTGTACAAAAATTACTTCCTTTATCCTTTTTTAAGTGTTTACTACAATTCTGCGTGCAATTTTCAAAGACTTATATCTTTCGATGTATATTATGTTTTATGTTTTTAAAATCATCGTCTTATAGAAATAATTGAGATCTATCAAATAATATCCATATTGCATATTTTTAACACTATAAGTTGATATATATAAGCACTTGAAAATGACAAGCAGAACCGTAGTTGACACTTAAAAAAGAACGAAGGGAATATTTCGGTAAGTACATTATTTTTAAACTTGAAAATTACACGTAATTTCGTAGGGGACTAACTTTACGAGAGAATAATACACTATATATTAATTAAAAAAAATGAGGGTGGATATCTCGGAGTAGATTGCTAATTCCGGTACAGAGAGAAATGGCAATTCTACCCCAAAGGCCCAGTTATTTGCGTGGATGGTAATATGGATAGATGGTGTACCAAGTTTGAAGAAAGGAGAGGATGAAAAGGAGAATGGCCGCAAGGATGGACAAATAAGCCAAGGGACTCCAATTGGTACTCTCGTGGTAGGCGTGAAAAACATATGCACGGAGTCTATTCTGTGGCTTGTAGCGGTAGTCGAAGATTTGGTAATACACATCAAACATTTTCGAAGTAGTTGGGTTGAGCATCGGTGCCTCCTTAGAGAGTGAGTCGAAGAGTCGGACGATAGCTTCGTCGCTTTCGACGCCATTATTTACTAAGATGCCACTGGCTATCAACACGCTGACATCTCTAGGGATTTTTATTAGCTGCCGCATGAAGTAAATAAAGGAAGTCAGTTCACCCGGTAAGTCGCCAACGTGGAGGCCGTCGAAAGTTATCAAGTTTCGAAATGTCGATTCCGTCGCATGGTCCACCTCCAAGCGTGGGAGTCTCAGGACCCCGTCATCGGCGTTGAACGAGATTCTCCCCTGCTCTACTGCGATTGACGGTTTCAACCTGATCCCAGCTTCCGTAAGTTCAATTGCTGACCAGAATTGAAATGCTTTGCCATATGAACCAGTATGGGAGACATATTTCTCATCCCAAATTAGGGTCTTTCTATACATGTCCAATACATGCAAGCATTTCCCCATTCTTAAGGGCTGCGGCAGTGACCAAGTGCCCCAGGGACCTAAGACAAGCTCTTGGATGTACTCCTCGCGTGGCTGACCACCCTGCAATTGTTATGATCAAACGTGTGAAGCAATATTTAATTTTAATTTTCTTTTAGAGGTAACCAATCAAGCCAGAAACATTAAAACAGAACACATGATTTTTTTCTAGAGAGAGAGAGAGAGAGAGAGAGAGATCATACAAAAATTAACTACAGAAAAACACATTTAGAAAAAAACGAGAAAGAAAATGAATGAGATGATCAATCTGTCTTCTTACGTTTCGCACTTGATCAATCTTTAGGAGAACAAGCATGGGCAGTTGATTTTCAAGGAGGAGCATGTCGCGCTTGATGCCAGCACTTTCCAAGTCTCCAAGAAAATAAACTCGGTCAAGTCCGTAATGAGACTCACGATCTATGAAATGGAGCATGAAGCAGCCATCTAGGACCATTAGCTTCAAGAATCCGCTGGTATCCCCATGCCAACAAGGTTCGAGTGCATCGTAAGAGTCTTTCAAATCTTGGACCACTGGGGCCAGAGCGTTGACATATGATTCCAGAGGCTTCCCTGAACTTTGGAGATAATCGAGGAGCATGGTGTGCTTGCGCTTCTCCATTGGCATCAAATGTTCCTTTCCGTAATGGTAAGGACCAAAGGACACCATTTGAGGCTCGTAGGCTTTGTTGTTTAGGTTTTTCAGGAAAGCCGGCACTTTGTAGATCATGGATCGCTTCTTTGAGAAGCGTTCCCGCAGCGCTGTCGGACCATCATGCAAGACCTGATCGAGTTCGTTTCTTATGTCTACGACCCACTCCTCATTTGCCCAATCAGTACAACCCTGCTGCACGGGCTCAACTTCATCAACACCACCTGCTGTGATTGAATCTCCCGGCATTTTGCATGCAACACTCACGGATTCACCGATGTATATTTGGTGATTGAGATATATTTTTAAATATTTGTGCCCTTCTCTTCCTTCTTCTCTAACTTTCCTTCACATGTATATAATATATACTCACCAAACGAATCTGATCAATGACTTATGAGAGACTCATAATCTCCTCTATCTCTCTGAATTAAACCAGAATAACTTTGTCGTCCTTGTGTCTTTTTCCCTTTGTGTTTCCTCAACAACCAAGTAAGGTACTCGAATACCCCAAAACAGGAGGAATCCCAAGCATGCGCAGCTTCTGTCCCGCTTCTTTTCTCTGTTTACGTGCCCAAGTGTCTCAAAACACAACCCCTTTGCTGCCCTTTTATTAAGTTGTCACCTTATAATAATAATAATTTGAACACCACCGTAATAAAATATGCGTTGAAGCCCAAATCCCCTTTAAGCAGAATCACGTACTCCTCCACTTATAATAATAGGCTACAACTTTGGGGCCATATTAAAATACAAGTCAAACACAACCTTTGCATCCTTGGATTAATTAAGTGCCGTGCGTAATGGCGTAATGCCCAATCCATTCACCTTCCAATACCACCTAATTTCTATACCAAATTAATCTCCGATGGCCTTTAACCACGTGCATGGATGCTAGCTTCTGGACTTTATTTTGACACGCATTAACCCGGCCGCAAGATTATGGATATTAATTGTTTGTTGTGCACTTTTATCTCCAAATGCTATCCACTTGTTTTTTTTTTCTCCGCAAAAAGAGATTTATTAATTAATCTTTGAAAAAAGATACAAAGATTGAAGAGACAATGGCAAGCACAAGCAACCCGAGACCTAAGAGGAAAAGTTGGCAAGAAACCAACAAAAAAGAGACAAAAAGACTAAAAACAACCATACCAACAAAACCTAGTCACCAAGACCAACAACAAAAAACAAACACCAAGAAAAGCAATAGCAACAAACCAGATCAACGTGTTTCGACTCTAGAGAAGATTTGTTGGTTTAGACTCTATGTGAGAAAAGTTAAAGAAGGATGGTTTAAACTCTTTGGATTAGCTTGGATCTACATATATATAAATTGTAATTATATATATTTTTAGTTGTTGTTTGTATTTGTCGTTTAATAAAGGGTTAAACTTATAAACTAGAAAAATATTAAAAATTACTTATAAGACCAGAGAGAATTATTTCTTGTTTTTGTATAATCATCATCAAGAAAAAGAGAGATAGGAGCAATTGTGTCCTTTTCAACTAAAAAATTCCACAAAACAGATATTAAGATGGCCAGAAATCATGGCAATGATAATATTTTATTTCCTTACCGCTGCATAGAGATTTCCCATATTTTTTCCTTGGCTACAAACCTGCAACGCCCTGGACTTTGGAAAGTCCCCGCCAAATTGGGATCCTTAATACTCCATCCGTCTTATTTTCGTTGTTTATGCCGATCTTTAAATGTTTATATTTCTCAATTTATAATATTTTATAATTTCAAAAATTTTGTATTATAGACCCAATTGAATACTATCAAACAAGATTCATATTGCATATTTTTGGTTATTCATATTAGAATATATAAACGATTGAAAACTGACACGAATATCCAAAAAAGACAATGAAAATGGGACGGAGGGAGTATTTAAACACTGAAATATTGGAAAAATCATGAAAGTACCAAATGTTGGTGATATTTCTCTATTGACCAGAAATTCCACATTAGGATATAGTTTTGGAATTCATACTGCAGTTTATGTGAGTATATAGTTACTTCTAATCTAGCTCGTTGATATGATCGGTGACTTGAATCTTGATTTTGTCTACTCATATTTGTTATATACTTTTGGGAAAATGACTGCCAATGACGTGTTTTGATAATTAATATCCACCAAGGACATTTTCAACATTAACAAATGTTTTTAGCTTGTCCTTGACGGGTATTAATTATCAAAACACGTCCTGGACCGTCATTTTCCCTTTATGATGAGATCAAGTCATGCAGGTAGAGTGCCTTTATCGTATAAAATTTTTGCTTGTAAAGATTCACATTAGGTAGATATACGTACGATAATGAAATTGAAGTAAAATATAGTGCATAAAAGGGATTTATGCCGGCCATCACATGCATGTATCAGGATACAATAAATCTTGATCAATCAAGATTTCATGTGAATACTACACCAAATAAAAACGCATTCAAGTGATCAATGCCTTGTTCGGATTTAAATTTGAGTTTTTTTGGCTTTGATTTTTGGATTAATAAATGAAGAGAGAAATTATGGTAATAATTGAAGATATAGATAATGAGTGGGGAGAGATATAAAGAGAAATAAGATTAATGATTAGAGATAAGAGTAATGAGCGGAGAGAGAAGAAATTAGAATAATAATTGAAAGTCAAGATAATGAATATTTTTTGAGTTTGGAATTTTTTTTTTTTGCAAGTTTGAATCCAAACTAAGGCACAAGAGACCCTAAATGGGCCAAAACTAGATGGTTTCGTCGCAAAGTGTCTCTTAAATGGGTCAAAAACTGGATGATTCCGTCGCAAAGTGGATCTCAATCACTGTCCAATTGCAAAAGATCTTCTCAACAACCTTGTCAGTTTAACTTTAGCAAATTAGGCTTCTAGTATATGGACATAGGTACATTAGGGTCCATGTGCAATCGGGTCCATATAAAACCATCACGAGGAGAGCCACATAGCAGCCTGGCAAACTACCCCACCTTGCAACAAAAAACAGGACGATAGAGATGTTGCATGTGGGTCTCTTTGCTTCTATTATAGAGTGGGCTTTGGTGTATTTTTGGTGGTCAGGGTCAGGTTAGCTGACGCGCATCTCAACTAATCTCCTCACTGTTCTGCTCAAAGGGTAGTTCATCGATCCACGATAGGGCTAGGGTATTGGCAAGAAATTACCTTCTTGCTGCCGGAGTACTTCTCGAACCCTGATCACCTATGTGGAGAGAGCAAACCCACCGATCAACCAAACTAACCTTTGGGCTGGCTTTGATCTATTCCCATTGCTGGCTAGTGAGCCAAAATGCATATGTGGTGTGTGTGGCACATTATGACCTAAGAGACAAAAATGTCGTTTTAGCATGAAGAAATCGTGTCTTGGACGCAAAATGGTTGCAACAGAGACAATTAACCGAAAAATGCAAAGAAAATTACATATTGTCTCAGTTATGAAATTATTTTTTCCCAAAATAGAGTAACCCAATGCATCTAGAGACTTTTGTTCATCGTAAATATAGTAGCTAGAGTAGTTTTATTAACTTCCTATCGGCTAATCCATGTTCCTTTGGCGTTTTAAAGCTAACTTGGCTTAGTTTTCCTAAAAAAATCAACTTGGTTTTCTTTTGTCTTTATTCAATTCTTTTTTGCGTTCGCTAGATTTTGTCAAATTTTTGTAGATTATTGGTCCGTTTCGACAAAAGCAACCCAAAAAGTAAAAAATTAGAACGGAAACCCAAATTCTTTTGAAGAAAGTTTCTCCTCAGATGAAGTACACCTTAATATGCAGATAAAAAAAATAAAAAATAGAGTACACCTTAACATGTACTCGGGGCGCATTCCGAAACTCTACACAAATTGATTTTAATTAGTTTTAAAATACATATAGTATACCGAATTGTTATATATTCTGGAGATAAACACAAAAAAGAAGCCTCGAATATAGACGTCAGGATTGTTATTTGATTATCTATCTATGACCCCTAACAATTGGGTTTTTCTCTGTTTTGTTGTATTTTCTTTTATTATTGTAATTGTAATCTTTTCTTTTTAATATAAATGGGATAATCTTGTTCGTCAAGAGGGTGGGTACGTTAAATGTGGAATCCAAGTGGAAAATCCAAGGGTGTAGGTGTGTAGGGGCCGGGGACGGCCCCCGGCCCCGACTCCCTGAGCGTCCGAGTTTTAAATTTTTTATTTTATATATACTTGATTTTAAATATTATTAATAATTATTCGTGTATAGTTACTTATAATCTTAATAATTTTGCTTTGATTTGATAAAAAACTGGTTATTTTACATTCTCATTTTTCAATTTCTTTCTTTCTTTTTTTTTTTTGATAAGTCAATCATTTCATTATATATTTCGATAGATCTGTTAAGCCGGCCCCCGATAACAAAATCCTGACTCCGCCACTAAAAAAATCTAAGCAAAAATGGTATGCCACTGTCACCCAACTACCCTTTGTCTCAAGGAATGATTGATTTAGGATTATGAATAAGATGAACTATAAAGTGAGCGTCATAACCCAAAAGTTTGGCATGATGATCAAAGTTTGGGACGAGTTTGCTTGTTTTTAAGTATGAGGATCGAAATCATTCAAGCGTTATCAACTCTTGTAAGATTAGTTTATACCAAGCTTGCACTCGATCAACTTTAAATGCCCCAAATTAATTGATCAATTGGTGCTCAAATATTAATCGAAGCACGCGTAAATTGGCATGAATACTTGAGTTACGTAATAAATACTAACGTACAAGTTTATATTAGAAGTACTGCTCATGCGATGGAATATCTGGTTCAATTTTTTTTTTTTTTTTTTTTTTGAAGAGAATATCTGGTTCAATCATGTCTCATGATTTCCAATAATGTTATGCTACTATGAAGTGATACTCCAACATGAATTAATGTCCTACTCGAGTTATATCATTAGAAGTGTTTGATATCATTTGAAATTATATACCTTAATTTCCTTAAACCGATCAATCGGTGCTCAAATATTAATCGAAGCACGCGTAAATTGGCATGAATACTTTAGTTACATAATAAATATAACGTATAACTTTATATTAGAAGTACTGCTCATGCGATGGAATATGTGGTTCAATCATGTCTCATGATTAATTTCCAATAATGTTATGCTACTACGAAGTGATACTCCAACATGAATTAATGTCCTGATTGTACTATATCATTGGAAGTGTTCAATAGCATTTGAAATTATATACCTTAATTTCCTCAAACCGATATGTTGAGGTACGGCTCAACCCCTCCGGGGCGAGGGCCTCTCTTCTTGCTTAAAAGTCCTCCTATTATATCTTCCAAATCGTCAACACTAACAATTCATTCTTCTCCCCCCAAATTAAACACATGAGAAATTAGAGCCCACAAATTATATTGTAGATGTTGTACCTGAAAACCTGAGACCAAATAATTAATACACTAATTTACATAGCACACCCACAAATATACAAAGGTTTTTGGTTTGAGATTTGTACGTGTTTATTGGGTATAGTTCATCCGTTTTTGTCGAATGCGAGCTTTGGTGATTTCTTTCTCTTTATTTGGTTGCTTTCTTGAGGAGACTTGTGTTCGATCATTAATTGCCAAGATGAGATCCGAACCGTCGGATGCACGATCCGATAGCTCAGAAGGGCACAGCACGATGCTGTGCAGATCTCACTGCACAGCACCAACCCGAAAATCCGTGTTGGACTACTTATGGGTCCAATAGAGGAAAAGAACTAGATCCCAAAATACTAATGGGGGGAGCACAATGAGTCTTGATTGTGGTGAAAACCTGGTCCAGATTCACATACCCACGATCATCGGTTCAAGCATTTGGTTGAAATTGGAACTATTCCAAAGTGTCCAAAACTTCAAGCAGTCGTCTCCTTGTTTTTTCTTCCAAATGCATGTCAAGAATGTTAGTTAAGTTAATTAAAGTAATGACAACGAATTTCGTTGATATTCTGTCGGCACAAATTCAAAAACTCCCAGCAATTAATACGCGATCAACTGGGACCAAGTTCTCGTCTAGTTTCAAACCTCCGATTCCTGTTTTGTGCCCTTGTGGGCTCACCCTTGTCCACAATCGTGATAAGAATATTTGTGTAAAAGTCATTTTTTTAATTTTTTTGATTTTTTTTTGTTGAGACGAAAAAAGATTTAAATAAAAATTTGTTGGCCGGTGAAAACGCTCCTAAATATTAAATTACAGTTGTGTACGTGTGACACCATATGGGTTGGAGACAAGTGGAGAAATAAAATTGCTCATCCTGATATTCAAAGCATGCAACAGAGATAAACAAACATTGTTCCAACTCATGTGCTAATACACACACTCTCTCTCTCTCTCTCGAAATACCACCACCACCGCTTCTGCACTGCATCCACCATGGAAGAACCACCACCACCACCCAAACCCACACCCCACTTCTCTCTCCCCGTCGATGCCGACCACAAAGCCACCGAATTCCGCCTCTTCTCCCTCTCCTCTCCCCACATGCTCGCCTTCCACCTCTCTTGGCTCTCTCTCTTCTCCAACTTCTTCTCCACCTTCTCCATCCCCCCTCTCATCTCATTCATCCGCTCCGACCTCCAACTCTCCTCCACCGACATTGGCCGCGCCGGCATCGCCTCCTTCACCGGCTCCATCTTCGCCCGCCTCGCCATGGGCCCCGCCTGCGACCTCTTCGGCCCCCGCATCGCCTCCTCCACCCTCTCCTTCCTCACTGCCCCCGTCGTCCTCTCCGTCTCCTTAATCCAATCCCCCCTCTCCTTCATCCTCGTCCGCTTTCTCATCGGCTTCTGCCTGGCCAACTTCGTCGCCAACCAGTTCTGGATGTCCTCCATGTTCTCCCCCAACGTCGTCGGCCTAGCTAACGGCTTCGCCGCTGGCTGGGCCAATGTGGGATCCGGCGTGACCCAACTGCTCATGCCCCTCATCGTCACTCTCCTAACCGACTATTTCCAAATCCCGACGTCAACTGCCTGGCGCGCCGCCTTCGTGGTCCCCGCGGTGTTCCAATCCGTAACTGCCATTCTGTTACTGATCTACGGCCAGGATCTCCCCGATGGAAACTACAGCAGTAAAAAGAACTCGCCTAAAACTTGCGGCAGCGGTAATAACTTTTTTACCGTGTTGTTTAGGGGGCTTAGGAATTACCGGGGGTGGATACTGGGGTTGACGTACGGGTACTGCTTCGGAGTCGAATTGACCACGGATAACATACTTGCGGAGTACTTTTACGACAGGTTATTTCTCTTCCGTTAGTGATGCCGTTTTTTTCCTCAGAGGTGCGATGTTCACCGCATCAGTCCACCACTTGGTCCACGAACCGCACGCCTATGTGAGGCCCACCCTGGGCCCGTAACTTTTTTCCTTACGAATTTAGAAAATATACCTACCGATATGCGATTGAGCTGATTTTTACAACGCTTCTTAAAAAATAATTTAAAATTTATGGATTTTTTGGAATTTTTTTTGGGATCAGAATGGGTCCCACGTAAGCATGCGATGGACTAGTGGTGCAGTGAGTGTGTAGACTTAATGTTTTTTCCTTTCTCTTGATCCTTTTAATAATTGTATCCGTTACAAGTGATTGATAAAAATTTCTTTCTTTACGAAAGGTTCGGGGTGGATGTGGACGTGGCGGGGGCGATAGCGGCGAGTTTCGGGCTGGCGAATGTCGTGTCGAGGCCGGCGGGAGGGGTGGTGTCGGACGAGATGGGGCGGAGGTTTGGGATGAGGGGGAGGCTGTGGAGCCTCTGGGTGGTGCAGACGGTGGCGGGCTTGCTCTGTGTTTTGCTTGGGAGGGTTGACTCGCTGTGGGGGTCTGTCGTTGTTATGTGCTGCTTCTCGGTGTTCGTTCAGGCGGCTTCCGGGCTTACGTTTGGAGTGGTGCCTTTTGTTTCCAAAAGGTATGTTCCTAACGTCCTACTTAATTAAAGACAAACTCAACTTTTGCTTCTTCTTTTTTAAACCTTTTTTTCCTTTTTTAGATTTTTATATGAAAATTAATAAATAGTGAAAAAAATTATTGTGGTCAGTGAAATAGGTGTATGAAAATACTAAAGTTAAGTCAAGACTCTGCAAATTCAGTCTTAGCAGTTAGCACACTTCACAAAATGAACTTTATGAAATACTCATCTGTCCAACCATTATAGTCTGTTACAGAAAGTATTATTGTTTAATTCTTGAATAAAAGATTAAGTACTTTTTTGTGCAAAAAAATTTCAACTTTTACACCAGTTTAAAAATCTAATTTAAACTGATTTTGAACAATTTTAGTTTTTGATATCCAAAAAAAAAAAGAACGAATTAAACAAAAATTCATATTTTTCTTGCCTTTTAGTGTACTTATCGTTAGCTCAGTGAACTGATAATAGCAAAATCGTTTCTTTATTCGAAAACAAAGTACACAAGAAAGGGGGCAAAAACTAGAGAGTCTGTTTTGTATAGAGATATTAAGGAATATTCTTCTCCTTAATTGGATTCTTAATGAGAGAACAAAAGAGAGATGAGAAACATAATTAATTAGTTTTATATGTTTTCTTGGATCTTAGTTCTTTTACTAGCATTATTTTAATGGTTGACAAATCACATGTAAACGGACAACAAACGTGTCCAAATGACTGATCCGTACGTTGGAGACAAACAAAATTGATGTTGAATAAATCGCTAACAAATTACAGTAAATAACATTTGTCTAACTTGTTTGAAGATGCTACCTCGTTTACCTAACTTGTTGGATATTTTATAAGGGAAAGACTCCAATCTATATAGATCTATTGTCCCAAACTCCAAAAAATTTTGGGTGCCGAGCGGGTACTATGTAGTGGTATCCATCTGCAATTTCAGCCGTCTAAACGTGTTTTGGACAGTCTAGATTTATTTCTTTTTTCGTCCCTCATCTGATCACCCTCTCTTTTCTTTTTCTATCTCTAAAATTCGGACCATCAAAAATACGTTTGAACGGCTAGGACCGCCGATGGGATACCACTTGTGTGGTACCCGTCTGGCACCCAAAAACTTCTCCCCAATCCCTCTTCTCGGTGCCGGCCAGATTTTCTTTTTTGGATAACTTGCGGAGCCAGATAAAAAATATGTCGGGCGAAAATCTATTTTTCACAGTGGTAATTCTTTAATATTTCTTGAATCAAATATCAAAATACCGGCAAAAACATTTGTTTTAGAAAAAAAAATTCCTACGCATCTGGGTTGCTTGACCCACTTTTCAACATCTGATCCCCCGCCCTTGCTTTACCCTAAAGAGATTAAAATTGCATGGTAGAGAAATGATTTTGTCCCTTTTTCAGGGAAAAAAATCATGATTTTGTCTATCTTAAGAGCGTGTTATCTTGATGATCGAAATTGTCCACTTTTGAACTTCGTTGAAAAAAACAGTCATGCCAAAATCATGTCGATTGAAGATTGTTTGATATGTTTTCAAAAAAAACATACACTATATTTTATAGAAATCCGCACTAGTGTATACCTAAATATAAAATCAAAGAACATTTGTTAAAACATGATTTGCGCAGTGTCTGATGTTTTTAACAAGATTTAAAAGATGAACGTTCGTAATCACTAAAGTAGATTTTAAAAAGACCCACAAGCGCACCGAACAAGACCACGAACCCTATTACGAGACCGGGGAGGAGTCAAATCCTTGAAGACAAACTCATGGAGCCCGCGGAGTTCTTTTTTTTCAAGGATGATAGATTTCAAGATGCAAAAATTCCACACGTGTCTTCAGATATTTCCGAGGTTGCTCCTATATTGATTGGGATGGTCTCAGTCTCTCGGACCACATACCCATGACCGACGCTACACGTACAGTTACAAGTGGGGATTTTAATCCACATTAACTTTAAAATGTCACTTGAAAAATACAGATTCCTACTTCTACTTTTACTATTTGACCTTATCTTAAAATTCAGATTTATATTTTTCGATTTGTCTCGACAAGATGAATAATAATCTACTGAATAATAATCTACAAAAGTTTAATGCAAAACTAACAATACAATATATATATATATATATATATATATATATCGATAATGCAAATTAAACTCAAAAAGCCGAAAATGCTCTTAAAGAAACAAGAACACAGGGGAGTTGTCCCTTTAAGAGGCAGCAGCCTGCTGTTCCGGCCGAGCGGGACTCGCTCCGGTCTCGATTCGATGATCGAAACTGTTCACTTCGTAGAGCTCGTCGAGTAGAATAAGTGTACCAAAAATTAGCTTGATCGAATATCATTAAGTGTCTTATCGGAACTTTTTTATCTTGAAAAGAATAGATCCGAAACACTGGATCAAATCCACTGGAACTCATTATTGGCAAGTTATATGTGTTCCGATATTCAGACAGTTAATGATATCCGATCGAGCTAATTTTTGGTACACTTGTTCTACTTGACAAACTCTACAAAGTGAACGTTACCGATCATTGAAGCGAGACCAGAGCGAGCCTCGATTGGCCGGGATAGCAGGCAGCTGTCCCTCAAAGGGACAACAGCTCCTTGCCTCCGAGGAATAGGGCCAGAATTGCTATCAACAACTTTAACTACCAACTCTTTTGGGGTCATTTCACGTAAAGCTTTCCTATGTCTTCAAATGCCCAACTAATACTAGACGGTGGGATTAGTCCCACAGAATTAGTCAAGGTGAGCATAGTTTGGCCCGAGCACTTGGTTATCCAAAATATAATATTGACTTTATTCACTTACAAGTTTTGAAAAAAAAAAAATTTACTCTATGCACGATGCTCAATAACCATCCAAAATATAATATTGACTTTGTTCACTTACAAGATTTGAAAAAAAAAAAATTTACTCCATGCACGATGCTCAATAACCAAACAAAGTGACTGTACTGTTCAACTAGTTGCTGTGTTTTATTTATGACGCTTTTTTATTTTTAAAATTTTTCATCAGATTTTTTTTCATTTTTTTTACAGGTCACTGGGAGTGATATCAGGAATGACAGGGAGTGGTGGGACTGTAGGAGCAGTGGTGACCCAACTTCTCTTGTTTTCAGGGTCCAGCCAATTGTCAACCCAAACCGGCATTTCACTCATGGGCCTGATGATGATTGTCTCTACTCTCTCACTGGGCCTCATCTATTTCCCAAAATGGGGTGGCATGTTCTGCGGCCCATCTCTTGAGCCCAACTCCCAAGATGAAGAAGATTACTTTTTGCTTGAATAATTAAGCCTGTGATAGATATAAGAAATTGATTTTCGCGCTCCACTTTTTATTGATGGGGCTCCAATTTTAACGTGAAGTTACTAGTAACTTTATGAACAAAGTGGAGCACCATCGGTAAAAAGTAGAGCACGAATATCAATTTCCTAGATATATAGTACAGTTGGGTAGGTCAGTGTCAGTCAATTATTTCTTGTTATGCTGTCTTACGCGAGCCATCTTAGCCGCGAGATCAGAACAAGAATCGAATGTAAGTTGGAGGAAGAGGTCGGGAACAATACTTTAAACGGAGAGTGACAAGAAGGAAAAACCTTATTGATTAGGGTTTTCAATCAAGTCATAAGAGATAAGTATAATTCAAAAATAAATAAGAAATATAAGCAAGGGCTACCAAATATGATTGAAATTTCCCCTCTTTTGCAACAAGTTTTGCTTGAGTACTTGCTGCTCTCTAACTAATCATCGACCCTTTTCGAATGTGATTTCTATGGCCCTTTCAAACACAATGGTATGACTCCAACAAAGCTGCTGCTTAAAGTGCTTCCTTAGTCACGAGGACATGATCATGACAGGTTGACCGAGACTTCCATTCCGAATTGGGTGGAGATGAAGGGGTTGATCCATGGATATATTTTCTTTCCTTTTGCCGCATTTTCGCTCAAAGGGTTGAAAGCTTGGAATGGTGGCCCAAGATGGCATTTTTGGGAAGCCCGTTTCCACTGCGCTTACGGCCCGTCTAGCCTACCAGAGAAGGCCTTTCGTTTTCCCTCCGTTGTCGGCCCTTGCCAGACTCAAAAGCTAAATAACTTGGGAGCTTGAAGAGTGAATACCACTTTCAAGTAATTGTCATTTACTTCTTTTCCGAACAAGAAGAGGAGGCACCCTTCCAAAATCTTCGTTGATAATTAGAATAGATTCATAGATCGTCAGGAGCAGTGGCGGATCCAGAAATATGACACAGAGGGAGCACTAATTCATATACTATACTGCACTAATTCATCGTAACTTAGAATTTTTTTTGTCCATAGGCAAACATAAGAGAATAATACTATACGTATACTTTAACCGGTATCCATTTCATGTAAATGTTTATAAAAATACGCACAACAGTTGAATATTTATTCGTCAAGTTCTTCACCTTTTATAATTGACCCCTAATTTGGATATCAAAAGCCTTAAAGCACATAATTAAACGCTCTAATGACTAACTAAAGAAATCCTAATTATAACATATAATCAGCATATTCAACTCACATTAACGAAAGAGTTCCCTTAAGAATTTTAAAATATTCAGGGGTAGTGTTATTTTTCAGGGATTAAATAGAAGTTACATTATGTAACTGGTGTAAAACTGATAATTGTTCAAAGGCCAGGGGTTCACGTGCCCACCCTGATCTCTATGTAAATCCGACCCTCGTCAGGAGTTGTAATTGTAATTAAAATATCGAATAACATCTTCATATTTGCTCTTTCGAGGCGAGCTATGAATTTTCGTATGCAATTCTAAAAAGTCTATTGAGACTGCTCTACGAATTGATATGGAGAGCAAGCTAAATTTGGCCTACGTTCTTACTAGATGCCAGTGAAACGGCATCACGCAATCAGAGAAGCACCGGCACAAGCAAAGGTTCAAGTGAAGTGTAAGTATCAAATTGTAGGTGGAGGGTTTTTTTTTTTTTTTTTAATTTTATTATAAAGGATTTGGACCTTTTTACCTTCAATTTGAAGAAGATTTGAGCTGTGTTGATTATCCAAAATCACAGACCCTGTAATGATCCGAATTTTCACGTCAATTTTTTTTAAAACAGTTTATCATAATTCTTTTACTAGAAATTATTTTATTATTTATTAAAGTGATTGTATTATAATTTAACCTTACGAGCTAGCCATTAAAAACCCTTTGATACCATATGATTTTTATTCTTTCCATATCTTAAACCTTGATATCGTTGTACCCAACTATTATAGAACCCTAACCTTCGGTTCGTGATCCTAACAATCTGGAAAGGATATGGAAGAATCTAGGAGAGAGTTGATATAGATTTGTTAAGATTGGATTGGATCTTATAGATATGATTAGGATTAGATTTGATAAGATTTTATGGGATTTTATTAGATTTGATTGAGATTTTATTAGATTTGATTGAGATTTTATTAGATATGATTAGATTTGTTTGGATATTATATAGATTTTGTTGGATATTATCGGATTTTGTTTAGATATTATGAGATTTTGTAAGATTATGATCTTATCCTTTGGAATCTACCGGATTAAATATCCCTTGATTTTATTCTTGGCATCAAATCCTAGATTTTATTACTGTAAGAATATTCTCGGTATTAAAGCCTTAGATTTTATTGGATTTTATTAGATATTATAAAGATTTTGTTAGATACTATATAGATTTTATTGGATATTATAAGATTTTATAAGATTTGATTAGATATTATTAGATATAGTTAGATTTTCTTAGATTTGATTTGGATATTATTATATTTGATTTGGATATTATTAGATTTTATAAGATATGGTTATGATTATATAAGATATGGTAATGATTTTCTAGATATGATTTAGATTCACCTCCACTAATATATAATAGGCTTCTTCCCTCCCCCTCCATTCCACACGCCACCAAGGAAATAAAGGAAGAAAAGAGAGAGAGAGAGAGAGAGAGAGAGAGAGAGAGAGAGAGAGAGAGAGAGAGAGAGAGAGAGAGAGAGAGAGAGAGAAGGAAATTAGTTCTATTCCACCACCACGTTGCCGCCTTTCCTACACCACTCAAAATCACTCTTGATCCCGATTTTTAAAATTCCTAAAAATATTGTGTTTTCGGAAAAAGAAAACTACTTTCTTTTTATTCTTTGGTCAAGCCAAAACGACGTTACTCCGCCCGTGATTTCACCCAACGTACTTCGTAGCCGCTCTACCGCCAATAAGAACGGTAGAAACCTTTTATCTGCTCATCTAAGTATAATGTTGATGTGCTATATGTTTAATTATTTATTTATGATACTCCGTGATTAAATTGTTTAAGTTGAGAAGTTGATTTTATCGTTGAAATACTTAATTAATTGCATGATTGCTGATAAGTTGTGATGTTATAATTTTCAAAGTTGTCGGAAATAGAATTGCATGAAATTAGTGATTTATTATTATCGCATGATTCTTAGCAAGCTTTGAAAGAATAATATGAACGAGCGAAATGATGCATGTGTACGAAACACGAGATACGAGAAATGGAATACGAAAAGAAATGAGAAAAAGAAATGTAAAAGGGGATTATTGTGTGAGCATAAGAACCCAGTAGGTCCATTGAAGATGGTCAGCGGAATCATGGCTCACGTATGCGTGTGTGAGCATGAGAACCCGGTAGGTCCTGAAAGAATGGTCGGCGGAATCATGGCTCAGCGTGTATGAGCATGAGAGCCCGGTAGGTCCTGAAAGAATGGTCGGCGGAATCATGGCTCGGGTGTGCGTGTGTGGCCTAGGAGCCCGGTAGATCCTGAAAGGATGGTCAGCGGAACTAGTGCCGTGTATGTAATGATTAAAGACTGAGAGCCCGGTAGGTCCTGAAAGAGACGGTCAACGGAATCAGTGCTTTTGGGTGGCAAAATTTGAATTTAGTTTGGGAGCCCGGTAGGTCCTGAAAGATGGTCAGCGGAACCAGTGCTCGAGAAAGTAAAATGGAAAGTGGAATCGATTCTTGAAAAATGATGACACGGTTTATGATATGCTGCGATAACTCTGAAAGACACTGACACCTTTGGTTATTTTGTGATGCTAATTTTTTTTATAGAAAGGATAAATTATTATATGTTATTTTTGTTAGTGTATGGGACATAGGGGTAGGAGTTAGCTATTGGGCTTAATTGCTCACGGTGTTACTTTTGTGACCCTGACATCTTATGCCAGAGTTTAGAGACGAACATGGAGGATTTTATAATTTGGAAGAGTTCGGTGCTGAGCAGAATGATGCAGAAGAAAATGGCTCAAGTTTATTTTGATGATGTAATTTATCTATGGAAAAAATAAGGCCTAAAAGTGTTTGAAATCAAATGTATTTCGGAATTTATTTTTAGAAAATAGCGGGACGTTACAGACCCTAACTTCATGCTTCGTCCCATGACATGGCATATGAAATAAAACTTAAATCCAAAGCACATTACTTGTTAGTGATGAAGATGCCATAATCTTAGGTGTGATAGTAAGCTGCTGCTACAAGATTGTGATCAAAGATGTCATAATTCCAAGTGTGATAGTAAGCTGCTGCTACGAGATCGATCAAATCAACGAGCCAAAAAACCACAAACTTGGAAAATAACCTTCTATCCCGGTGTGTCTGGAATGTGTGTTTTAGTGAGCCAAACACATATATTTAGGATGAGATTAGGATCTCCTCTTGTGTCTAAGGAATTGGCCCAACCTATTATGATCGAATCAAAATTTATTAACAAAATAGCATCCTACCCACACTTAAACAAAACATTATTAGGTGGTCCTGGACACTAACCCCAACACTTTGTATAATGAAAAAAATAAATAAATTTTAACCAATAAATAAATAACCTTTCATTCAGTTTTTATTCTACTAGAAGAGCCTCGCCGGGATCACTTGCCTCACTGCAATCTTTTATTTTTCTTTTTGAAGTTTTAGGTATTTTTTGGTTTTTATGCAATTCAATTTCTCGCAAAAATACCCACATATACTTAAGGATGTTTCGTTCACTCACTTAAAGTGGTGATCATTTTACTTTATTTGATATTCTTATCAGGTCTCAATTCAATTATCAAAACAATTTTAAGCCTTAAACTCTCGTTCGTTCTCAAAACGTTAAATGCAAGCCACCACCACGTCACCAAAATCAGTTATGGGTCCAAGGGTCCTTGTCGGAATTTGACTCCTGCCGAAGTTTTTGTTTCATAACACCCTTCTCGATGTAGTATATTTTTTCTTTACCACCGCATATATCTAAATATAGTTGTAAAGGATATTAAGACACCACGTGATCACTTTGCCGAGCAACACCCAAAAAAAAATTTCGAGCTTGGCAAAACACATACTACAGTGTATAATTTTTGTTTTGTCAGTTGCTTTTTCTTTTTTTCCCCTTGCGTCAAAGGTCAAAGGAGTACAAGGTGGGTTTTTTTTTTTTTTTTTTTACGCTCATTGAGGATATTCTCCTACTAAATTATCAAGTCAACGAAATTATCAAGTCTGATGCAACCTTCCACCAGTATTTTTTAGTTGGTTAATGATTGCGATGTACACTTAAAAAATTACCTAACTACTTATAATAATTATATTAGGTGAGTTTGTTTCTTAAAAAGTCGCACAAATATTGCTTGTTGTAATCAAGTAATGCAGAATAAAATAAGAATACTTCAAAAATATTATGCAGAGTAAAATAAGAATAGTTTTTTTCTAAGTGAGTATGAGAAAACAAATAAGTGTTTGTCATCTATGATATCGTATGTCGCATTCTAAGGAAGCCAAACATTCTAAACTTTGAGACCATCGGACGATTCGTCCGGTCGTTAACTTTAAAACTCCGAAATCAGTTGAGGCGCGCACAATTTGACCTGCATATCCGGTTATAAAGAAAAGAACATAGTCCATGTAAGTCGTATGTACAATGATGATAGCAAAACCAGGTTGTTAGTTGTTGATCTGGTCCTGTCATATATGATCTGGTCTAACCGCCCATTTTTGATGCTTTTATTTAACAGCACGCTACGAACATGTTTTCAGCATTACTCTTTCTGCTTTATTTCCTTTTAGTCTTTTACTAAACTGGCCCGCGTTTTTTTCCCACTTAATAGATGTTCGTGGCGGTAACGAGCTCAAGTTTGTGCGGCAGGTCCATTCAAGAGAGTCTGCTCTGTGTCCATACTTAACCACTAGTTCAACCCTCCTTCCCGAGTGTAATAGATGGGTCCGACTCCTGCGTCTTGACTCCAAACGGCTTTTGATTTGTTTTGTTTGTTTGTTTGTTTTTTTTTTTTTTGTATTTCATTTTTTGTTTTCTCTGTAGTTTCAGACCTGCAGTATCCCCTTTTGTTGTAATGCTTTCTTATATATATTATCTGCATTTTCTGGTTAGTAAAAAAAAATTGATATTTGAGTGTCGATTGTATGCATCCAAATACTGTAAACAGTTTGTACTCTAGCATCTCTCTAGAGAGATCCATGTGAGACCTTAATTAGTTACATATTTTTTCAAAATACTCTACGTTTCTGCTCCTAATCCTCACTCTCGCGATATTTAATAGATGTATTTTAAAGAAGCTTTTATGTCCGCGCTTTCGCTCACGCACACACAAATACGCGAATATGTGACTTAGGATAGCGTCCCTAGGGCACCGAATTAACTTTTCCTCTCCTGAGTTGGAGGAGTTATTTTATTTTATTTTTATGATCATTGGGTTGGAGGAGTTTAATCAAAAACTATATAGCCTCCCTTGAAAAATAAAAATAAAAATAAAAATATCTATATCCCATGTTGCAGTAAACATGACGACGGGCCCAAGTTCATCACTGGAAAAGGTGGATCTGATCCCCTGCATCATACGCAACTCACCATTATTTCCATTTCAAGACACGCCATTGTCCAAAGCTCGTTCCAGAGAACGACTCCCCTCAGTCAGAGTCAGTCTCCCTAATTCCACTCGAAACTGCGGTAGAGAGAGAGAGAGAGAGACAGAGAGACAGAGAGACAGAGAGCCACCGATAGTGAAGGTTTTTCTGTAATTCACTGGCTTGCAATTACTCTAAGCTTGAAGGTGAAGAATTGGAGTTTCTGGAGTAAATTTTGGTGAAAAGCGGGATTATCGCTGAGGTTAACTTACTCAGTTGAGCCCTAACATTGGGGTAATTCTGCCTCGGAATCAGCTCGAAATGATTGAGCATCGTTAAGTGAGGTTGGAAACTAGATGAAACGAAGGGTTAATCCGTTGAAGTCGCATCACCAATGGAAGAGAAGGCTATTATTAATCGTGCTGTTCTTGGGGTTTTGCTGGGCGAGTGTGGTTTTACTGGAGTCGCAGTCCAGTCGAATCAGGACGTTGGGTCTGTTTTCTCCTCCTTATGTTCAGAAGCCGAAAATCGCGTTCCTGTTTATCGCGAGGAATCGGCTTCCGCTGGATATGGTTTGGGATGCTTTCTTTCAGGTAATCTTTTCATGTCAGGAGCTTTATACGTATTTGGTATTATTCATTACTGTACGGATGATCACTTCATTTACAGTGTATGTTGACAATTTGTTTGTGCTGCAATTTAGGCTAGGGCTGCATATGAACCGAGATGCTTGTGGCTCGGCTCGTTAAGTAATTGAGCCAAGCTCGAGGTTGAGTTTAAGGCTCGTTAAATAAACGAGCCGAACTACACTCAAAAGCTCGGCTCGGCTCGTTTTGTAGGCTCAACTCATTTAAAGAGGCTCGTTAAGTAAATCAGACAGGCTCGGCTTGTGAAGGGCTCGGCTCATTTATAAACAAGCCAAGCTCGAGCTTGAGTTTTACGCTCGTTTAATAAGCCAGCAGAGCTTGAACACTATAAAGCTCAGCCCGGCTAATTTGCACCCCTAAATTTAGCATAGGACAGCTCGTTATAACGCTAGGAAAATGCTAATCCCAGCCCTTAGTGCGGTGGATAATGTGCAAAAGTTGTATCGGTGGATAATGTGCGAAGGTTGTATCGATATCCAGAAAAAATTGTTTTAATATATGGGAATGCCTATTGATATCGATATGTTTGACATTATATGCATATTATCCACCATCCAGTGGGCGGTTAGCAGTACCTGGCCGCCACGCAAATATCTCTCTTACTCAAAGGCCTTCGCCTAACGTAGAGGAATCTTTTCCTCGCTTGAAGTCGTTTATCAGGTGGTAGGCTGGTCCTCCTCTCATTTAGGACTCTCGTTGAGTGGTAGGGGAGTCTTTCCTTAGTTGAGCTAGTTGTCCGATTTGTTTGTTATTGATTCTGTGTTGGTAAGCTTGTGAGTTTCTGGTTAGATGTGATTTACATACTTACAAATCTTATCCATTTCGAAAGATGATTGATTTGGTTTCTGGATTGGTGCATTGTAGATGATGTTACTTTTGCCTATCAAAAAAAAAAAAAAAAGTATTAGTGGAATACGGTTATCTGGTGGGGTCTCGTTATTGAGATGTTGTAATGATATAAACTAGCTACATGCTGAATTTAATCTTCGCTATGTTCAGCAGATCTAGAATTGCTTTTAGTTTGTTAAATTGTAAACTCCTATTACACTGGCACAAAAAGTGCTTCACATCATGACTGCCTTCAGTGCCTTGTGTGAGCTGCTGTTAAGTAGATGGGCAGATTAGTCATTTTTGTTGCAGAGAAAGGGAAGGATGGTGATTGATGTTGTCCTATATATTAGTATGGCAATCAAAATCATTTTTTTTTTTTCAGTATGTGTCTCCATTCATTCACATTGTATATGCAAGTGAAATGTTTTCCATTTTCCATATCATGGGGGCAAGGTATGGTAATTCTTATGGTTCACGAGTGTTACCTATTTATTTTTGTTTAACAAGCACTTTTTGTGGGTATGTAGGGAGATAAAGAGTACAAATTTTCAATCTTCGTTCACTCTAGGCCTGGGTTCCTCTTCAACAGGGCAACAACAAGATCAACTTATTTCCTAAATCGTCAAGTTAATGACAGCATACAGGTTTGTATACTGGACATCTATTATTGGAGTGGAGAGTTGACAGTTATCTTCTTCACGTTTGAGGTCTCCTTAAGAGAAGAATGTAAAGCTCCTGCAGTTTCAAGATATTAGATATATTCACGTGGATGCTTTCAAATAGTTAACATCGGAAAAAAACCCATGTACTGTTGGAAGCCGAAAGGCTGTAATGTGAAGGAAGACGACCTTGATTGTTCAGTTGTATAGGCAGTCAAATATTGTCTCAGCCCTCAACTATCAAGTGTTCTTAGAAAATAATTTAAGAAATGTTGCTTCCCTTCTATTACAGAGGCATACCTATAGTTACTGAGTGTTTTTCTTTCCAGGTAGATTGGGGAGAGGCCAGCATGATTAGGGCAGAGCGTATTTTACTGAAGCACGCATTTGCGGATCCTTTTAATGTTCGATTTCTTTTTCTTTCAGACAGGTGCGCTTTAATCTCCTTAAAGCTGTTGGGAATTATGATATATTGTTCTCTACAAATGTTCTAAACATACTTTCATTGTGCATAAAGATGGAGCCACAGGGGTAAAAAAATTAAAGAAAGAAGACAAAGTCAAATAGAAATGTTTTATACTTTTATTGTATGTGTAGTAAAGTGGTATCAAGTATTTGTTGTGCCTCACCATATTGTCCGGTAGAAGTTATTCTTTTGGTGCTCTTTTATCTAGTCTTGTTTTGGCTACTTAAACTTGTTTCAGCTGCATACCGTTGTACAACTTCAGCTACACATATGACTATATTATGTCTGCACCAACTAGTTTTGTGGACAGGTCAGTACTGCATTTCTTGATCTCCCCATTGCTGATACAATAAGCACTCAGTGTTTTCATGCTAAATAAAGATCGGTATTATCTCGGATAGCTCTTTTGAGTTTGAAAGTGCAAGACTTTGAGTCCAAAGTTTTTATCCTTTCTCTCTAATTTTGATGTTGGAGCAGTTTTTCTGACACAAAAGAGGGCCGCTACAATCCAAAAATGCATCCTGTGATTCCTCTTCATAACTGGAGGAAAGGATCCCAGGTAAGAGTTAAATTTTGGTTTTGCTACTTCTTGTAGGCCAATAGAAAACCAAGAAATGTTATCTATAGTTCAATGTTTAACAAATTCTAGCGGTCTCTTCATCTTCTTGCAGTGGGTTGTTCTCACAAGAAAACATGCAGAGATTACAATGAAAGATGACACAGTATATCCTATGTTTCAATGGCATTGCAAGGCAAGTTGAATGCAATCAACGTCATAGAAGGGTTGTATCACTTCAAAATTATAGTTCTCTTGTTGCACTGTGCATGCATTCTATACTGATTCTGGAAGTAGAAACTTTTGTTTAATTGAATATATCAGCATCAGAACCGTATTTTCCTTAGGACTCCATCCCACCCACCTGGAACGACGTTCTTACTTCTCAACCTACTACACAGTGATTGAAGATTCAGTTTGAAACTTGATATCAACATCCTTACTATTCTCGTAGGAACAAGTATGCTCAGTTGCAGTATGTTAGTTTCCTAAATCTCTGGGTCCTGATCCATCGATTGCCGTCTGATCCTACTTCTTTATAGTCTAGGATGAATAAGAATAACTTCATGTCATAACAGAGTTATAGAAATTGTTTGTTTGATGAGGACTTATTTTTTGCTGCTTAGCTTGCTGACCTATTTTTAATGAATATACAGAGGAGGCCGCTACCTGAGTTTTGGCGACAGCATCCCATGGTTTGTTTCCTGTTTTCCTTTTCCATTTTCCTAGTGTCTAGTGACATATATTGGCAGTATGACGCCTTCAAAACTGAAACCACAGTGGAGTATTGTAAATGGAATGTATCTTGGTGTATCATATTGTAATCAAATCGTAGCTATTTATTATTGATTGTTATTGATACCATGATAACAGACATACGTGAGAGACACAGAGGGAGGAGAAACTGGTATGTATTATTGATCGTTAGAAGATTACAAGGCTGGGTATATATAACCCTAAAAATGATACACAAATGGTAAGTCTAATCAAGCCTAATCTATGCCCTAAATAGTACGATATGATTATGCCTAATCTTTGCTATAAATAGCTACGATTTGATTACAATATGATACACCAAGGTATATTCCATTTACAAGTATATGTGCAATGAAAGGTTTAAACATGTAAAGGCATCTTGGCTCTGCGTTTTTGTGGTGATTGGTTTATTATAGTATGGTCTTGAAGTGATAGCCAACATATCTAGACTAAACTGCAATTATACTTGGGCATGGTTTGATGGATGGAGTTTTGATTCTCAATTCTCAAAGGTTTGGGCTATGTGCAGCCTGCTGATGTATCGAAGGAGCATAATTGTATACCAGATGAACACTACGTTCAGACATTACTGGCGGTAAGTTGATCTTTCTTTCAACTCTGCTGACCCCTATTTTAGGGGGAAAATAAATGAATTGCTTGCATTTCCCAAAACAGCAAAATCAATATAGTTTGTGGTAAATTGGACTTAGGACAAGAAAATCATACTGTTGAAAGATGTTTTTTCCTCTAGGACTATCTTTCACATCACAAACTTTCTTTGATAGTTGGAAACAATTTTCTCCAAACCTGTGTAAAACTAAGTTTTGTGCGAGCTGCTAAGTTGTTTCTTAGTCTATATAATTTAATACTAGTTTGGCCCAAATTGTGACATGAAACTGCCAGATGACTCATTCTATGACCTGTATTTTGGGTGTTTCTACGCAATTACTTTCGGTACTTAGTAGTTTATCTGAGTTTTAATCCTTTTTATAGACAGATAATTAGGATATTATATCATCAGTTTTGGGGTTTGAAAAAGGTGATGTTTCAAAAAGGGGAACGTAACATTCCATATAAATCACTGGCTCAGTAACTTCTTGGTATTGAATAGCTTGATAAGCATAGTTGGCCCATTTCCTTATAGTTTAAGCTTTTGGAACAATTGGTAACTTAACATGGTATCATAGCTCGGCGGACCCTACCACGGTTTCAAACCTCCACGTGCAAGATGAGATTGCACTTGAGGGAGGGTGGTTTGGTAGCTTGATAAATACATTGTTGGGCGCAACAGTTTGCTCCTTATGAGTTCCAGAGGTGACTCATATGGGTACATAATCTAGAGGTGGACCCTACCACATAGGCCAAGGTTGTGCTTTGATATAATGTGTAAAGACCCGCCCTTTGCAGGCCTAGTAACCTGTGAAAATGGCCTACCAACATTGCCCAAATGCTTTAGTAGTTACTTGATAACTTAACCTGTGAAAATTTTTCTTTGTATATAACTTAGCCTACGCATTTCCCACCAATGTGGGATTGCCTTAGTATGGGTGTTACAGGAGACTTAGGTTGTGCTTCAGGGAGGGAAGTAGTCATGCTGTTGAACCAAATTACCATTGCTTTTAATTCGAGTCTTTGGCCCTACCCTGGCCAATCCCTGATGTTGATTGACTTCATTTGTTTATGTTTAACTCATGTACCTGCCAATTGATATATATCAGAGCAAATTTCAGAGCGAAGTTGTCTGAAAGAAATGTTTAGGGTCTGTGTAGAATAGAAAGATCTTGAGATGTAAAGAAGCTAACTGCCACGAGATCTTTTGGTTTGGCATTTTCGCTCATTGTCAGTGCTGGGTGTCTGGAGCTAGACATTTCAGAAATATCATTAGTTTGGGGAAAGTACCCTCCTGTTGTTTGACCAGAAAGTACATAGAGCCCTTTTGGTTTTACACTTTTACTAAACTGCAAATTGGAAAGTAACATATGTTTATAACTGAGAAATTTATCTTGGTCTTTCATGACCGGTAGGAGTAGAGAAAATTTGTTTATTCAAGCTCCATTTTAACAGTTGCCATTAGTTTTGCTGTTTTCCCATAATTGCTGTTTTGTCCACATCACAGGGGGGTATGTGTTACTTTTTATACCATGACAGGTTATATGTCTTCAGGCAGCTAGCTGGGGTAGAATGTATCATTAGCTTTAGTTTCGATGTTGTTTTCTAATCTTTTCTTCTAAATTTCAGCGAGAAGGACTTGAAGGCGAGATTACACGGAGGACGCTGACTCATACATCATGGGATCTTTCATCCGTCAAAGACCCTAAACGGCAGGGATGGCATCCCGTGACATATAAGTTAGCAGATGCTACTCCCACGGTGATCCAATCTATTAAGGTGTGTTGTCTTGTTTTTTTTTTTTTTGGGTTTGGATTATTTAGTGCGAGGAGGTTTGTCTTCCCTCAGCTGTTACCTTTTTGAGGAACTATACCTTCACAGCTCTTTAGTTTCTTATGTTTGTGTTTGAGGCTACATCTGTGCTTTGATAGAGTTGTTTTGCAAAATGCTCAAGCTTGTGAGGAGATTATTTCTTAGTCCATACAAAATGCTACATTTGAAGAGGCCTCTTCTGGTAAACAAATATGTGATATGTCCCCTTCAAGATTCATGATTAAATGTGAACTGAGCTTAAAATTTACATAAACACCTCGCCTCAACCTGCAATGAGCTGATTAATCTCAGGTTCATTGATTTCATCTTCTTGACACGCTCGAGGGAGGCCCGATGCTCTCAAACTGCTCCCAAATAAACTAGAGATCAGAATGTTCATCACTCATGAAAAACCTCTGTTATCTTTGACAAGAGCTTTTTCATCCTTCCCTGCGTAACATTAGTGAATTTTAAGATCTTTGGAAGACTAAAGATTTAGTTATATAAAAAAAAAAAAAAGAGAGGCTAAAGATAAGATTCCTTTTATGGTAGATATGATGTCTATAATTTCAAATTTCAATTCGTGGTGTTCTAAATTTTGTTGTCTTTGTAGCCACCTTATTTGTTCAATTGAGGCTATAAAGATATTTGCTAGACATTTATGGTCTACTGGAGCAGTTTGGTTTCCAAGGGAGGGAATGCATTAGTTTCTTTGCTTAACCGCTTGTTCTAACCAAAGTCGCAAATTGAAAACTTGTTAATATAGCTTAATATCCATAACCTACATTCTAGATAACGCTGGCTTGAGAAATAAGTTGCTGAAGTTGACAACCTTGAATGATTCAAAAGCTTATGTATCTGCATGTTTTGGTGACTTTGCAGGGTATAGATAATATCTATTATGAGACGGAATACCGAAGAGAATGGTGCACTAGCAAGGGGAAACCCTCTCCATGCTTCCTTTTTGCTAGGAAGTTCACTAGGCCAGCTGCTCTTCGGCTTCTTAACATGGTAAGTTTTTTACTTTCTTGTTTAAAAGGCAAATGGCAGCTTGGGCAATTATTTGTTGGTAGTCTTAAATTGCATTATGCAGATTTCTGTTTTTTCCACCACAATTAATCTCAATTACTCCGTATCTGATTAGCTGATTTTATGTGTTCTGTCTACAGTCTGTGTTGGGAGCTTCGCGTAGAAGGGACAAGTAAATATCAAATTAATATCAACTATAACCGGGATAAGTGTTACCAAGCACGGAAAAGATTGTGTAATTTGTGACGCAAAAATAGAGGGACGGGAGCTGTAAAAAGGGTAGGAGAGAAGAAATTGAAACCCTTGTAAGCTGTGTATACTCGTGCTGTTGTTCCTTGCTCTATGTTGAAAAATGCTGGGTCTTCCATACATGATATACATTCTGTCTAGACCAGAATGTAACTAGTGGAGACTTCTGCAAAACTTAGAGTTTGCGTCACTTGAACATTTTGTATGTTCAAACACGGTTTGATATTATGGATAAAAAAAAACACCGGTTGATATTGAGCTTCGAACTATGCCCCATTGACTCTTCCCAAAAAGTATCAAGAACATTGTATGTATTTCTTTTGGGTAAAAGTAGTAGCAACGATGACGTATTTTTTGTATGTATGGTCAATAAGGAGGGTGATGATGTATAATCGATGAACTTTTCTTTTGTTTTTACTCTTACACCCAGTTATTGTATTTCCCTCTCTCTCAAATGTAAGTATAAAAGGTACAAGGATTTCCTCCTTTTCCTTACTAATGTGTACGTAATCTGCCAATTGATTGATTGTTGTGGCGTCAGCCAGCCACAAGTCTTGGTGTTTTCTGTACTTCGTTTATTCGTAGTGGCTGGATTTGGGTTTTGCATATTTACAGTACCCATTACATGTTAGTTTTCATTACGAAAACAGCCTTATTTCTAAGGGAATGACTTCGGTGTCTCCGGTCATTTTGGGGACACCGTAACTTTTGGCATAACAAAACCATTATGAGTATAACCAAAACCTATTATGAGCATAACCAAAACCATTATGAACATAACAGAACCATAGCAAAGCATAACTTGTTTGTTATGCCTTGATTGAGTTTAGTTATGCCTTGGTTGGTTTTTTGGATATTGCTTAGTTATACCTTGTTTGGGTTCGGTTATGCTTGTAATGAGTTTTAGTTATGCTCATAATAGTGAAGTTATGCCAAAAATTACGATGTCCCCAAAATGACCGGGGACACCATAGCATCATCCTATTTCTAAATCCTTTCCTCGAGACTTGCAAAAAGAACTCGCGAGGAATGCACGAAGAAATGCGACAAGCTTCGTTGTGATTGAAAGAAATTTCTGACTCAAACTTGAAAATTAGTTGAACATGAAAATCAATCAACTTATTGCTCCAGGAATTTAACATTTGTTTACTTGATTTCCTCACTGTTTGGAATGCTAACCTAGTTTGTAGTAGTACTGGAGTATTATTGTTTTCTTTCTTGTTCAAGGCAGAATGTCAATGAGTTCGGACCCCATTCTAGAAACCTTCCTTGAAAATAAGCAACTTATTTCATATTTTTAAATTCAAAAATAATGTAAATGAAAAATAATTTTTGGACTTTTTTTTGCACCGTATAACAGATCTTGATGAAATCTATCAATCAAGATTTATATCGGTTGGAAAATTATTTGCGTAAACACATTATTTTTTAGCTTGAAATTATCTTTTTAAAAAATAAATACTTATTTAAGGTTCTGAAATGGGGCATAATAGCTTAATGAAAATTATTACTCTACAATTAGACATGTCGTTGATGTCGATGGTGCCTTCTGAGTTCGAACTCGAGACTTCCTACATGATCATGAGGCCAGACTACCAAAGAGTATTGCTAGAATATTAAACAAGGACAACTTGTCAAAAAAAAAAAAAAAACAAGGACAAGAATATAAAAATTAAACGAGGACAAGAATTTTAACGGAATTGAAATAAAAATTAAAACAAGGACAAGAATATTATGGAATTGAGATAAGTGAACAGTTGAAAAGTCATTTTCTTAATAAGATTATTTGCAACAGAGCCTGGTTGTCGGTTTACATTTTTGCATTTGGAATTTTGAGTTTGGGGGAGTTGATTATTAGGAGTATAAAATGGAATCTATCAAAATGAATCAATTCTGAAGAATGTAGAAACAGAAAATCACCTCTGGGTGAGATTTTTGAATCCTGGTTATAATAATCTCACTCGCAAAACCTTTTATGAAATCTTTTGATTCTATTTTGCATCTACACACTTTAATAAATTTTCATTGTGATCCAAAAATTCATAATCTACATTCCATTATTCAGAATCTTAAAAATAATTTGCTCACGAACACCCGTAGTAGACTATAGATGCGAGGTTTTTTGGGGGCAAAAATTACATTCCCGGAATGTGAAAACTGGAACTGGGCGAATATCTATTGCTTCTCATTCACTCAAAAGGTGAAAATTCATACCAACACAAGCCGGATTAGTGTGCAGAAAGTCTAGGAACATAATTTCCTAGTATATCCAATAAAAAGAAAATCTAGGAACATAATTTTAAAATAAATAAAATTATGGAAATAACTGCATTTGGAATTGTTCGATATACATGGATCCATGTGCATCCAACGACTCTGGATACGATTGTGTTCGGAGTTATGTTTTAAAATTGTGTCCGTAACATTATTCGATAGGATGGGCCATTTGAGCCTAGGCCGGACATAATCAGGAAACATAAAAAGTCTATCCCCACCGATCTGTCTCACCGCTCTTAATCTCACCACTCCCTAAAACAATTTTTTTGAAATCCAAACTATTAATTGTTGAGATGAACTGTGAAATTGAGCGGAATAACGAAACAGAACGGCGGGATAGTGTTGCTGGTCCGGATATGCCCAAAGGATATATACAACACTCCCGCTCCAAGAAACATCTATCGTGCACCAACACGTCATCGTTTTGAAACGCTAATCCGCCGTGACAATCGTGACGTGAAGAAGAAACCAGAAGTCTTTCTTTCGGATCCGTTCTTCTCGTAAAGTAAACACATATGTAAACCAAAACCCCCTACAAGGAACGAATTGAAGATAAATCCCCAAATATACTCTCTCTCCTCTCTCTAGAATTCTACTCCTATTTATCTGCGTAGGGTTACGACAATCCAGAACTGGAAGCCCCATGAATACGTCGCAGTTCATGGACAAACAGATCATGGATCTAACAAATTCCCAGCGGAGCGACAATGATATCATCGATCTGATGAACCCTCCTCAAGAAGACCTCATCGGGAACAAGGAAGAGATCGTGCCCAGCTATGATTTTCAGCCAATCCGCCAACCAATCATATCGTCCCAGCAGCAGCAGTCGAATCTTGATTCGAGTGGGGCTAGGGTTTGGAATTCAGCTGATTCCAAGACCAGTGGTACTGCTATTGCTGGCAGAGTAAGATCTCTCTCTCTCTCTCTCTCTCTCTCTCTCTCTGCCTGTATGTATGTATGTATGTGTATGAACTTTGTTGTGCAAGGGTTTTCCTCGGCTTTCATTGGGCCCCGCTAGTCGAGGGTGGAATTGGTGCCCAGGACTAGTTGAGGTGCACACACTAAATGTGTATTGTGTGTGAAAGGCCCACACATTTGTGAGTGTGAGTGGGTAAATGAATGTGTTATTGGGTGTGGTTCTAGTATTTTTGGGCAACAAAAGTGCTACAACCACTCCCATTTACACATACACAAGTACAGAACTCATATTTGGGTGCGTAAATGGATGTGGTTATAGCATTCCTTGCTCCTGAAATACTAATCTGTTAAAGAAAACTCGAAGTGAGGTAGTCTTGGAGAGCTTTGATATGCTCCTCTAGTCTCTCCACTCTTGCCCTCACCGTACTTGAACCCTCACCCCATCTTCAAGTGGAGAGACTGGAGGAGCGTATCAAGGCTCTCCAAGACTACCTCACTAGTTTCGGGCAAACTTCCTTTTGGTATCCATGTGAGTTTGGTTTTAGAGAACCTCTCCCATTTGTAGAGCTCAAAAACTGACCAGGACGGAACATGGAAGGAGGGGAATTTCCACTAGTCCTTGTAAGCAAATATTTCTTTGATATGTCCCGCCTTGATCAATTTTATGATTTTCTAAAAGCAAATCCACATGGGTACCAAAATCCACTAGTCCATGTGAAAGCAACATCCATACCATACCAGCCTTCCAAACCCTAAGAAAATATTTCCTCCCCATTCGCTTGGTCCCTCATTCTAACCTTAATTGTGTGAAACGGGAGTGGACGGGTTTGGAAACGGGAGGATATAGAAGGATCCAAGGTTGGGAGCAGCAACAAAATCTCATCTAGCCCAGGAAAAGGTAGTGACCTGCTAAGGAAGGTTCATCTTCTGATGAGGCGACCCATCCCCTTTGACTTGCATTGATTCGGTCCAGCGCCTTTTTGGTCAATTGCGGGCCTTAAAGGCCTCACATGCCCTAGTGTTTAGCAACACATTTTTGCCAAATTTACATTTTTGCATGAGCACGATAAAGGATATCTGCCAAGAATTTCAAGCTTATTATGTTTTGAGATTATCGTATTCGTATTGAGTTGTTATCATACCTCATGAGTCTTGGGGTGAATGTAATTTCTTTTGGTTAGGCCGTTAGGGATGTTACTGTGGTAACGAAATGTAATTTTCCTTATGGCAGTGCTCACCAATGTTCAACCAAATTATGTTTACGGATGTCTGCTTTTGTCTATGTTTCTTTTCATTCTGTAACTAGTATGTGTGTGGTGCTTCTTGATCTATGCAGAATTATGGTTCTCTCGACTCCATTGAACCTGCAAATGTTATTTTAGAGAAGGATCGTAATGTTAATAATGTAGAAATAGTGTCCGCGATTGATCGAACCATGAAGAAACATGCTGATAGTATACTGCATGCATTGGAAGGTGTTAGTGCACGATTATCTCAGCTGGAGAGCAGGACTCGCCACCTTGAGAATTCAATGGATGATTTGAAGATATCTTCTGGTACCAATCATGGAAGTACTGATGGTCAGCTGAGGCAGCTGGAAAATATTCTTCGAGAGGTATTTTTTCCTCTACAATGCACTAACTGTTTTGTAAAAGTTTCTGCTGGATTCAGTTCTAGGGGAAACTGATGCAGGAAGTGGATCTAATTTAACTGCAGCTGCAGTTTACTGTTACTCCGCTAAAATGTTGCCATCGAATTTCGTTTGCTGAATGATATGCACTCTGCTTTTGAAAAATCAGGATGTGATGGCAGTGCCATCCTTCTTAACTTGATATGATCAATGTTCTAAATGGCGCTTGGCGGTAGTCGGGCGGAGACCCACCTCCAAGCGCCAAGCCGCCTAGGCGGCGCCAAGCAATTCGGCGAATTTTTTTATTTTTTATTTTTTTTTTAACAAACCATTATCCAATCAAATTATATTCCATGTATCCATAATGCAAGTTCAAACTTCACAGTACAAACCCAAATGAAATTAAGTAGTAGCAACTAGCAAATGAGTTGAATAAGACAATAAGTAGCAGGGCTTCGCTCACCTCCCTCGTATTATTATTTTTTATATATTTTTTTTTAGGCCGCCAAAGGTCTCCAAAGACGCCGACGCCAAGACCCGCCAAGGCCACCAAGGCGGCCGCCAAACACCGCCAAACCTCCCTGGGCGCCAAATCAAATGCCAAGCGCCTAAGCAGCCGCCATTTAGAACACTGGATATGACGCATGGCAATAGTAGCATAGTTTATCAACGTTGCAATCACATCATTTATGGCCATCCATCGTGATGATATTCCTCTCTTTTAGGTCTCCATGTACTTTAATCAAGTATGCATCAACCAACACCTTTCGTAACTAGATAGATAGAAACAAAGAGAGACAAATGGTGCAATACCAAACTGCCTGTGAAAGCAAGTCACCTCTCTTTGCTGAGATGCAGCCTTTTAAATACTAAATGTTGGAATTAGTATGACAAAGATGACGTAATAAAATAGCCCAGAAGTTCATTATTCCGGTAGGTTACACCATAGCCTAGATTTGTTATTGTAAAGGTTTAGAATGATGATCTTACCGGATGAGTTTCTCAGTTTCTCTGATTACTAATCCCCTGAGTCCAAGTTCGCTGGATGCATAAATCCATTCCTTTTCATCCTATCTGGATTTTGGACCATACTTCATCTGGAGAAATATACAGCCATCTATTTCCTTGCTACCCTAACCTCTATTTGTTATGGTCTTCCCTACCTTGTGCAACCATCCATATGGTGATCAATTGAATAATGCACACTAAAGTTTTTGTTTTGAAGGAAGCTTACATTGTTTTCTCTTCTTTTAAATTTGTTGGTATTGGTGGTTAAAATCAAGAGAACTATCATCGAAAATTGTTTCCCCCCCCCCCCCAACCCCCACATCATTGCAGCATGATTCTAGTCCAAACGTTGCCACACGAGTTTGCTTTCATTCCCGGATAAATAGGCTGAAGTTCAACTTCTTAACTTACCTGTCAAAAAATGTTGCCACATTGTCTTCTTAAAATGCAGCAAATATGGAACCTCTAATGTCGTCTTTTTGATGTTGAGATTGCCCTGTGAATTGTGATAGTTGACCTCCCCGGATTATCCTGGTCCTTTGGTGAAGGATGGTCTGTACCATGTTAGGTCCCAGACTGTAGTGTTAGACCATGATACTTCACCAGCTAAGCTGGCTAGTATCCCAGGGGGTGATGAGATGGGTGCGGCTTTGATTTTAGTGGTCTCTCACATCAAGTCAAGTCAGTAAGGGCCCTTCCGTTGACAAGATTGCATATTAGTGTTAACATTCGGACAATCTCAGCCATAGGGATTGTTTGATTCCTTATGTTTGGTTTGTAGGAAAAGCCAAGTTGTTGTGCATATTGGTCTACTTTTTATACTGGTTCACTGGTCATCTTTTACACTTAAACCGTTGTGAAGTCCTGTAGACAGGCAAATCTACTGTGCAACCAGGGGGTCATCGTTCCAGATTTTTAACCCTACACTAGCAACCTTAAAACCTGCACTACTGCCCCTTTTGTCTTTTGCAAGTATCAAACAAACCACTCTTATACTGCTCAAAGTAACGGTAGCAGCCCCTTAATCTCCTTTCTCCTCTCGCTGGCCACGGTACAACTGTTTCTCAGCCTTTCAGTTTCCTCATGGAAGCTTGTTTCAAGGGTCTTATAATAGTTTTTTTCGATGGACATGATAAATTTTCTATGGTCTTACATGATTCTTGGTTGCTCAATTTTTGTTCAGAATCTACTGGTTGTAATTTCTTGTGAATGGTAGGGCTTTTGCTTCTAATTCTAGTGTTAGGACTTTTCATGAACCCATCTGTAAGACCTATGAAACATGGACTGAAAATGGCATTGTGCTTGATGGTGGAAATTCATTTTCAAGGCTATGATTAACAAGTGCCCCCATACTGAATTGTTGGATCCGCCACTACCTGCAGGTACAAGAAGGTGTGCAGGGTGTAAGGGATAAGCAAGATAGAGTAGAGGGTCAGCTTCACCTTCTGCAAGTGTCCAAGATAGAGCCCCAACCAGAAACCCCGCATTACACTGCCCGACCAGATAATTTGCATCAGGCACCACCGCCGCCTCAGCAGTTTCACCAACCGCTCCCACCAGCAATTATACAACCTCCTTCCACTCTCTCTCTACCCAATGCTCCTCCAACTGCTTCGCAACAGAATCTGGCCCCTCCTGTTCAGCTTCAGCTTCAGCACCAGTACCCTCCTAATCAGATTAGCACCGTACCTCAGAGGGAGCCTTACTTGCCCCCTCCGCCTGGTCAAACACAAGAAACCTCAAATCAGCAATACCAGCACCCCCCTCCTCCTCAGCAGTTGCCGCCTCCTCTTCCAGCACCATCACAACAACCATATCAGCCACCACCACCTCCCCCACAGTACAATCAACCACCACCACCGCCACCTCAGCAGCACCCATCTCTCTCAGCAGTTAATCCTCCACAACCTCAACTTTCATTAGGGCACCATCTAGAAGAACCACCTTATGGTCTCCCACAGAACTACCCACCAAACCTCCACCAACCTCCTCCTCATCCACCCAGTGGGACCCAGCAGTATTATGGGGCTCCACCCAACATGTATGAGCCACAGTCTAGCAGACCCAATTCAGGATTTTCTAGTTCCTACGGGTCGGGCCCTTCATCCGGTTCCAATGAACCATATTCTTACAGTGGGTCCCCTTCTCAGTATGGTGGTGGCTCTGTGAAGCAACATTTGTCTTCTGCCTCAGCCCAAGGTGGTGGAAACGTTTACCCCCAGCTCCCCACCGCTCGTGTATTACCACAGGCATTGCCCACTGCTACTGGGGTGGGTGGTGGTGTTGGGTCCGGTTCTGGTGGATCGGGTAACAGGGTTCCTATTGATGACGTGGTTGACAAGTTATCGACAATGGGATTCACGAGAGACCAAGTGAGAGCTACGGTTAGGAGGTTGACGGAGAATGGACAGTCTGTTGATTTGAATGTGGTATTGGACAAGTTGATGAATGAGGGTGAAGGCCAGCCCCAGAGAGGTTGGTTTGGCCGTTAATTCTGTTTCTGATCTTGGTTGTGTACAGAAAGTCTTGGGTTCTTTGTTTTGGTTCAACTTTTGCTGTTGCTTGGGTATTTGGGTTGTGTATCCCTTAGAATTGCTTTGTTTAATTTCATTTATTTTGTTTCACACTATATTCGCGTGCCTGGTGGAACATTCATATATTTTTTGCCTCTGTATTTGTGGGTGCCTGTTTGTTTGAGGCATTAATAAGACTTTGAAGAAGGATATTATGAACACAATTCATGTGGGAGTAAAGTGGAAGACTTGTTTCCAATGGCTTGAAGCACCAAAAGTGAAGAAGCGACCATTGTTCTATATCGAATTCTGGATTACAGGCTTTCAGAGTCTCAAACTTAATGACCTCTGCCACCCCTTTATGTCTTGTGAATTGGTATTGTTTTCGGCTTCATGCTTTGAGGAAAGAAGGGTGACACTTGTTTTGTAACATGCAGATAGATGCATGTTTCTTTGTGCTATGTAAGCAATGCCAATGCTCATGAATCATGCACACTTTTTTATCTTTTGGTTTTGCCCATTTCATTTTCTCATCTATTCAGACATTTCGATTGCAATTTGAAGTTCAATCTCTCTTCGAACTTGGTCGAACGCTAAACCAACTGGGCTAGCTGGCGAGTTCTGCTTGCTCTACAAAACAATCGACGATCACTAGCAAATCAATTATACTTAGCAAGCCATAGTCACAATAACTTGGGTTCGTTGCATTTATCCACTTCCCACCAATTGGCTTTATACGGTGTTGAATAGTACTCCTATTTGATAAAGGGGGCGGCTATTAGCAACCCATTATTTTCTCTATTAGCCCTTTAAAATTTTACAACTAATTACAAACATGACCCTCAATGCAAAATGACCTAATTGCCCTCATCTTCTTCCTCCCTTCCCCTTCTTCCTTCAACAATTTAGTAGATCAAAAAATAAATAAAAACAGTTCAAGTTTGCAAAAAATTTCCAATCGACTCCTCCCTGTCAAATTCTCTCGGCTCCTCTCTCACTCTTTATCATCTCTTAAACTTTTTAATTCTTCCCTTGTTCATTTCAATCTCAATGAAGAAGTAAGGATTATATATTGTATCAATGAAGGGTTCCTCTCCTTCCATTGAAAAAGAACAAGATGACTCAATTCTAGGTTTTGATATGAATATAGAAATTGAATCAAATTCATCATCATCTTCTTTCTTCTCCTCTCTTTCAAGTTTTTTCAACATCTCAATCTCAGTCGACTTCCTCCTTCCCCCATCTAGATTATTTCAATTTTTCCGACCAAGATTTTTTGGATTTTCAGGTCTGAAAAAAGTGTTCTTTTTTTGACATTTAACTACCGAATATTACTAATATTTTTGACAATCATGTTCCGAAATATAAGTCATAAAAACTTATTTTTTGTGAAATATAAATTCAGTAATTAGTTACCGTAATACCTACGTAATTTCGATAATTACCTACCATATAATATTAACTTTTTCAACATTCAGGTTCTGAATTCAAACGTAAGTCAAAATAATTTTGTGAAATAAAATTTCGGTAAGAAAATACCGAAATGTATACTAAAATTTGGTTTTAAATATCGTTTATTGCCAATAATTTTGACATTTACAGACCGAACGTCTTCATCGTCAGCACAAATTTTTTATTTTTCAATTTTGAACTGATTACATGGGCTTCTTTTTCAATCTCACATGCTCATAGACAAAAATGGTTTCACAGCCATTTTTAACCTATTATTGACAAAAAAAAATTGAAAATGTTGTGGTGGTGGTTCAGTGGTGGCAGTTATGGAGGTGGTGGTTCAGCAATGGTGCAACGTGGTGCGCGGTGAGGATACAAAGGAGGGAGGGAGAGAACAACGAGAGATAAGAGGTCAATGGTGGTGGTTATGGGTCTGTGGTGGCGGCGATGGAGGTTTGTGGTGGTGGTGGCGGCAATGGAAACTAGGAGAGAGGGAATGGAGGGAGGGGTATATAGGAAGTTTAGGTAAATTTTGTGGGTTATTTTGGAGTAAATTTTGTATTAAATATATGGGTGGCGGGTTAAGTGAAGGAAATGGGTTACTGGAGGAAATAGAGGGCTACGAATAGCCGCCCCCTTGATAAAGGTTCAAGGTCTATTTAGTTAAAGGTTCATGGTACTAGGTTATTTCCATTGTACAGGCAAAAATTGTAGTAAAGGGGATAACCCAATTCGGTGTTTGGGTCTCTATCGCATGAATTTTCTTGCTTTCGCTTGGTTGAGTTAGCTAAGAAATATGAATAATCTCGTTACATGTATTTTTTTACAAAATGACATTGTTTTAAACAAGCTACATATCGAGATCAACAAAATGAATGACTTGAATTAAAAAAATACGGCCATTGAGAGACTCTGTGAGCCCCTTGAGTTTGAGAGAAGCCAAGTCCTTCTATGAATTTCAAAACCTAAATCCAAACATAACCAAACCCAATTCCATACTACAGTACTTCTCAAGAAGTGCCGGCAGTAGATGCTCCATTCGCCCCAGCATGTGGGACCAAAGCAAGAGAGGAAATTAGAAGGATATTTTTGTAATTTTGTGACAACTGAGGGACTTGAATGCAATACAAAGTTTCTATTTCTAATGGATTCATCACGACCTTGGGGGCATTTTTCCTCCATCTTCTCCGTATCGTTTCAAGTTTATCGAACGTGTCCAAAGAAAAATTTCTTTTTTCATCTGTCTTAGGTATGGTGAAGATTTGAAACCAAAAGGACCGTCCAAATCAAACCAATTAAGTCCAAATCAAATCAATTAGTAATTTTTAACCAATTTTTAATTTGTTTTGTTGTGTCTGGTTTCGGAAAGACAATTCCCGAAAAAATCTTCCATTGTCATAGAAAGCAAATTCTTGCGCTTATTGTAATGACATAACCACTAGAGTTGAGTTTTGTTCATCTTCCTCTTAAGAGGTTGGACAGTACCCTCCTTCCTATTAGTTGAAATGATGTGGATTCTACCACAAAGTGATGTCATGATTACCAAAAAGTGTATTGCATAGTAAGCATGACATTACTTTGTGGTGGGATCCACACAATTTCAATCAATAAGAGATAGGGTTCTTTTAAGGAGGGTGAGCAAAATTGTACTCTAACCACCATGCATCGAGTGGCTTGATAATGCTTTAAAAAACCTACCAAGCCGAACCGTTTGCATCCCTAATTCTGGTCTCCCGCCAGAGGCAATAGCGGTCAAGTGTGTAATTTCACCAAAAATAAAATTGGGATGATAATGTCAAAATCATTTGTGTTGGTATCAAAACTCTAGTGCACAAAAGGCTTATACCACGTATATTGTACAAGACTTTTATGCATTAGAGTTTTTTTAACCCGAACAAAAATAATTTTAACATTATCACTCCGTTTTTATAATACTGCTACTATTAATAGCTAGCTAGTATTAATTATTATTTGATCTGATTATACTAGCTAATATATTTGACTGTCGCTAATATCGACTGCGAGTGCCAATAGTTTCTATATTTTGCAAAATGAGGGGTTTCACTTTCTGATGTTGGAATTGGCCATTGTATCGCATCGCAAGCTTCTGTAAAACCCCCCTCCCAGCTGTTCTAGAGAGAGAAAGTGAAGTTTTTAGATAGAGAATCATATACATACATTTCACAGAAGAGAGAGAAGGAACAATATATACATACGTACACCCGGGAAAAAAGTACGATGCCAAACAGAACTCTATAGTGAGAATCGAAACCCTAAAAGAGTACGCAAATCCGTACGGCAAGGTTGGTCTATCTGTCTTTCTCCTTAATTTTTGCTGTTGAAGTTGATCATCAGATACGTGTTTGCGTTAGATTGCTATAATTCGTTGCTCGATTTGAGTCACGTACGTAGCGTGTTTGACGTTGGTTTCGATTTCTCTTGGGTTTTGTTTGGGAATTGGTAGCTTGTGTTTGGAGCGTGGACGGTGTTGTTTTACGTTTTTCTTTTTGTGTCGATTGTTGGCAGAAATGTTAGAACTGTTGGTTTGATTGAGAATTGGGAAAATTTAGCAGTTCAAAGTTTCTTTTGTTTTGTTTTGGGGGATGAGAGTTCTCTTTCATTTCTCGAATTACAGGTCAGAACTGTCTAAATGCCATTATGAAGTTAGAGATGTGTTTCTGTGATATCATAGTTATTGTGTCATTCTGGTTGCATGGATTTAAATAGTTGCTATTATGTATGCGGATTGCTGAATGAATCATGGGTTTTGTGTGCAAAGGTTGTTTTATGGCATAGTAATGCTAGTTTTAAGAATGAGTGATTGCCCTTGTCTGACCTTTACTGCCCAACCTGAGAGCGGACAGCTAGGGGGACAACGGGTTTCTCAAAACGGAGGTTTAGGCTCTAGAGGGATTTGGTGTTGCTCATATTTTACACACGATGCTTACTTATAAATCTGATCATATTAGAGCTCACCGATGCGGGAGGATGTGGAATCAACTAGGTGGGTCGGGAGTTGAAACTTCGGTGCCATTTGACTTTTGAGTGGGATAGAACTGATGTAATTCAAAAGTTCATACCATAAGAGTTATCTTACTTTTCCCTTTCAAAAAGGGAAATAAGTGAAGAATTGCGCTGCATGTCACCCAGCCAGGAAATATTGCAATATTATTACCACAATAAGCAGTCTTGATTAAATTAGATGTAGCATATTGTGCTCTGCCAAATCATATATGAGATATTATTTGAATGTCATCTGTTTTTCCTTTGGAAACCATATTTTAAGTTCTTAATAAGGACCATTTGAACTGGCAAAAGCATGAGATTCACATTTGTTATAAGCTGCAAAATTCCAGTCATCCCAATATTCAAGTCATGCATATCATTCGTGGTGAGTTTGGTAACTTGTGCAGCTGTCACAATTAAATTCGACATGGTAAATGAGAAACCCTTGGTTTGACCCAAAAGAGTTGTTCGGTTGTTCCATTACTCATAGTTAGTAGATTAACTTTCCACTTATCCAAAACAAAAAAATAGTAGATTAACGCCCCCCAGGAGGGATTGTCATAAAAAGGTTGTATGCCACTATTTCGACTTCTATGAGCAGTAGAGCTACATGGTTGGCGGAAACGGCTTGGGCCTCCTCCAAAGCCGGTTGAGTGTCTGGAAATGGCATTTTGAAAGCCCAATGGACTTACTATTGTTAAACTACATGCAACTCAAGTGGAAGAAAGATTATAACTCAATTAAGAGTTTTCCACACGAGATTGGCAGTCTATATTAGGTGGGACTCTTGGTCTTTTCTAGCAAGTTGGAACATACGATTCATATAATGTGGACTAAGTTGTTTACTTCTTGACAATTCCTCTTCATTGATTAATGTGTGTTGCATTTTGAGCATTGTTCTAAAAGTTGCTAGGCGCTAGTCGGGCGGTCGGCCACCTTCGAGCGATTAATCAGTGCATATTGATTAGTAATTAATGATTAATCGTTAGTCGGACCTAATCGGATAGGCCCATTAATTCCTTATTTTAGAACACTGATTTTGAGTTTATATCCGTTGTAAGACATCCCGTTTAGGGTGGGAGGACACCCTGTTTCTTGTTTTCTAATGAACTTAATTTGATTAATTTTGCATTTATTTGTTTTTGGTGGTTAAGGATTAGTCCCAACGTTGGGATGTTTGAAACTATTATGCTAAGAAATCCTATAATGTCGTTTCATATATAGAGGGCTCTGAATCACGGCATCAGCATACGTACAGGTAAAGGTGATACGGCCATGTATCAGCAGATCTCGGACATAAATGTTGAATATTAATATGTATGGTAGGTCTAAAATCCCGTTATTGATGGCCGATACAGAACGTAACTGCTGATATTTAGAAGCGCTTGTATGAATGTTGTGCAAGTAATATTACCTGCCTTCAATAAGGAACTCTGTGATTTCCATAGCCATGCCGTAAATGTCAAATTATGTTTACTGAGTGTTATCTAATGCAACTTTCTTTGTATAAAAGAATGTTGTTTTACTTTTTGACATAGCATGTTGGTATCTCACGGTTCTCACTTATGTGTCACCTTCACGTGTTTCTTTTTCTGAGAGGTTCTGAAGTAAATTAAACTATTATAAACAAGGCAAGTAAATTATTAGTTTGATGTACATTGTAAATCCCGTTATTGATGGCCGATACAGAACGTAACTGCTGATATTTAGAAGCGCTTGTATGAATGTTGTGCAAGTAATATTACCTGCCTTCAATAAGGAACTCTGTGATTTCCATATCCATGCCGTAAATGTCAAATTATGTTTACTGAGTGTTATCTAATGCAACTTTCTTTGTATAAAAGAATGTTGTTTTACTTTTTGACATAGCATGTTGTATCTCACGGTTCTCACTTATGTGTCACCTTCACGTGTTTCTTTTTCTGAGAGGTTCTGAAGTAAATTAAACTATTATAAACAAGGCAAGTAAATTATTAGTTTGATGTACATTCTTTCTCTGGAAAATAAAGGGTTAAATGGTTCTTCCGTCATAGATGTAACTTCCTAATTGAAATAGTTAAATATTTTAAAGAAATATCTTTCCATCACAATCTTACAAATGCACCAATTAAGGAAGTGCTAAAGGCCCACTAGGGCGTGGCACTGTGGTTGGAGTTGAGCCTCAAGTGGTGGGGTGAACTGTGCTCAGAGCTTGGGGTGCATTCAAATCCCTGTCCCTGCTCAAGTCCTGAGCTTGTGGGCCGGTTCATGGGGGAGGGGTTCCTTAACAAAACATGTGTTAGAATAAAGTGCATAGTGTTCATGAGCTTATTTCATCGCCCCACCTGTAATGGAATAGAACTTTATTTACAGATATGCATGCATAGGTTTGGTGTATTAATTTTGTCGGTATGCCTACAGTTACGCAGTTGTCTTCCAGGTTCTAAATCCCAGTGTTGTCCAACTTACATATCCATTTCTGTAAAATTTCACCTTTAGTAGTTAATTCTTCGTTTGCCTCAATAGCTTGGCTCTCCTCTGCTTGTAGAAAACTCAAATAACATGCTGTTGGATTTAAAACACAGGAAAGAAGATGCTTCACCTCTTCCTTTTCCTCCTGTCTTTCCCCGTGGAGGGGCAAAAGAAAGCAGATAGGAGGGATCATATGGTTTTCTGACCGTCAATATTCTTTTTTTCCTTAAATGGCTTTGAAGAGTTATGAAACATATGCGAAATATGTACTTTGCCAATTCCTATTATAAAAAGATATGTTCGGAGTTCTTTGTTCGTTTTACAGACTGGTGAAGAGATAGAAGGGTCTAGCTCATCACATTTAGTGAACAAGGGCTGTTATTTTTGTAGTTTGTCATATTTTTTTGTCTGTATCTTTATGTACAACTAAACATGATAGGTAATTCAACTGTGGCACAGTGGATTTTGGGATACGGATGGCTAGTCCTACTGTCCTTCAACAGGCATCTTCATCTTTCAATTGTTGACTCTATATTGAACCTACCGTGCATGGGGATTTTGAATTACTGCATAGAATCTGCATTGGAATATCCTACTATACTTGCTTTTAAAAGGCACGTTTAGGCATATTTTACTTCTTAACTGGGGAAATTAGAAACGTTGTAGCTTTTGACATGAGAAGGAACGGGTTTTCTGCAATCCAAATGAGTCCATGAAGCTTCCTTTTCTAAAAGTATTTGGTTGTAGTTCTCAATCGAGTGAGCCTTGATGTGTTGTCTGCTAAGTTCAACACTATCATCTCCTTTCTCATTGCCAAGCCCTATTTCTTTTGCTCTCTCTTTTCCCAGAAAAGAGGAAGCTGTGGTTATTTAAGACAAGGTTAGGTTAGTTTGGCTCCCCCATTTTGAACCTATGGGTAAGCTGCTGAATGATTGAAGAAGTTCATATTTGCTTGACCTTGGAGTTTCATATCTTATCCTCCTCAACAATTTTACATGCCAAGGCAGCAGTTTGATAGACCTTGATATTCTGATTTATTAGTTTTAATTGTGTTTCTGTATGATGTAGGGATATGCAAAGCTGATTTGGCCTATGAGTAACTGCTGAACTGTTTCTCTTCCCCCAATGGAGCTAAAAGTTTCATCTCCAAAGGATGGGCGTCTTTCACCTTCTGATTGTCTCAGTGATCCTGAAGAGAAAGAAATTACTGATGATGAAGATGATGACCGTAATCATAAGCATCGTAGACGGGAGACACGATCTCAGTCAATGGAGAGAGATTCTGTGGAACAAGTTCTAACAAGGCCATATAGAAAGAGAAACAAACCTTTTGAAAATGGCCATCTTTATAGGGAAAACCATTCTCAGTCAAATGAAACCTGGAAAAGTTATAATATGTCCCCTCTGGAGAAAGACCTGTCTACAAAGTTTGACAAACGACGCCCTGGGTTTTCCACTTTTTCTCGAGCTCCAAACAGGGTTAATCAATCATCATCTGCTGAGCCTGGCTCTGGTAGGGGTAGAGGTAGGGAATCAGGTTTCTGGGGCCCACGTGATCCTAGGTTCAGCAATGTTGATATTGCTTCTCAAATGGTTTCACAGGGATCAAGTCTGTTTGCAGGGAGGGGGCTACCAAATGTTTCGAACTCACAGGGTGGATCCTGGAATGCATTTGGATTGATTCCAGGAATCCCTAATGGTGGTATGGATACACTTCATTCCCTTGGTTTACAAGGAGCACTTGGACCATCAATCAGTCCACTAAATATAGGTCTTCCCCGCCAACGGTGTAGAGATTTTGAGGAGCGTGGCTTTTGCCTAAGGGGAGACATGTGTCCAATGGAGCATGGTGTCAACCGGATTGTTGTTGAAGATGTTCAGGTACGTGATTTGTTTCCCTCGTGTAAGTTCTCCAGTTACCTTTATGACCGTTCCTGTTATGTAATTGACACTTGAAAATGGGTGCAATTCCATGCTGAAATCCAACAACCTGCCTCATGTTTCTCACTTTTAAACGTAAGTAGAATCTTCTACTGTCACGCATAAATTGAAAATGTAAATAGCTCCACATAGAGAAGTTGGGGGGATCACAACTTCATTGGTTGTTGCATTTCGGTTACTTGACCTAATTTGAGGTTCAAGGAATAACATTTGTATCTTTGGTTGATCCCATCTGCTAGATTATTGTTAGTTGTGGTAATTTCATTTTACGATGGTGGTAAGTTGGTAACCACATGAATGGTGGGGCTTTTCCTGGATTGGCTGGATATATCCCAACATGTTAACTTGCTCATTGATTTGCTGTGGACTATGGAGCCATCAAATGATCAATGCTATGTGACCTCTACAACCAGATACTTGTTACTTCCTAGTTTGACCCACCAAACAATGTTGCGCCATGGTAGAAATGGTGTGCAGGGATTTCTTTTACGATCATTTGCCTTGAAGTCATGTTTTCCTGTTAGTGGATAGTTTTACACTAATCTAATGTAAACAAATTGCAAAATTTTTAACTGTACGATTTATCACGTTCTTAATTCTTAATGTAACACTTTGTTGCTTGGGCATATGTTTAAATTGCACTGACCAAATACTGTTTTCGGGGTTACAGAGCCTTTCACAGTTCAATCTCCCGGTCTCACTTCCAAGTACACACCTTGTGGGAACTCCCTCTGCTTTACCTTCTGTTAATGCTCCTTCGAGCACATTGATACATGGCAAAAGTCTACATAACAAAAGCAGCAAGCATGGAATGGCAGATGATGGATTTAGCATGAATGGTGTTTTCACTGGTTCAGCTGGTGGGGCTGATTTTTATGATCCTGATCAGCCTCTGTGGGCTAAAAATGGTCCAGAAAATTCAACAGCATTGCTAGGACTAAATTCATCTAAGCTTGATGAATCAGAGTCTTTGTTAGATGGACCTGACAATGAATACCTTGAGAGGAGTACTGCAACTGCTGCTGGTTCTTTAAATGCAAGTTCAAATGTCTGGGGAAGAATTGGTGCAAAAACTAAATTGGGAATGAAAAAGAAAATTGATTCTACCGTGAGCTCCTCAAATACCATGGAAAACGATGCAAAGGAAGGTCAGGAGGCCTTAACCAATCTTCAGGGACCTACCCGCCAGGAGAAGCGGATCATTGCAGAAGACGTTGGCTCACAAGCCAGTGATTTATCTGCAAAGGTGCAAGGTGATACTGGGCGTATTACCCGGAAACCTTCTCAAAAAGCGCTACGTACTCTATTTGTCAATGGTATTCCCCAAAAAGACAATAGAAGAGAGTCCCTTTTTTCTCATTTCCGAAAATTTGGGGAGGTTATTGACATCTATATTCCAGTTAATAGTGAGCGAGCTTTTGTTCAGTTCTCCAAGAGGGAGGAGGCAGAAGCTGCTCTGAAGGCACCTGATGCTGTTATGGGTAACAGGTTTATCAAGCTATGGTGGGCTAATCGAGACAGTATTCTCGATGATGGAACAAGTAGTGGTAACAATGTATCAGTAGCTCCTCGTGGAGTGGCAGCTGTTTCATTGCCACCCCATCTATTTGTTTCTCATGGAGGAAAGGATAGCCTCCAATTGTCCGCTCCGAAAGTTGGTGTTTCCAATGCTTCTGTTGCTGCTGTGCTGCCTGCCTCTGATCATCCTAAGCCTGTGATGACCAGCAGCCCGAAAGCTCCACCTCCTTTGCAAAAGAAGCAGGAGAGTTTAGAGCTTTTGAAGGAGGAACTCCGTAAGAAGCAGGAATTACTTGATCAGAAGCGCAATGACTTCCGGCGTCAGTTGCATAAGCTTGAGAGACAAGTAATCCTCATTTTTCCTGACTTGTCATTTTTAAGTTTACGTTTCCTTTATTTTCTTGATTACTTAATGTTTTCATTCTTTTTTCAAATTTACCTCTGTGGAACCTTCCATTTCTCGGTGCTATATTGCATGAGCATGCTTTTTCTAGAGATATTAAATTCCACGATGACATCGAGGGAAGCCATGTTGCCCATGCAAAGTTAATGAATGCTAAGATTACAGTTTGCCCAAGTACGAATCTTGTATGTGACGTCAACCCCGAGAAGATTAAAAATGGAAAGGAAAAGAGGGGAAGAGACTGTCTTGCAAGTGGTTTGCTTTATGTCTTTGTGCATTGCCAAGTTTTAGTTACTTGATGTGAAGTTATTTAGTTTAGCTATTCTGAAATTTTTCATAATGCCATCAGACCTCAGGTGTGAGAGGTGATGTACCATCTGAGCATGGTGCAAAGAGACATAAGCCTGCAACTGTAGCTGATGTTGGAAAAGTTGCTACTCCCAGGTCTGCTGAATCTGGTACTGTTGTAGCTTCGCCTCTAGCAGAAGTGATGTCTGAAAGGAATAAATCTGCAGAGAATGTCGATCAGCAAAGCTCCAAACAAAGTACATTCGTGGCCCCTCAGGAACCTTCAAGCTTGAAGCATTCAATTCGTCCTTTGGCACCTGCAGGGGCATCATTTGTCATGAATAGATTCAAATTGGACAACCGTCCCACGGCGTTTAAAATCATTCCGCCTTTACCTATAGGCCTTGCAAATGTGAGTCTTTCTTAACTCCCCCTGTCCCTCCTTTGTTTGCGCGTAGGTTAGTTGGGTTTAACCTTTTTGGTACATGGTTAGCATCCCTTTTTGATGCTTGTTTGGTAGTTTGCGTTGGATATCCTAGCCATGAGTTCTACTGTTTCTCATACAAAGCATTACGCATCACTATACACATGATCCAACATAGAGCACTTTCCCCTACTGAAGAACCCTCAATATGCATCTCATGATTGTGAAATATACTTTCTTAAGGGATTGAGTAAATTCTATGGACATATGTTTTTGTTAATATATATTTATGATCTACCGAAGGCAACCAAATTTCTTGATGGCTTAGGTTGCTGAAACTGAAATTCCACACCAAGAGGTTTCAATTTTTAGAATTTCCTCAGTTTTGAATGACTGCTCCGTGCTCAGTTTCTTGAATCTCGATTCTATTTGCTACTCAAAATTCTCAGTTTCGCGAAACTAGCAAACTTTCTCATTTTTGATTGGGAGTTGATTTTGGAAAAATAGACTTTATCGAAGACGCATATCATGGAAGCTATAAAACGTTAAGTTTGGAACCAAAAAAAGGGAAAATTTCCAGAAGCACTAAATATCATGGAAGGGATTGAATAAATTCTTGCACCCTATTCTTTTTTTGTTCTCCCTTTACTTCCTTCTATCGTGGTAAAACTGACTTCTTGATTTTGCTTAGGTTGCTGTTTTGAAGGAACACTTCTCTGATTACGGAGAACTTTCTGCTGTAGAGATAGAAGATGTAGAGTCTAGCGACTCTCTTGCATCCCAAAATTGCTCAGTTCATATCTCTTTCACTACACGCCTGTCAGCTGAGAGGGCATTTTTGAATGGTAGATGTTGGCAAGGTCACAATTTGCAGTTTACTTGGGTGGTGTCTAGTAATTCTAGCAATGGCAATGGTGTTCGAGAAAATCCCCCATCTGCTTCAAAGATGCCTTCAGATGCTAACCTTCAGCCTGCAGTTGAAGTCACACCCATTGATTACCATAATGAGGCGGCCTCAAAAGATGGAGAATCTAATATTTTGGATAGAAAAGAAAGTGGTGGAGAACATATGGTATCAGATGAGCATCTGCGGTCCAGTTCGTCTGCAATATCTTGCGAGAAGCAGTCTCCTAAAGGGGATGTTTGTTGAGGATGGCCTAATTGTCGGGTTGTACAGTGAGGTAAGTATTAAAAGGAATTTGAATATTTTAAGCTGTCTTATCAATTGCTAATTTCTGGCTTCCAATTTTCTGATCTCAGGCTTTTGTTATGTAAAGAGGGGATTTTGTAATTTTCAACTGCCAAAACTGGATATTCGTTGGCTGTTTGCAAATTGTGTCAAATGTTTAGTTATGTTTAGAACTGAGTAGAGTTAAAGAGACCATTGGAATAAATTGAAACGTTACCTTAAAATGTCTCAATCTGTTCTTTTACTTCTTTGTTTTTCCATTTAGAATGCTGTTATATGTATTATTTTCTGATTCTGGCTTTGCTTGTCTGTAATTTTGTGCTGCCCACCACTTCATTATTGCATTCCATGGGCCAAAAAACAAGTTGCATTTTTGTCATATAACACTAAAACACACAACCCACTGGAGATGCTCTTATTTGGTTGACTGATTGAGGTCTGACTAATTATGTGCTACATGATTACTATTGTCAGAAAGCTAGAAAGGGGTTCTCTTAGAATAGAAGTTTGCACCATGAGTACAAAGTAGAGACCAATAACCTTTGATGTTTTGTTTTTTAAGTACTTGACTTTGTTCACTAGCCTCTATCTCCCTTGCTAGAATCTTACAACGTTTGAGCCCCTTCTCCTAGTCTGAAACGGAGGATTTTTGCATGTTTGATTTCATAACGTATTGAAGTTCTTCCCTTTTTGTTGCTATTTTTCCCCATAGGTTGCGGTAGTAGGTTAGCGAGTTAGATTACTAAAAAATGAACATGTCAATGCTGCTCCATTAGCTCGAACTTAGAATCGCCCAGCGCGTAACTCTCGGTTCAAGACCCAGGTCAACGTATTTGAGTTTATGCTGCTCATCTTTGGTGTTAATATAACTGCATGATTTGCACACCGTACAGACCAAACTGCATGATTTGCACACCGGACAGACGTTTGTTACACTCCTTAAATGCCATCTCAAAGTCTATATTTAGAGGCTATGGAATCAGAACAAACTGTAAATATTTCAGGTGCTAGGGCACTTTCTGGATTTGTAGAAGGCCCAGTATCGTATCTTGAAAATGAAACGTTTTGACGGAGCGAGCCTGTAGAAGAATGCAGAGAATTTGTTCAGAAGGTCCATTGACTCAAACCTTACTCTCCTTTTTTTGTTCTTTTTTCCTTTCAGCGTTTTCCCTCTTGCATTCATCAGAAACGTTCTTATTACGTGTATCGACGTTGCGTTAGAGACATTATTTGTTAATTATTTTCATCGTGTTAGAGCCTATGGTACAAGTACTTTGTTTAGTTACTTTGGAAGGGCATAGAAGATGAAGGAACTGCAACTGAATTGTAATGGAATTCGAACCTCGTTGACTAATGCTGAAAGCACAAATTTTGTACAGTATTTTTTCCTATGAAATACTGTTTCTCCTATTTTGCGCACGTGGGGTAGGGACCAATATGTACTACCCTTTATACAACACGCTAATGTGGGGTAGGGACCAATATGTACTACCCTTTATACAACACGCTAATATGGCATTGCAGTGCGGTGTTAAATTGTTGCATACATTGTGTTAGTGGACTTGACCGTGTAAAATTGTTGTATACATTGTTGTTTTTAGTGGACTTGCCCTTATGTTAGTAGACTCCCGAAAACTACACACAACTCTAAAATACAAATTCGGACACAACTGCGTTCGGACTAGGACCGTTCAAAGACAAATCCGAACACAATTGTGTTCGGAACCGTTCAATGCACGTGTTCGAAGTTGTGTGTAGACTTTCTAGAAGAAGAATGACAATGAAATTTTCATGTATCCATTGAAGCATTAGGTTTAAAAATTCCAACTCAAGCCATATAAAAGAGAGATGTTTGCTTCAATTAACGAAGAGTAAGCTTGGGATTGTGGAAAGCACGTGAAAACTTTTTCCATGAGAACGCTTCGATCGGGCAACTTCGAAAACATACGCCTTCGAAACCAAATCTGGATGTCTTCGAACACAATACGGTTCGAATCCAGATGATATCCCGAAAGAAGATAGTCCAGACCGATTTCGTAGGTCGATCTGCCGATATGAGCTATGAAGATAAAATGCGGCAATCCAAACATGGGAAAATGCAAAAACAGAGACAAAAACACATCCATAAGTAAAGCAATGCAACCGAACCAAACAGAACACAACCACCCCTCATTGTTCTAACTCCTATACACGCACAAGCCCCGTAATTAAACGACTGAAGCAAAAAAGAGATTATTCCAAGGCCCACTTCTACTACTTCCCAGCTTCCTTGGCCTTCTGCTGGATGGCCTCTCCTACCTCCTTAGTCTTCTGGCCCACAGTGACAGCCACATCCTGCATCCTTCTCTTGGCCTCATCCAACTGCGGTGGCCCGGCCTGGCTAAAGTACTTCATGACCCACGAGAGCGACGTGAGCCCGGTAAGCCCGAAGAGGCCGGAGGTGAGAAACCCGGCGAGGACGAGTCCGGCGACGAGGGCAGCGGGGACGAGAACGGGGCTGCAGAGGAGGAAGATAGGGGTGGCGACGGCAAGGCCGAGGAGGGAGGCGGCCAGTGTGAGGCCCGAGAGACCGAGGAGGCTGCCGCCAACAGGGAGGAGGGTGGCGACGGCGAGGATTTTGCCCTTGGATGGCCCACCGCCGTCGCCCCGTTGGCCGGCCTTGAAACCGCCTTCGTAGCGTTGTTGGGGGTGGACTTGGAGCTGGTGGGGGTGGGGGCGGTCGGCCATTTTAGAGTGTGAGATGGGTTTGTTTGTTTTGCGAGAGAGAGAGAGAGAGAGAGAGAGAGAAGGGGGAAGTGTAGAGACTGGGGGTGGGGATGGGCGGAGATATAGGGAGAGCGGGGGGAGGTGGCCAGGTGGCGACACGTGTGAGTAAGGCGGGGTGGAAGGGTTTGCATGAGAAACAAGTTTCATGGGGGGATTGTTTCGGCAGGTATCCGCTGCCACATTTCTCTTGGTTTTCTGTGTTCTACTTAGGCTCCGTTTTTATTTTTAAATACTTATTTTTTATTTTACGAGACTGATTATTCTTTCATAATATATTATCTTTAATTCTAGTTAGCGGAACGAGGCTTGTTTGGCTCGTTTGTTCTCTCTCTCATGGAGGACTGTTTCTATGTTTTACTCCTTAGTCCTTACTAGTCTAGCTTTTAAGTCCGGTGTATTTGGGTGTAATTGGCCGAATCCGAACTCTAGGGTGCTCGAGCTTGGCTCGTTTGTTAATCGACAAGTCTGAGCTTGAATCATTTCAAATATTCGAGCTCGAGCTCAATTGGTAACGAGAGCTTGGGCTCAATTCATGTACTAAACATTTGAGCCTCTGTAAACAATTCCATACATAACGAGCCAAGGTTATCTAGACAAGTCAAGTTACAGCTAGCTTGAGTTTTTCCGCTTAGTAAACGAGCTAAAAATTCTTTCCTCTGTTCGTATTTGTTAGTCAATTTTGGGGTTTCCAATTTTTTTAGGGAACATCTTTGTACAATTCTTTTTTTTTTTTTTTCAAGTTTACCCTTCAATCTATTCATTCATTATTCGAATACAAGGGTAAAAGAGTATAATTGACACAATTTGCTCGTTGACTTTCAAACATGGACAAACATTTTGGAAAAAAATATGTTTATGGACAAACATTTTGGAAAAAAATATGTTTATGGACTAACAAATCCCTCTGTCCGACCTCCCTGTCCCAGTTCTCATCAAGCGACACGTGTCACTCTTACCAAAACCCAAAAGGTCACACCACACCTAATCCCTCCCCTTCGCCTTGTCTTCTCCCTTGCTACCTCTTTCCAAAAACCTAATTCACACGGCCTCTCTCACTCTGTCACTCATCGGTGCCCACATCTCATTCAGCCCCCACGAGCCCAAGTAGAAGCAACAAAAATCTAATTCATAAAATTTAGAACCTAACGAAATGAAAATCAGAATTGGAAAACAGAAATACATATTTGCACATTTACTGTTGGATGTGTGTGTATATTTCTATACATATTTTGTGTGTGTGTGGAGAGCGAGAGAGACGTATCAAAGGAGGAAAGGGTTCAGATTTCAAAAAAACGATAGGCCGCTCGGAGGTGCGTTTACCGTTTGGAGTGGCGTGGTTGGGTTTTGTAGGGTTGGAGGAGTCTTCGACGCCACCACCGTCAGTGGGGTGAGAGTAGAAGGCGGCGATTCTGGAAACGACGTCGTCGAGTGTGTGAAGTCATGGTAGCAGATGGAGAAGACAAGGGTGAAAGGGAGAGAGATAGGGTGTGATGTGACCTTTTGGGTTTTGATAGGAGGAACACGTGTTGCTTGATGAGGACTGGGACAGGGAGGTCGGATAGAGGGATTGAGACAAGAGATCCGAAGCCGTATGTTCGAGTTCAATTCATTTAGCTTGATTTGCTAACTATACTAACCGCACTGAGGCCTTAATGGGCGAGCTTCAAGCTGCTTGTGAATAACTCCTTTCGTTTGCATGCCAGCTGTGCTAGGTAGCTGTAAAAAAGTTATATGATGACAACAAATTTTAGATTTCGATACACATCACACATGCGAAATATTTTAACACATTTTTACACACTTTTCACAAGTTTTAAGACATGCTTTTGAATTTCAACCACTACGACTCACTAGATTCACAGATTCTGGTTGCTATTTTCGTTAATACGAAGTTTCCATTGGCAAGATATAGTGATTGTTGATATTTAGAATTAAAATTTTGTGAAAAATGGAACACTTTTCACGAGTATACTAGGGGCATTTATGAGTTCTGGAAGCATGAAATGCATTTCATGAAATGGGGTTCCTCACATCAGTTCCAAAAACACAAAAGAGGAGTCCTCACATAATGTGCGTACACGAGCGCGAATAACATCTTGCAAAATATTGGAGTGCCAAATTATTAAGACTCATGAGAGCATCGCTTTAGAGCGTGAGTATAAAGAGAGGATTGGGAACGGGGGCGGATGGTCCTACTGAAGGATTATGTGACTGAGGTCCACACCAACAGAGGCTTACGTGATTCGAAGATGGGCTCATTGGCCCATAAGAGGCCCACGGGAAGAATCTTAACATGAACAGAAGAACATAATCTACTCTAACATGCCTACGTCACAACAAGCTTAGATATTTATAAATGGGAAAATGACAGCCCAGGACGTGTTTTGATAATTAATATCTGTCAAGGATATGTTGAGAACATTTGTTAATGCTAAAAATGTTCTTGACGGATATTAATTATCAAAATACATTCTTGGCCGTCATTTTCCCTTATAAAATCTTTATGGGCCTGTGTTTTTGTTGTCAAGTTTAACGGTTTAGTTTTACATTTGGACCGGACCTAAATTTTCTTCTTTTTTACCCCTTCCTACAAGTTGGGGGTCAAGATGAATGTTTAAGAAAAATGTAAGTTTTAGTGTTGGTTAATAAAATTTTCTAGTGCAGTTGGATTATGTGGGTTCCATGCATAATAAAGTTGTGCGATGCACTTTTGTGGTTGGTTAATGGTTAGTGACTGCATTAGAGTAGTGTTATATATACTTTTTTTGGTTTCGTTTTTCGAGAAATCATAAACTTATCACAGGTAGAAAATAAATCGTACAACCACACGAATACAAACAACTCCATGCATTAGCCAACACAAAATGACCCGACAAAGCAAAAAAAAGACCCAACAAAACCGATAAATCAAACAAGGCCAATTGAAACACCCCACAAAACCCAAGAGAATAACATAAGCATGCCATCAACGTCGAACACACGAAAATCTAACAACAGGAGAGGGCTCCTTCACTTCAACTTCAACAACAGAGAGACTCGGCATATGGAAGAACTGGAACTTCCTACCCGTTTCCAATTCCAAAAGACAGTTGTGGTTAACAAGGAGAAAATCTCGACCCATAACCTTCTTATTGCATTGACGTCTGACAATACTAACGAGGCTGATTCACACTAGCAAGAGAGACTTAGCATAGAACTTTATGCTGTTATAAAGAACTTGGCCCTTCTGGTAAATTACAAACCGAAGTCTGAGAAAGTGAAACTCGGGCGTGGGATCCTTTGTCCGTAACAGCTGTCGTCACCCTCTTGTTTTGTCACGTGATATGGCAAAACAAGAGGGTGGAGACAAAGCGTTTGCCACTTGAAGACAGGCGTCAAGGACAGAGGATCCAAAGCCTGAAAGTGGGGTGTTGGAGACCTCTTGACGGCGAGGTTTTATTAGAGGACTGACGTCAACAAGTAGTGAGTGGAAGGAAGGAAAGAGTAGAAAGTGAGGGTGGAGAACTAGTAAAGTGGGTGTTGTCCCTATGGAGGTGATTGGTGGCTTAACCCTACTAGGATACATGACTCGCCAATGACTAGAACATCACTAATGCAACTGGGTGCACTGACAACGTTAATCGACTGACTGGCACTCCAACGTGCACTTGATTCATAGTAACTGATTAGCATTCTCAACTACAGTAATACTTAACTAATTAGAGAGTTCAACAAAAATTTTATGTCGGATTTATACTTTGCTTAGTTTTCATACCTAGACATTGCTAATTTTGAGCATTATTGAGTCAAAGCCATTGATTAGTAGTTTTCTTTCTTGAAAAGGAAAAGAAAAAGGGAAAATTAAATACTCAATGTCCGTCTATTGGTAGAGAATTTATGTCACGGTTTTTATTATATTGAATAAGCGTGTATGGTCTAGTTTGTATTTTTGACATACAGAGAATAGTTTTTTATCATTTGTAAAAAATTAACTTAATCAAATATCAATAAATAAATTCATTCGTCGAATTTTATTTTTAGAATTTGCAAAGCTAGGAGATTCATTCTCGCAGAAGTTAGACTCCTCAGAAACCATAGACCCCCGGCTACACTAAGTTCTCTCCTCCGAGCCTCCCCTATTTTTTTCACACGACTAGTTAAAAATTTTATTCCCCGCGTAAATTGTACCCCACATTATCTGAACTCATGTGGTCGGTACCCGTGGAATTATTGAGAAAAATAACTCCTCGTAGGTGAGAGAGAGGGCCCAAGGGTGAGGCAGTCCAATCAGTCAGATAGGATTAGAATATGGTGTAGTAATTGGGCTATGATGGATGGACCACAGAGTCACTTGAAAGAAAGTGTTGAGGTAGACAGTATGGGCGGTTGCGGTGGACCTTAGCCGGAGAGCGACGGACGTGACCCATTCTCTTTTTAGCCAGGCCTAAATACTCCAATCAAAATTTGCAGAGCTAGGTTCGATCCTCGCAGTCTTTTCTTTTATGGTCGGGAACGTCCGGACCACCTCACGCGTATTTGGACTAATTTTTTCTTCGGTTCGGTCAAAATCAAGCCATCCAAATAGGGACTAGGTATTCGCAAGAATTTTCCTTCTTACGACATGGCCTCAAGAATTTAATCCTGGTCGATAAACCCACTAATTAACCGGAGTAACTCTTTGGTGTAGATAGCCAGCCTCTTTTTTTCTACGCTTTAAGCTTTTCTTTCTTTCTTTCACTGCTTTGAAGTGTGCCCGTGCGCGTGCCTAGCTTGGCCACTTTTCATGAGAAGGAGAGACAAACCCGTTTCATGTCAATTATCAAAGACTCCTTTCAAAAGGACTTGCCTCGTCGGCAATCCCTCACTTGCCACTTGCCGTATTTAGATTAAGTTCCGCTAAGATTTTTGGGTTTCTTTCTTGTTTTGTCTTGATGAGACGAATCAATAATCTACAAAAATTAGACGCAAAACTAATAAATGCGAAAAAAATTTGAATAAGGACAAAAACAAGAAAAAGTCCAAAAATTTCAAAAAGCCCATAACGGAACTTAGCCTTACTTCATAAGCGGTTGCGTTCGTGTTGTAAATCTCGTTGAAACACTTAAGAGTAGTTCAAAATTATGTTAATTGGATACCGATTGTTATGCGACCGGAATACAAAGAAAAATTTATCGGTTCTGCACACTCTGAATCGGAAGCCAGCAAAATTCAGTTCTGACTTGTTTTTAATTCCAATCACATATTAATCCGTATCCAATTAACATAATGCCAAACAACACCCCGTGCATATCTCGGCCAACTGCCGATGAACCAAGTTCCCCAAAAGTACTCAATCCGTCCTAATTTATTGGTTCATTTTTTGACATATTTATACGTTTATTCATTTGACTTTTGAATGAACTAAATTTTCTTTTCATATTGTTTAAATAAAATAAATTTCCAAAAACATTGAAGGGTAAAATTACTAGAAAATTATATTTCTAAATGTACTCATCGTGTTCCCTAAAAAAATTAAAAACAAATTGGGACAGATAGAATATACATGATGGAAGAAAGCTAATCATGGGGATGATTAGCGATAATTTTTGGTAGAACCTATAAATGTCATATCGTAATTAAGAAACTTAAAAATTAACAAGGTTTTAAGTGTTACAGCTGACTCTGTGAATAAAAAGGTACACTTCAAGTTCTCTCTCTAGGAGTACATATCTGACATACGAGTAGAGTAGCATAATTTAAAAGCCAAATTATCCTATAAAAACTAAATAGATGTGTGACGAGTTTGATGGAGCACACTGTCAAGCTAGTAAAGTACCCTACAAATTATAACGTAAAGTATTGAAGTACACAAAGCTACGCGTAACTGGCATGGACATCTGTTTATAAATAAGAAAGATACCCGAAGCACACTCTTGATGCTAATTCTTGAAGTCTTTGCTGAGATGTTTAAGAGGTTCAAAACAAAAGGCTAAAAACTCATCGAAATTTTCGCACGCAGTCTCATTCACCGGTATAGCACACTCCAATGTTTGTAGGCCCCCAATGCAAATGTGTAGTTTTGTGTGCCACCACTATTATTTAGTTCAAAATGGATGTTATTATTAGAATAACTAAAAAGGGTAAAAGAGACAAGGAATATTGATTTGTGGGAAGTTCCAAATATAAAGTATTTTATGATTTTGTTGTTTGCATTTTAACTATCATTGAATGAGTAGTTGTTAAAATGAAGGAATCTTAAGTACTTGGGCTTTTCTTTTCTTAATCCTCGCCCCACCAAACCATTTTTGGCAAAAGCTCTTTCAATCTATACCATGTTTTGGGTCTAGTTTTCTCAAATCTCATAGTCGATTTTGAACACTTTTCACTTTTGTCTTCCTCAAAACATTTCAGTCGTACTGGGAAAAAGAGAAAAGAATAGTTTTAAACTGTCTCATCCACGTATAGTAAAAGTTAACGCGGTATTATTCGTAACGACCCCGCACATCTATTGACGCGGTCAATCCATGTCAAGCCGCGAGTCTCACAACTCGGTCCAAAAGATTGAAACTCAGTTGATTGATAATTTGATAGTAGATGAGCGTCTTTTTATATATCAAACCCTAATTCGATTTTCATACAAAAGATTGAAACTCGGTTGATTGATAATTTGATAGTAGATGAGCGTCTTTTTACATATCAAACCCTAATTCTATTTTCATACAAAAGATTGAAACTCGGTTGATTGATAATTTGAAAGTAGATGAGCGTCTTTTTATATATCAAATCCTAATTCGATTTTCATACGATGTGAGACTGTACCATGTCAATCGGACGTCGATTTCCCTTCCATAGTAAAAGTTAATGTGGTATTATTCGTAACGACCACGCACATCTATTGATGCAGTCAATCCGCATCAAGCCACAAGTCTCACAATTCGGTCTAAAAGATTGAAACTCAATTGATTGATAATTTGATAGTAGATGAGCGTCTTTTAATTTTATATATCAAATCCTAATTCGATTTTCATACGATGTGAGATTGTACCATGTCAATCGGACGACAATTTCCCTTTCACCTTAGGGGACATTTGTTTGGGAATGGACTCTGCCAGTTGGACGTCCTCGTGGATCAGCTGGACATCTGGTCCTTGTAGCCACCATTCTTCTTGCTAGTCACAGCATTTATGGGGAGCCTAGTTATATTCCAAGCTACTCAAACATTTTAATTCGAAGAAATATATAATTGAAATTAGGTAGTTCAGTAAGTCGTACGAATAGAATGCCTCAAAGTTATCACCGGAGGTGATTGCCAAGATGGTAATTGGTGTGAGGGTGAAACTCCCCCAAAGCACACAGTCGCGAGCTCGAATCCCACTTGCGAATAGTAATTTTCGTGAACCAGATGTTGTTGTACTGGGCACTATTTGTCTAGCTTGCAACTTGGTGGGTCTCTGTTGATAGACTACTCTTCCATGGGTAGGGTTACTCTAAAAAGGACGGCCGAGTGAGCTTGGCTCTTTCAATGGGTGGTACTGACTTGCTCACTGCTCAACATGCTATGGTAGTTGAGCTCCTCTTTCCTGAGGGAGATTGCAACTTTGGTCTTTCCATCTCAAATTTTTTTTAGGGGAAAAAAGAGAGAAGAAAAATGCCTAAAAGTTATGCATGTTTATATATACATGTATATATATGTGGAGCGAGATAAACTTATTTACGGAGTAGCCGTGAATAAGTTATTCACGAAAAATGCACAATCTCATCCTTCCGTTTCGGTAATCAACGATTGAGATATGCTTATTTTATCTTTGACCGGTAATAAATATCTCTTACTGCTAATAATTTGTCTTTAATCTGGATTATCTAAAACACTTTTAGGGACCGAAATTGATCTCGGTAAATTTTATTTACGGAACCTTTATGAATAAGAATTTTCCCATGTGGAGCATAAGTGAGCTGGGGAGACAGAAGTACCACGCTACTGTTGTGCACTGCAAATTAAGGAACAGGAACAGTGAAGAAGAGGAGGAGGAGGACAAATTAAAGGTGAAAAATCCAACAAGGATACGCCCCTCGAAACTGATGGAGTAATAGTTTTGTAGGGTTCAAAGTAGTGTACCCTGATCAGTGCCCTCACATGGCAAAACAATCCCTTTTCTGGATCCTAAAAGGCTAGGCATCTGTTCAACACCACTGTTCAAGACTATTGACCATTTTTTTTTTTGAGGAATGTCATGACCTTAGATGTTACCATAATCTCTCTTGATTCATGTTACTGTGGTGAATTCTATATATTCTGGTGTTAAAAGTTAGCTGTCCGGCTCGTTGCTATTCGAGCCTCGGAAAGGGCGACCCGACTTACATATTAGATTAAGATACTTGAAGATATACAATACTGATCATATAGGTGAGTGAAGCCGAACTTAGTTAGCTGTCTCGTTGCTATTCAAGTCTTGGAGGGGGCGACTTCACTACATATTATGTGGTGGAAAAGCGGTCTGACATATTAAATTAAGATACTTGAAGATATACAATATTGACAGGTGAGTGAAGCCACGCTTCCAAGAGATCACGCAAGTACTAAGTAATGATTTTCAATTTAACTGTTAATTTCTGTTGCTTATATGAGTTTATGGGGTTCATGATAAGAGAATAAATTGGTTCACTATCTCAATCTCAATTCGGAGAAATGAATTGGTTCACATTCTATGAAACTACTGCATTCAGGTAAACTTATTTGTTTAGAACTTATTTCAGTATTTTTTATTTTTCATAACTTTTTGTTTAGCTTTTCATCGGAAAAATATGAAGAAATGGACCGATGTTAAAAAAAATTTATATAAGCCTACAATTAGACAAAAAAAAAGAAAGCTGTTTGATCATTTTTTGTCTTTAGTAATTTTTTTTTCTACTTTTGATTATACTAATTTTTTACTTTTCAGACTTTTGTTGTTGAGGCCAATGATTAATCTAAAAAATGTAATAAAAATCTAACTAAAATTCAAAAAAGTCAAACGAAACACACAAAACGGGAAGAAAAAGAAGAAAAAGTTCACAAGTTAGAGCTCAAAAAGTAGAGGATTTGTTCAACAAGAGTACACTGTTTTTTCAAACCCCTGAGGTTCCCAGACAACAACATAATGGCAAAAGAAAGACCAAAATTCAATGGAGAAAGTCAACAAATTTACAGTGCTGCAGAACTTTTTTATTCTGTCTGTCCTGGGCCTTGACTTGAACAACGACAAAAGCTTAATTGGATGTTACTTTCAAAACATTAAATGGAAATATATTTGGATTTGGATGTTGGAAGATTGCATTTGCATAATAATATTCTGAATCTGATAACCCCACTTTTCTTCTGTTCACAATCAGGCCTTACATTTACTTTTATGTATGGGGAAATGTCACTACTATGCAATATTCTATTCATTCGGGTGTGTATAACAATCAGATGTACACATCCGTTGATTTCATAGTAATTTGTTTTATAAAAATTTACAATATCAATTTGGTATTTCTATCAATTAGGACTAGTTCAATTTGTCAGGATTCTTGTATCTCTCACTAGGAGTTCTATTCTTTTCACTTGTGTGTGAGCATTCTTTTCACTGTATTTGTTGAGATTATTTCTCTCTTTAATGGGGTTTGTAGTTGAGTTGGGCTTATCACGTTGGTTTAATTGTTAGACTTGGTTATCTCGTAGACCCTCACATAATAGATGTACTGTCCCGTAATTTATACTTTGTACTTCATAAATGATGCAATAATCTCTCTTATTGATTGGAAAAAAAAAATTGTATTCCTTAACTTTTGTATAAAAGTTTATAATATTTGATTGTAAATTCGTAACATCATTTTTTTGACACTCACATGTTATGAGATTGTCTCGATGCTACGAATGTTTAAGCAAATGCTATGAATTTTTATGAAAATGTGATGGATATTAATACAAATTTCATTACTTTTACATGAAAGAATATATAATAATTCAGATCATTTCAAGGGAGGTATATATGTGCATGTATTCACCTTACACACTTAAGTAGGCACCGAACGAGTTTCGAACACAATGAGACTACTTGATTTGGTAATATTAGATTAATCTAGCGTGCTCCCAAAAAGGTGGAGTTGAATATGATATTAGGAACGCCTCAATCAATCTAGAGATGCATATACATGTGTGTGCATGTTCTTTATTTTATTTGAATAGATCTCTTGGATCACATGATCAGTAGTTATTCTCTGACCACCGCCCCCTACCAATTAGCTAGGGTCTCAATTATTTGGTCATGGGGATGCCTTTTTCCTTTGGTATATCTTTAGTCACATTTCTTTCAATTTTGTGCTCTCGTTTTCAATCTTTGCACTGCGCTCGCGCTTTCAATACGCATTCTCTCAAATTTTAGTACATTGAATGTGTTTGAAAGACGTTTTCTTCATTTTGGTGCTTGCGCTTGCACTCCCACTCACGCACGCGAATTACATGACTTAAGACACACACACACACACACACACACATATATATATATATATATATATATATATATATATAGAGAGAGAGAGAGAGAGAGAGAGAGAGAGGGATTCATCACTCAGTTGTCATGTAACCTAAATATTCTAAAAGTTTGCCGGGCTAGAGGCCTCATAACTCAAAAAAGATGCGTATGCTCTAAAGTATAGGAAACCAAAAACAAGGCCAGTACAATGAACAAAGAGGTACATAATTAAAGGAAGTCCTGGACTGGTAGACAAGTGATAGGCATCATGTACAGCTTGATTTCACGTATTTGACGGATAGAGGTTTACTTTTCGCCGAGAAACAAAAAGGTAATTGTATTGTTTTTGTGATTTTTACTCCCCCATAACAGATGCGATCCAGCTTCGATCTGAAGCTAAAACTGAAGTTCACCGGAGGAACCAGTTGTGAAGAAAAATGCTGTAGATAGATCACCAGTTATGTTGTCAAGAATTTGGATATATCGATGACTTAATTAGTTCTCTATAGAGAAACTTTTTCTGTTAAACGTTGAAAATAAATATCAACATCTTACCATGTGCCCCCACAGTAACGAATTGCGAAAACTCCGGTCGATATATTTAGCATTGCTGGTGTTATAAAAAATAAAAAATAAAATAAAAGCACTCATCCATGTCTATGTAGAGTTTTGGTTTTATTTTAATCGGGGCCAACTCAATTTGGCAGTAAGATTGGTCCTCGATGAGTAGTTAAAACGTGTGTAAACTAGTCCAGATACTTGATTATCAAAAAAAAAAAGTATTTGTCAATGACCAAATGCACTTAGAGTTAAGAACAAGACAGTTTACATACACGAAAGTATATGGCGTATATATAAACAAGACTAATATTGTTCAGAAGTACCCAACTCAAAATACTGATATAACCCACGACTCTACACCATGATATACCTCTCCCTTGCATATGGGGTGAGAAACCCTAGCCTAGATGGGCATATACAGTGATAATATGCGTACAAAACCGAAATTTCGTACAGAATTTTCATACAAAATGATCAGGTGGCGATTCATCGTACGTACTTTTCTGGCGTGGGTATAACATATCACATGCCACCATTTCCTGCTTCTTCCGGTCCATCGCCGGAATCGTTATTGTTCCAAGGAGTGGTATTATAAGGAAGCGAGAAACCGTAGTTATGATCCATCCTTCTACCATATCCTGGATTATTAGCAATATGATCACCTCCCCCGGGAAACACCGGCAATTGATCATTGCCAGTGAACCGCATGAGATCGGCGTTGGTGGCGTCCAACTCCTTCTGGAGCCGGACAACCTGTCTCTGGAGAACGGATATCGCGCCAACACAGCCGTAGACCGGGTCCTTCAGCCGCGCCTCTGCCTCGTAGGCGAGGGAGTTCACCGCGTCTTCTCGCTGGTGGGGGGGGATCTCGTTGAGGAGTTTGCTCACGTTGCTTGCTCCGAATATTTTGTGGACGTTGGCGAATTTATTGGGCTCCTCCGGGGGAAAGTACGGTGAGAAGATGCAGCCCGGGAGGCATTTTCGCCTTAGGAACTTGCAAGCGGCACAAGGAGAGTTGGTGTAGCTGGATGAAGCCATCTGCAAAAACTTTTTTATTTGAACCGCGAAAGAGAAATTTATTAATCTTTGAAAAAAAATTACAAAGATTATTCGAGCAGAGCAAACCTACAAAAAGGTAATAACAAATTTCAACGATAGCAATTCAAGGTTGGCAAGAAGCCGACAATGACAAAACAACACCACTCTAAAAAAGACACCTAACACCTAAGTCTCAAAACAACACCCAAAAAGACGTTCAAGACTCCAAACACCACCTGAAGAGACACCTCCCTAAATTAACTCCTCAAAACATAAAAAATTAATCCGAAGCCAACATGGCTCCATAACGCTCCTCATCAATTTCCTCCATTTGAGCAATCTTTTTGATCACATCCTCCTCCTCGCCATCATAGCCCATACTTGTAGTCTTCTGTAAGTACTCCCAAACTTCTCGAGCCTTATGAAGAGCCCAAATTGCTTGAGCCTCATCTAGAATAAATTTATTCCTATTATAGGTATAGTACTGCAAAAACGATATTCATGTTCACTGCAAAAACGATTGATTACTCATGTTAATCCTTACAAAAAGACATTCATCTTGCTGGTGGTGATGACATTAATTCACAATAAGATATCAAGAAATTGTCTAAAATGCCCCATCACAGCTTTTCGTTAATCTTTGGAATAAGCATTAGAAAGACCAAAGGAAACAATGATAAGACGGCCATGCGCAGTGTTACATTTTTTGCTTGATAAACTGGTAACTTATGCTGAATAAATTGCATGCACTAGACACAAAATCTACTAGCCAGCTAGTAGCTTCCAATAGCTACTACTAGGTTTCCATAATGAGCAAAAGAATGTGAATGTCATGGTTAAATGTGTAGAAAGAGAATTTCAAATGTTTCTTTTCAGGCTACAATTACTAGGTAAAATTGTTCTACTAAGGATTGACATCACCGAAAGTAAAAAGATGCTACAAGCAGTGACGACTCCAAAAAGTTATAGCACGGGTTATCATTGTAAAGTCCAAGTTCGATGTACAAAATAAAAAAATCACATAACTAATCATAGCTATCAGTTAAAACTGACCATTAACACGAGGAATAATCTATACTTTCTAGCTAGTACAATTTTAGGGAAAAAATATTCAATGAAAGGGGGGAGAAGATTAGCGCCATTGTAGAAGGCCAATGGGGTTCAAGTCGCGAAAATTGCTTAAAAATCAGGTATATATGATAAAATTAAACATTTAGTCTCAATCAAGTCCCAAGAAAATGATGCAGTTAATTGAAATCAAGAAGACAGGAAAAAAGCCATGCATACAAGGTATTGCTCATAAATAGAGGTTTATTACGTAGAGTAGTGATCAAATAAAATCTTAACGCGTCGAATTACAAAATGTATATAGAAACTAAGAAGATCATAAAATTTAACATGGCGACTTATTAACTTCTAGTTTTCGGATCGAAGGCGTAATTTAATCGTATGCATAACCGGCTGATAGTTGTATCCAAGGGCCATTTATTTATTTATTTTTTTTGAGACAATTGATTTTATCGTGAATAAATTTTCCGACTAAAATTGAAGTTGAACACAGACACACACAGAGAACAACCTAGTACATACCCAAACACAAAGAAAAGTCAAACAACTTGTTTCTTAATTTCCTCATATGGGTGGTTGTCATTACTGCTCAGAAACAATCAGAAAACCTTTACAAGGAAAAAAAGGAAAAAGAAAAGAAAAATAGAGTCATGCCGAAAGATATAGTACTACTGCTAACTTGGCGGCTTTTTGGTTTCATTCAGTGTATTCTCTCTCTCTCTCTCTCTTAAAAGATCCATTCTTTCGAACTTAAGTTAATTATATGTTGCCATGGCCAGACCCTGATTCAAACCCTGCAACTTAAAGTGGTGATGAAAATAAAGCCTACAAACGAAAATAATTAACACGAAAAAAGAAAGAATTAAAATTCGAACTATGACGGAATTTTGAATTACCTTTCCTTTAAGCAGTGTCTTTTGAGTACTCTCCAATAGAGAAAAGTGCTGACGCCATGGAAATCCAGACGATGATCAGGAATCTTTCGAACTGTTCGTGGTTTTGAAAACCCTAGCTAGATGATGCAGCAGAAAAAGTACTGTCAAGAAAGTAGGGGAGATGAGGAGGGAAGAAAAGAAAAGGCAAGTAGGAGCAGCATTTGTTTAGTGGCCAACGGAGAGGAAAGAGTGGGAAAGCAATAGGACGCCAAGCCTAATAAATAGGGCTAGAAGTAAACAAGAAGTAAGAAAGAAAAAAAAAAGATAAAAAAAAGGTCATGACCCCACAACCGTGTCTGGAACATCATTTCGTACCGTGTCTTAGTCGTGTTTCAAAGAGCAATGCTAGGGACAAACACTCTGAAATACGATTGTGACCGAAATAGTACATGATGAGCCCATACGTGCACATACTCGATTGTTCTGGATACAGTTGCGTTCAGAATTGTGGTTCTAGACAAAATGTTGGAAAAAATGGGTCTACGAACACAAATCCAACCAAAGATGTATCTAAAATTATTTGATGTACGAAAATTCTATGCACTAATGAACGTTGGACATACAATATTAATCGCATGTCTCTAGACACATTTGTGTCCGTATTTTCTTGACAAAGTTTGTTATGATTAGTATGGCTATACAAGATTGTATTTTGCTCGAATAAAAGAAAAGACTGTAATTTGATCGGAAACAAAAATTATATTCTTACGAAATGATTGTAGGTGATTTTTTTTTCTAAAATCCCAAAAGACCGGCCGATGGGTGACAATGCAATGTCATTTTATCCAAACCAACAAAAAAAGAAAAGAAAAGAAAAGAAAGGGATATCGTATCTACATGATCACAATCAGTTAGCTTTTTATAATTTGCTTGTTTTCGAATCAAAGATAGCATATGTTTGTAAGCAAATAAAACCATAACAAAAGGTTTTTAATCGGCTATATTGCATATCTTGAATTTTTAACTCAAAACAATTATGAGAAAGTGGAGAAAGTGAATTAGATTTCTCCTGATTGATGCGCGCACTATCCTAGTATTGTATCGTGCTTTGTCTTCTCATCAGCGAACGAAGATCAACTTCATATCTTCTAAAAGAAGAGTGTATTCATGCCTAGTATCTATTCGCACGGATCGATTGATCAGACGCTCATGTGCAATCTTGTTTGGCTCCAAATTAAAAAACCCGTCGACCACAATCGCAAAATCTTATGTATGTTAATGCTTCGTGATATCACAATATTTATATCCTAACATATGAAATATTGTATTGTTTTACCTAAAGTGAGCAGAGTTAAAAGTAAAGTAATTTTTGTACACCTTCTATGAAATCCTAAAGTCATCGCTGCAGTTGGTTCCATTGCATTTAGGGTCAATTTGGCTGACTTTTTTGGGCAGTATTTTTAGTACTTTTCTTACAATTGCTTTATCTTAATTCTAATTCTTACTTTATTTGAAACAAATTTTCTTATACCTATTCTTTGTCTCGACGAAAGAAATCCGAAAACTATAAAAATATAGTCCAATTAATTTGCAAAGTTTTCATATTAGACATCGCTAAGGTCCCGTTTGTTGTCACTTATAACTTGAATTTTTATTAATCACAGCAGATGCTAATCACAACCCATTGTGCAGCGGTAAATGTAAAAAAACCAAACAAACAGAAAATCTATGCAGATTTTGTAATAATAATGCACCTGTTATTATTGCATCTACTATTGTTGTTGCACTATTTATGAAACTTTGGAACACAAATTCCGAAAGATTTTACTGTTTGCCTCCATTATTGAATTCTCACCTTCTACAACTACACAGTGACTGCTACAGTTATGTATTTGCTGGAAATCGTGAATGTCAGTTTTGTGTAAGAAAATAGTACTCTTTTTTTTTTTTAACGGTTGAGCAACTTAAGACCGATAAATAGGTCCGATTGTGTAATTCAAATCTTCGAAAAAACTAACGCGACCACATTAGTCACGACATAACAGGGTCGCTATCAATTTTTTTTACCCCACCGATTTTAAGTTTTTGCTCTAATTCGTCGCCGACATGTCTACAACTTGGATGTAATAAAGTAGGTGTCAGTACTAGCTGAAAATTCTTTAAAATGCCATCTGATCATGACTAGACTTTTTATTTTATTTTTTCGTTTTTGGTCGGAATCTGATGACTAGACTGGATCGACTAGTACTGCTGCTGAAACATGCACCAAAACTTTCATCTGAAAGGCCTCTTAATATATGTCCACGAATTTCGGCAAATTAAAGTGAAAAGGAGGAGGAAAATGCTAATCACAATTCATTGAGAATATACTCCGTGTGTATATATATAAAAGTGTATTAACGTTCGTAAAAAGTGTATTAAATTTTTAATTTTTATTTGACATTACCCGTGCATTAATCAAGCCAAGTGAATTGAGGGGAGCTGAACCATTAAAGAAATTCAATGCATTTGAGTAAGAGCAGCTTCAATACCATATGCAGTATTTTCGTGCTACTATAGAGCAATGAATTTCTAGTAAAAACATTTGCTATACAACATGCTCCACTAATATTCGCATTGTTTATGGGGCTGTTTCAATTACAGTACTGCGGGAAATCAATAGTGCACAACATGATAGGGAAGAGAACGAAAAATGGATCACGGATGATGGTCGTGGTAGGTTTTGGGATCGATCTTACGCGGTGGAGCACAAAGTTGTCAAAATTGTAGGGGCTTTCCTGAAATTTGATGCCTTGTTCGTTTCCCTTTTTGAAAAAAAAAATTCAACTCAAAAAATACTCATAACTACTATTTTCAATCATTATTCTTATAAAAAATTTCTCAAAAACTCATTCAAACACAGCATGAGATTTCTTGAATACGTATAATATACGTTAAACTTGGAAAAGTGGAATTTCACCATTCCAAGAAAAGGAAAAGCAAATAGGTAGGTTCTGTTTATTTGTGGTCAAAGTTTCTAAATTCGCTGGTTGAGTAAAAAAAAACCTTCTAAATTCTTTGTTTAAGAATTTTATCACTTGTTTTCTTTAATTTGTTTTTCAATTTTAAATCTAATTAGTGTCTAACACTTCGATTCCTATATCTTAACTTTTCATTAAAACCGTGTAAAGTACTGAAAGTAGAGTGTTAATTTTTTTTTTTACCGTGCCAACATCTAAAATCTAGACATATAATTAAGAAATTGATTTACATGTACACTCCTCTTTTTTATGCACACACACTCTTTTTTTTTTTTTTGGGTCCTTTAACACGTGAATTTACCAAACAATCCTTGCAATTTATGAAAAGTGTATTGTTTCAGGGACTGTTTGCTAAATTTAGGTGCTAAAGGACAAAAAAAAAAAGAGTGTTTAATTAATTGCATGAAAAAAAAGGAGTGTAAATCAATTTCCTATAATTACTGACAAAGTAAAATTTTGGCCCATGGGTAGGTTATTGGCCCTTGAGTACAGGTGGGGCTTAAAATCCAGACCAAAAAGAAAATAAAGTGTGGGGCTTAATTAAATCAGTTAGGCAGAAACTTTGTCAGCATTCAAATGCACTAAACTCCATTAATTGCTTATTTAAAATATTAATTAATATTGTAAAGGGACAAGTGTATCAAAGAATCGTATCATAGTGTTGATTGGAGAATATTGTGCTGATGGTAATTTGATCACTTTCAGAGAGAGGGAGATGATCATTCTCTGTCCCTCGCTATGATCATTCTCTGTCCCTTGCTATCAAAGAACCTATAAAGCTTCTATTTCTCTTTCATAATTCATGGTGTTTGGGTTAATTTGTGCGAACCTGACTACTCCCTGGAGATCAATCCCACCGTTCACTAGCGGTGGGTCTAGTTATATAAAGTCGAGACAATTTCCTGTATGGAATGGGCCAGTAGTTGTTATCAATTAACTAGAAGGAGAAAATTAACTCTTAATTTACGGGCCTTAACCACCCAGCAAACTATTGAGATTAACATATAAAACTAAGACCCTAATGTACTAATTAAATAAATGGGAAAATGACGGCTAATGACGTGTTTGATAAGTAATACCCTTCAAGGATATTTTCAGTATTAATAAATATTCTCAGCATATCCTTGGAGGATATTAATTATTAAAACACGTCATGGCCCGTCATTTTCCCTAAATAAATCTGTAGTCGGCACTCCAAAAGGTCATAGAAAACTATGGTTATCTTTTTTGAGTTATTGATAGGCTAATAATTAGTTAATTGCATGCCTATGGTGGGATTCCTTATACACATAATCATGGGGGCAGGATCTCGTGACGGTTCAGAATTTGAACCTCATGATCAAGTGTGGCCCTAATGATCAGAGAGGCAATTATAGTTGGTTGATAAAAATATTATTATATTCCTAATACACTAATAAGAACCTCTTAATGCCACATGTGTGGCGTATTTGATAGTACTTTTAGTCATGGGTTCTTTTAACACCCAAATTTCATGTGATAACCCTCTTAAGGAATAAGAAAACGATCGAGTTTTTCTATTCAAAACAAGTAGGGTTGATAAACGAACTGAACAAGTCGTGAGTTCAAGCTTAGTTTGAAAACTTAGCGAGTTTTGAGAGTATGTCCGAACTTGACTTGTCTATTGGGTGAGGCAAACTCAAGTGAGCTTTAATCGAGGTGATTTCAAGTAGTTGAAGTTTTCGACTCCCTGTATGCTGAACAAGCCAAATAATTGCTTATTTTAACTTAATTTGCAAACTTAATTTTTTTAAAATGATGTTCAACTTTATATTGTTGGTTCATGAACCCTAAGTCATGGTATCTTAATTAAAGACAGTGTAGTTAACAACAAGTGATCGGAAGGAACCCAATGGGGTTGACTTCACGATCAATACTTGTGAATTAAATATTTGTTCTCTCCTATGGTCTCAAGTTCGGCTTCATAAACTCTCATCCTCTTTAGGACAAATAAAGCTTTGGCTCTAGATCTAAAGATTAATCGTTTGAGGTGCATGTGTGTAAGCCACCCGGACATCATCGCACACTTCTCAAGGCAATGTCATGTGTCAATAATCAATTATTGCCGGATACAACACTCGGTTATTTTTCTTCTTCAGTTCTACTATGCTAGTATCAAGTATGGTTATGGATTGTACTGCTGGAAAAATAGTAATTTTGATTTAGGGCTTATGCTTTTCCTCTGGGCCCAATGATCTGAAGCCCAGCATGATTATGTTAGAACTCCAACGTGAAGCCCAACGTTTTATCTATGGGCCCAATAGCTTTCTTGCTTCCTTTACATTTGAGCTTGAGCCTGATCTTCAAATATAAAACTGAGAGACTGGGCCTATGGCCCGTAGTTTCTGATAAAGCCCTGGTTCTATGGCCCAACACCTTTGGGAACTTTGGTAATACATCCTTACCCTTAATAAATGACTTTTATTTCATGTTATTTTTTTTTCCCTTTTATGTTTCTTTCTAGGTAACACATAAGGTGTCCTAGGCCATTTTGGTTGTACTTCTAACTAAAATTCTACATGATTATGTATCGTATGAGGTGACTCAAGAGTTGATAGCAATGAGAGTTTACTTGAGATTCCGAAAGAGAACAAACGCTAAGTCTCAAGTCTTGACTACCAGACTAAGCTCTGGAGTTTACTGAGTAGGCCTTATACACTGGCCAATGAGCACTAACCATACAAATTGGAATTGGTAAGTTTGGACTTGAGTTTTCACCGTAGCAAATAGTGCTCGAAAAAGAAGTTATTTTCCTATTTAGAGAGTCACTTTCTTAACTGGTAACTTACTAAACATCAAACCATAGCCCTGTGTTTCCTCTATAATTATGTATGTATTCTTTTCTCAATCAGCCGATATACCTTACTGGCTTGGAGATAAAGCTATATATAGATGTGTATTTTTATTGCAATCTTAAATACAAAGAGGATGCATGCATGGGATGTTGGCTGAAATTAAGTTTTTAATAGTCATGTTAGGTAAAGTGTTAGATCCGATATTAAATGACTTAGCAGAGTACCCAACAATGATATTGTGCTAGTATATATACACATAATAGAAGTCAAATCTACGAGAATTTACGTATACAAACTAGATGCATATAAGAACTTGTTTTTTAGGTTTGCAAACCCAATATTATAATAAAACTAGACAAAACTAGAGATCAACATAAAAGTAGATCTATACTAAATACAAACAATAAGAGCATCCACATCACATTAGCTTATTCCCATTTGGCACTACAATAACGAGTCAAATGATAAAAATGGCATTGCATCAGTCTCGATACTTGTTTGGTCAAATAAAGAGTTGCTACAGTTCATCGCTTTTGGAAGTGAGCTATTATTCACAAGTTAACGTATATTTTATTAGTTTTCCTTGACTATCGTTGCTCCAAGTGGGGTCTTCACGCCACATGTTTCTAAAACCAGTACACCTTTTCGTTGCACCAGATAATAAAGTATTGAATTACATTTTAAAGCAACGATGCTAATGCGCTGGGTTATTCAAAAATGACTAGGCAAATTAATAAAGGTGACTTTTGTAGCTATAATTTGACTTAAGTTTAGTGAGGCTAGTGTGGATGCTTTGAAAATAAATTTAGACATTAAATTAAATTATCGCACGGCCTTGTTCGTTTTGGAATCTCAAAAGTCAAAATCTCTGAGTACGGTCTCCAATAAATTTTCTCTATCTCTCCACACATTACTCTCAAAATTCTCCCTAAAAATCCAAACTGAACATTGCATCGAACGAAAAAGCATACAAGAGACTGCCATTCACGCCACAACTTTTCTAGAAAGATGGTCCCAATCAACAACATCCCAAAATTTAAAGGTCTAAATTGAACTAGTAATAAAAACAACAGGGATGTTTCTGCTACAGGGGTCAAATCATGGGCTTATTTTGCGACTTCGCCTTCTCTTTTCTTCCTCATCGTAATAACGAGCCAAATTGGCAGTGAAAACCTTTATATATTCTCCCTGTTTTCTCTCTCTTCCCGTGTGTTTTCCAACCAAAAGCTCGCCTTCTGCAACTGATATTTCTCAGGTACTGACTTCCAGTTGTATTGTAACTCGAAATTTCCTTCGCTTATTTAATCTGGTTGTTGAATTTCCGCAGAAAAGGGAGCTGTTTCTTGAATTTGTTTCGCTGATTGGTTGTTTTGTAGTAGTTCTGTTTGTTAGGGTTTTCAATTGGTTACTATAGTTATTCTCAGTTGGTATTTTCTAAAGCTCAAGTCTTAACCACTCTCTTTTTGTCTCTAGTAGATCAGTAATCCTTTAGAAGGCGTTAGGTACTTGGTTTTACTATAATTTGGATGCTAGTGATTAAAAATTTATGATACTTAAGGTTCTTCAATCCACATGATGCTTTCCGTATGATTTATTTTTGGGCTTTTTTCCCTTGGGATATCAGCGACTGTTTAATACTCGTATAATTTTTGTTTCCAATCCAGTACATTCTTTGTGGTTGTTAATATGTGAAGGAAACTTTTTGAATTTAGTTGGACATACCATGGGATGACATCGTCAATTGTGCTTTTTTTGTCTAATTTTATTCAAAAGCATTTGGCAACTACCAGGGTTACTCCTCATATCAAATCTATCGTTGGATGAACTCTCATAAAAAGGGAAAAAAAAGAAAAAAGAAAAAAAAGAAAGTACTAATGCGCCTCTTAGAGTTGCCATGACCTGGAAGTGTACTATGAGCATAAACTCAATCTAGGGAAAATAAATGAAGCTAATGTGATTCAGAGCTTTTTATGTTTTTGGTTGTTTTTTTTTTTTATTTTTTTTTATCGACATTTTTTTTGGTTAGGTTATTCAGAGCTGTATATGTTATTCATTCAAGAGACACTTGCATTATCAACTGTGATCACAATGTCAATCGTGCTTTTTGTCTTAATTTTAGTTAAACGCATTCGACAATTACCAGGTTTTAACGCTCATATCGAGTCTATATTTGGATGTAAATCTCATAAAAGGGGGAAAAAAAGATGTGAAAGTATAGATGTGCCTCTTGGAGTCACCACGAACCTTAACGTTTTATAAGCATAAACTGAAGCTAGGAAAAAGAAATGAAGCTAATGTGGTTCAGAGCTGCATCTATTTTTGTTAGGTTATTGAAAGCTGTATATGTATTCATTCAAGAGACTTGCAGTTTTATCTGAAAGAATATTCTTGCAGTGTTTTATTTATAATATGGAGCTGATGAGTTGGTCTTTTGCTTTTTGCTTGGCAAAGGATGTTGTAGAGTTATTTATCATGGCGGGGTTGGAAGAATTGAAGAAGAAGCTTACACCATTGTTCGATGCTGAAAAGGGTTTCTCCTCTGGGTCAACCTTGGACCCTTGTGATTCTTATACGGTAAGGTTTCTGCCTGATAAGTAGCATGAGTTGTAATAAAAGATTTTAACGCGCAATGAAAGATTTCTTTAATGCGTTGTTGGTTTCTCTGAAGCTATCGGACAGCCGGACTGTTAACTTATTAAGCAGATCTTATGGGGTATACAACATTAATGAGCTCGGGTTGCAAAAGTGTACCTCATGGCCAACAGATGACTTAGACCATGGGGAGAAGACATATAAATGTGCATCTCATGAGATGAGGATATTTGGAGCCATAGGTAGTGGTGCAAGCAGTGTTGTCCAGAGAGCTATTCATATACCTACTCATCGAATCCTTGCCTTGAAGAAAATTAATATTTTTGAGAAGGTTTGCCTGATTGTTTTGTTCTGCTGCTTGTGCTATTTCTTCTGCTGTTCGATGGATCAGTTTGGGCAATATGTTTGTCGATTTACTTTTAGGATTGCAAGGATCCACTAGTTGACGTACTGCATGAAAAGTTGAAAACCCCTTCGCACCATTGAGACAATATTTTTTTTTTTTCTGTGTATAAACTAGTTTTAATTACTCCATTTTTGGAATGAGGAGTCAATTTACCAAAAAATGTTGTGGGATTCTATCTGTTATGAAAGTTTCACATCTGTTGACTATAGGATGTCCGCATCTACCATACAGAGAAGCAGTCTTCTGCTTGTACAGCTGATTTTTGTCAATTTTATTGTGATACTCAAACATCCTACATCGTTGTGATACTCACAGATCAGCGATTTTAGTTCTGAGGAGATCAATATTTGCAGTTTATGTTGAATAAAAACATACAGGGTGGAGTGTGTAATATGAGAAATAAATGCATGCTTTAATTTTTTTCTTACATAGATATTTCTATGTTTGGACCAGGAGAAAAGGGAACAGCTGCTCACAGAGATCCGCACGTTGTGCGAGGCACCTTGTTATCAGGGTCTAGTAGAATTCCATGGAGCATTTTATACTCCTGACTCAGGGCAAATAAGCATAGCTTTGGAGTACATGGATGGAGGGTCCTTGGCAGATGTAATACGAGTGCAGAAGTGTATACCAGAACCAGTCCTTTCATCAATGTTTCAAAAGCTCCTGCATGTAAGGATGTCTTTTTTAGTTTCGCTTCTCTCTTCTACGCATGGTCATTTATCTTTACAGGCGTGTTGTTTTTCTTAAAGGGATTAAGCTACTTGCATGGAGTTCGACATTTGGTTCACAGAGACATAAAGCCTGCGAATTTGCTTGTAAATCTCAAAGGGGAGCCAAAGATAACAGATTTTGGTATTAGTGCTGGCTTAGAGAATTCGATGGCAATGGTTAGTAACATATGATGCACTAGATGGATGGTTTTTTATGTTATTTTTGCTCACCATTGTTGATTTCTCTTTCTATTTGGTGTAGAATGATAAATTTACATCAGTTCAAGATTCTTCAGTGACTAATATTAAAATTGGTTTACCAGTGCGCTACTTTTGTTGGAACTGTCACATACATGTCACCTGAGCGAATTCGAAATGAAAGCTATTCTTACCCAGCTGATATTTGGAGCCTTGGGCTTGCTCTCTTTGAGTGTGGGACCGGAGAATTTCCATATACTGCCACCGAAGGACCTGTAAATCTTATGCTGCAGGTATTTCCCTTTGTATATTTCTTGGTTCATGATTTCTTTCCTTTGCCTTCTGTTCAAATGAAGGTATTGTATAGTTTCAAGATATGAATGATTTAACCTCTGAACTTTCGAAGTTGTACCAGCTTTAAGTGATTAACTATTAATGGATGTTACTTGAATTTTTTTGGTAAATGTATTGACACCCGTAATTGTCCTCAATGCATATCCATGGAAGAATCAACTATCGTAGGACGCCTTTCTTACCATTAGAAACTGTAAGAGAGTGGGAGGGAGGGAAAAGGAGAGCTACCACCTGGTCCCTTTTCCAGCTCTCTAGATGCATAGACTTATTAAGGTGTATCTTGTTTATTGTAGTCAATTATACGATCATAATTTATGAATTGACCAAAGCATCAAAAACTGAAAGGATTTGTCTCTGTTTTCTGGTTGTTTTACATAATGACTATCTTCATATCCAATCAGCTATATTTTCTTTTGGTTCCATTTGACTTCTAGTGAGGTAATGTTCACATATGGCTATGTTTTGTAACAAAGCCAATGTTGTGGTTCTTCGTGTCAGATTTTGGATGATCCATCACCATCGCCCCCAAATCATGTCTTTTCACCTGAGTTCTGCTCATTTATTGATGCTTGCCTGAAGAAGGATGCAGATTCAAGGCCGACGGCTGAGCAGGTGAGCAAAAGGCATATGCGAATCTTACATGTACAAGTTGAAACTTTCAGCATTGGAACATCCCGGCTAACTAGAACTAATATATGAACTTTGGTGAGGAATAAATAGGCATTCCAATTAAATACAACTGTAGCATATTTTGTGGTTATTTTGAGGGGTTCTGAAGTTGTTCTCAGAATTATAACCAAATAAATTCTACGAGTTTTATCGTGAGATGGGTATATGGTTGCGAAATCAGACATACTTAGCGTAGGCATTTCTGATTCAATACCTTTCATCTAATGTTCTAAGACAAACCAAAAGGAAATTCTTGGCAAGTATATGTTTTAGCTGATGGTAAGCAGGTTCTCTCGATTTTTGTCAGCAAGGAACACTACAGCTAGGGATCTGATACTGCTGCGAAACAGAGTCACAGATTCTTTAAAAGTCTGTGGACATTGCAAAGTAATTGGAGTTGCCTTTTCCTGGAAATTCCCTTTCCATGTGGATGGAGTTTAGAACCTTTTGAGACTCAGGGAGGAAGTACATGTGGCAAGTCGATTCAATAGGGAAAATGGATGCTGTAGTCGATTCATTATGTTCTACTGTAGTCGTGAAAATGGCTGCATTGGGACATCCCTTGATTGAGAAGAGGCATCTGTTTCAAATCGTATGTCAAAAATCCAAGTTCCCTGTTATCAATAAAAAGCTTGTCCTGCTAATTGGCTTGACCTGTAATTCCACAGGATGTTTGAATTTGAGGTTTGTATTGTAACATTGATCTTGCCATTTTTCCCTCACCTGTGTTTGGAATGATTAATGCACACTCTAATTATAACAAAAATTTAGTAGAGAAGGCTTGGATCCATATATTAGAATTGATAATGGGGCCACATTAAAGCTCGCTTGGAAATATAGAGTTTGACCAGGGACTTCGTTCTGGAAGAAATTATTCATTGAGAGGCAAAATTCTGGCTTCCATTTGGATGTCATGGAATGACAAATCACCTTGATGATGCCACGCTTGTCAACCAGCACTCAGCATGATATTCTCATTTAGGATTGAGAGTCCCAGACACAAGTACAACCAACCCCCCTCCCTCCTTTCCCAACAACACACACACACACACACACACAAAGTCACTCATGCGGTCATGTGTTTCTCTGGTATTTGCAAGCCGTTGTTGCTGATGTAACTGTGCAGCGAGAAACACAATGTCAGTGCCTGGTGGCTGGCTCTTAAATGTGTAACATCTAATCAGAAAACTTACTGTAGTTTCTTCACTTCTTCATATTAAAGGGACTTCATCTCAAAAGATGTAACGGTCTGAACATGGCATTTCTTGACTTGCTTTTTACTACTGCAGCTGCTTTCACATCCATTTATCACAAAATACGAGGATGCAAGGGTGGATTTAGGAGCATTTGTCCGAAGCGTTTTTGATCCAACTCAGCGTATGAAGGATTTGGCCGATGTGAGTTACCAAGTCTCATGCTCTGTCTTATCAAATCGTGCTAACTTCACAATCGCAGTTTGAAGCAGCCTTGTTCTTCCTATTTGAAATGTAGCGTTCCATATCCTTTGTTATTCTTTCTTTCGCTATGTGCATAAACTACCTGGATATGGATTCAGGATGTTAAGTTCTCCTCACTCCGCAATAACTCTAAAATAAACTTGATAACTTATTTTTTACTTTTTGAAATCATTGCTGCTTTTGTTTGCTTGACCAGATGCTGACAATACACTATTACTTACTCTTTGATGGACCTGATGAACTTTGGCAACACACAAGGACATTTTATAATGAACGCTCAACTTTCAGGTAATCTTTTCAGATATCTGAAGCTTCGTTTTCACATTTTGGATTGAAAATCAAGAAAATATACGGTTGCAAGAGTCCTGAAAAGTTGGATCCTGGCCTCATGAAGTTGAAAACATAACATTTGTTGAATAACGGCCAATTAGAATAATTTACACGAAGTTTAATGCTTTTTGGCTGCGATTTCAGTTTTCCCTGCTAATACCCACATTTACATTTCCTAGTTTCTCAGGCAAAGGTTATATTGGTCCAAATGACATATTTGCCTCATTGTCAAATATTCGGAGTACATTAGCAGGTGAATGGCCCCCAGAAAAGCTCGTGCATGTTGTGGAAAAAGTTCAGTGCCATGTTCATGGTAGAGACGGTGTTGCCATACGTGTATCCGGTTCCTTTATTGTTGGTAATCAATTCCTTGTATGTGGAGATGGTGTACAAGCAGAGGGATTGCCAAATTTTAAAGATCTTTCGATTGATATGTCGAGGAGGCGAATGGGAACATTCCAGGAACAGTTTATTATGGAACCGGGAAATGTTATTGGTCGGTACTTAATAGCTGGACAAGAGCTTTATATTATGCAGTAGGAATTGACAGTGACTTTTGTCTCACCAAGGTTTGTATGATCTTACACTTGTTCACAAGTTTTTTTGACTCGTCAAGTTACTGTTTCTTCCAGTTTGAACTGGATAGTAGTTTCAACTAGACTACTGAGTTGTTCTAACCATTTGAGTGCGCCTTAGTATATTTTATTCCCTTTTCTGCAAAACTTTTCCTTCATGTTTATAAATGACGTGGGTACTGTATTATGTGGTAACAGATTCATTTTGTCATGTGTGATAGAACAAACCCTTAATTTTTTTTTTCCCCTTTTTGCTAGAATGTGCAAGTCAAGTAGTTACTAGAACTAACATCTTGGCTTGTTTTTTCAGGGATCTTTGCGAAGAAGGTAAGGGCCTCTTGAATTGTGTTGGTTGTGAAGCACTTGATTATGTATTTACATCCCCCACCACTTGAACTAGTATTATCGATTCAATTGTGATCACACTATCTATTATTTTGTAAATTATGTAAGTCACAACAATTGGTATGGTAAGTGTCAAATGCTACCGGCGCGATGGCAAGGTTGTGACCTAGTACTCATGGGTTAGATGTGGAAATAGCCTCTTTGCTTGCAGGGGTAAAGCTGCATACATCAAACACTTCTCCAGACATTGCAACAGCGAGAGCCTCGCACACGGGTAGCCATAGTGTTAAATGCCAATTGCATGAAAATGTGTGTTGGGAGTGTCACAAAGGGGAGCTAAGAAGCTTTAAGTTCTAGGAAGCACAAGTTGTGCCCGTAGATATTGATGTAACGCAGTTGCTCCTCTTGTAACATGTCTATAGAGGAGTTGAATTTAGAGATGTTCTTTCTACCACTTGTGAGGACATTAGTTGTTCGTAAGGTCGTATGTATATTTCCTACGCAATTTTAATTTACCAACCTCTATTGATATTGAAACCTTTCATTTTAGCGCACTGAACTGCTTTGCTTGTGGCTTTTCCAGGGTCTTTTAGCTTCCCCTTATAGCTTTCGGGAAACGGGGCTCTAGTGGTTGTTTGCTTAACCCTGCTTTTGTAACTATTTTTAAGCAATTTTTCTTCATTATTAGCTATTAGTGCAAGTTGTACTTTAGCTCTACCACTGTATAGAACATGAGGGAGCAGATGAGAGTAGTTGCTCCTCAAGCACCATTCCACAACCATTACGAAAATGACACTATTATGATGGGGACTAGCTCTAGCTCTCTCCCGCTATGAATTAACAACGCAAGCGAGTAGGCCACACCAACCAGGAACCCAATAACTTCTCATTACTGCTCTGGACGCGATGATGGACACGTTTCCGTTATTTGCAAAATATTATGAAATGTTTTTGTAGTCATCTAGTTGAACTAGAAAAGAAGGATGTGAACAGATATCAATTGCTGCTTTAACTTGGCTAAGTGATTAGTTGCAAGCTGCAGTTTTATTTCGTATTGGGAAAGCATGAAAGTAGGAGCTAGCAAAAACTCCTGTGCATGGTCACTGTCAACAACAAAGAGAGAATCTCTTCACTCCTTGCAAGTTTCCAAGTGAACTTCTAATTTGTACACACATAGTGCCCATATGTCCAAACTCAGTTTGTTTATGAGATTAGCTGATGTAAAACAAGCTTTAATTGAACGGATCTACAGTAACTTGAAATTTTTTTATGCATTGGAATATGCCGAATAGTACCTTATTTGAGCTCAGTTTCACTCTTTATAATTAGTTTCAAAAAATGTTCAAGTTCGACTTGTTTATCCAATGAGCAAACACGAACTCGAACCCAAGTAGCTCGCAGCTCTATTTCATAAGACAACAAGTACATCGACCGTAAACACAAACAAATTCACTAGCATCCTTAGTTTTCCTTACATGAGGAGGTTCAAGGACTTGAATATGGAAGCAACAATTATCAGGTTTGCCTAACAACACAACACAAAACAAAACCAAATCAAACCAATCAAAGCCTTACGTCCCAATTAACTGGGGTTGATAAGCTTTATCCTCACATGCATAGAGAGAGAGAGAGAGAGAGAGAGAGAGAGAGAGAGAGAGAGAGAGAGAGAGAGAGAGAGAGAGAGAGAGAGAGAGAGAGAGAGAGAGAGAGATTGATTGATTGATTGATCTCTCCCAATCTACCTCTGCGGGTGAAACTTCCGCCTCAGCCAATTACCCTTCACTTCTATGGCTACAAATATCCTATCATAGGCATCTTCGATCAACTGAAAGTATGCATACCTCCATTTCCTATTGAAATACAAAGTGGAAAAAACTCCCAAGAGTCCCACCACAAAACCAGGTCCAATACCACCATAGAACCACATTAGTTCAGCATCATCATCGTCCCTATCACCCTCATTGACAAGTACTTGACGATCACGATCATGAGAAGATTCATCACCAGGGCAGCTCTTCGTGAGTGGTGCTCCGCAAAGCCCGTCATTTCCCACGTAAATAGACTGATCGTTGAGGGTTTGAAGTTGATTTCCGGTTGGTATTCACCCTGATAAATTGTTGAATGACAGGTTTAAGTGACTGAGAGAGGTTAAAGAAGACAGGCTTTGAGGAATTGAGCCAAAGAGTTTGTTTCTGAAAAGTCAAGTGATTCCAATTTCTTCTGATCACCAATCTTCTCAGGAATCCTTCCTGTTAGATAATTTCTAGATAAATTCAAGTTCAATAACCCCAAAAGATTCGTTAAGCCTTCCGGAATCTCTCCAGTAATGCCATTGCTCGAAAGATCTATGGAGGTGATAAATTTGAGAGTCTTGGTGTATTCCAGTTCTCTTCCTTTAAAACATAATAAGAATTTTGTCTTCGTAACCTGAAACGGGATTTACTTGATATTCAAAATTGCCAAGTTCCAATGCTGCCATGGTAGTGAAGTTGTGAAAACAACTTGGAATGTCTCCAGTTACATTATTATGCGCTAAGTTTAACAATTGCAGAGCAGATAGATGGCAGAGTTGTACAGGAATGCCACCGTAAAAATTATTCGATTGAAGACTGAGGAAGACCAGATTATGTAACTTATCTCCGATCCAACGCGGGACAACACCAGTGAATGCATTTTCGCCAAGATCAAGGGTGACCATACCCGTCAAATTCTGCAAGGACAAAGGAAGCTCCCCAAGAAAACTGTTGTTACGCAAGTGTAAATATCCAAGACTCTGTAGGAAACCCAAAGAACTTGGAATCCGACCGTGTAGATTGTCGCTCGACAAGTCTAGCACAATTATTCCACCCAAGTTCCCCAAGCAACGGGGAATTTTTCCAGATAAACGATTTTTCGACAAGTCAATACGGTAAATTCCCTCTGCATTGCACAAAGACACAGGAATGCCACCACTAAAGTGGTTATTTGAGAGAATAAGAGCTATGATCTCACCGTAATCGCCCGTGGGAATAGGTCCTGAAATCAAGTTGTTGGAGAGATCTAGTATAGAAGTAGATGACGGAAGTGCCGATAACGGGCCATCAAACTTGTTAGAACTCAATATCAAATCCCTGTAAAGAGAACTACCAGAATCATTGCATTTCATTTGAAATTTTGGCAGCTTCCCTCTGATTGTGTTTTGAATTATCTTTGTAAGACCTGAAATGGGCCCCACAAAATCATGCCCATTTATTCAACACCAAAAGGGAAGGAAAACGGCACCGTTTTGCACCAAAATGTTCAGCAGTGGAAAGGGTGGGCAGACTTCCTGGGTTTGGTGCTTAGTTGGCTTGTTTTGATTGGCTTGGTTGACAATGGCTTCTACACGGAGGGTCCATGTAGAAGTTATTCTCCTAAAATAAACATAAACTTATTTCTTACTTTCTTAATATCATTGCCGCTTTTGTTTGCTTAACCAGATGTTGACAATACACTATTACTTACTCTTTGATGGGCCTGATGAACTTTGGCAACACACACGGACATTTTATAAAGAACGCTCAACTTTCAGGTAATCTTTTCAGATATCTGAACCTTCCCTTTCAAATTTTGGATAGGAGGTCAAGAAAATTATACGGTTGCAAGAATCCTGAAAATTTGGATCCAGGCCTCAAGAAGTTGAATAACGGCCAATTAGAATGATTTACAGTAGGAAGTTTAACGCTTTTTGGCTGCGATTTCAGTTTTCCCTGCTAATACCTGCTTTTACATTTCCAGGTTTCTCAGGCAAAGATTATGTTGGTCCAAATGGCATATTTGCCTCATTGTCAAATATTAGGAGTACATTTGCAGGTGAATGGCCTCCAGAAAAGCTGGTGCATGTTGTGGAAAAAGTTCAGTGCCGCGTTCATGGTAGAGAATGCTTTGCCATTCGTGTATCCGGTTCCTTTATTGTTGGTAATCAATTCCTTGTATGTGGAGATGGTGTACAAGCAGAGGGATTGCCAAATTTTAAAGATCTTTCGATTGATATGTCGAGGCAGCGAATGGGAACATTACAGGAGCAGTTTATTATGGAACCGGGAAATGTTATTGGTCGCTACTAAATAGCTGGACAAGAGCTTTATATTATGCAGTAGGAATTGACAGTGACTGTTGTCCCACCAAGGTTTGTATAATCGTACACTTGTTCACAAGTTTTTATGACTCGTTAAGTCACTGTTTCTTCTAGCTTGAATTAGATGGTAATTTTGCCTAGATTACGGAATTCTTCTGCCCATTTGAGTGCGTCTTAGTATATTTGAGTTCTTCTGTCCATTTGAGTGCGTCTTAGTATATTTTATTCCCTTTTCTGCAAAACTTTTCCTTCATGTTTATAAATGACGTGGGTACTGTATTATGTGGTAACAAATTCATTTTGTCATATGTGATAGTACCAATCTTAATTTTTTTTTCCTTTTTGCTAGAATGTCTAAGTCAAGTAGTTACTATTACTAACATCTTGGCTTATTTTTTCAGGGATCTACGTGAAGAATGAAGGCTTCTTGAATTGAGTTGGTTGTGAAGCGTGTGGTTACATATTTATTACATGCCCTACCACTTGAACTGGTAATTGTTTATGCTCGATTCAATTGTGACCACACTATCTATTATTTTGTAAATTTTGTAAGCCACAACAATTGGTATTTTAAGTGTCAAATGCTACGGGCGCAACGGTAAGGTTGTGACCTAGTACTCATGGGTTAGACGCTGAAATAGCCTCTTTGCTTGCAGGGATAAATCTGCATACATCCAACCCTTCCCCAGACATTGCAATAGCTAGAGCCTATCCCGCGGGTATCCCTAGTATCAAATGCCAATTACACGAATATGTGTGTTGGGAGTGTCACACGGGAGCTTTAAGTTCCAGGAAGCACAAGTTGTGCCTGTAGATATGTAACTCAATTGCGTCTATGGAGGAGTAGAATGTGGTGATAATTATGTTCTTTCTCCCACTTGTGACGACTTTAGTTGTTCGTTAGGTCATACGTACATTCATACGTACTCAATGTTAATCTACCAACCTCTAGTGATTGAAAACTTTCATGTTAGCACTGAACTGCATTGTTTGTGGCTTTTCCAGAGGCTTTTAGCTTTCGGGAAACGGGGCTTTAGTGGGTGTTTGCTTAACCCTGCTTTTGTAACTATTTTTAAGCAGTTTTTCTTCATTATCACTAGCTATTAGTGCAAGTTGTACTTTAGTTCTACCACTGTACAGAACATGAAGGAGCAGATGAGAGTAGTTGCTCCTCAAGCTCCATTCCACAACCATTATGAAAACGGCAAACACTACTACGATGGGGACTAGCTCTATCTCTCTCCCGCTATGAACTAACAACGCGAGCAAGTAGGGCACACCAACCAGGAACCCAATAACTTTTTGTTACTGCACTGGACACGAGGATGGATTCGTTTCCGTTATTTGCAAAATGTTCTGAAATGTTTTAGCAGTCATCTAGATGAACTAGAAAAGAAGGATTCGTTTCCGTTATTTGCAAAATGTTCTGAAATGTTTTAGCAGTCATCTAGATGAACTAGAAAAGAAGGATGCGAACGGATATCATCAATTGCTGCTTTAAATGTTTGAAATGCTTATTTGCTCTAGCTCAAAATGTTAGATATTTTGGCACTTTCCGGGGTTGTTCAAAACCTTCATTGGTGTCTTTGTTATATCGACTCCATTAAATTATAATGGGCAGGTTCTTAGGGGGTAGTTTCTCGCACGATGATCTTCCCATTATCTGCGCCAAATTGACTGCTATAGAATCGAGCCAATTGCGTGAAAGGTAAAAGCTTTGCACAACACATCATGCATATTATTTCCAAGATTAGGAATTTTATTCCTACACGTTTTTTCTTTCCGGTAAATCTCTCCGAAAATTTGTTTTCCATATATATGTATCCTAAATCAATTTTCTTTGAAAAGGCCGAAAATTTGCTTTCCATTTATGTGTCATTAGAAGACTTTGGTTTGAAGGAAAAATTGAAGTATAAAAGGGGCTGACACCCTAGGGATTTGCAACCCCAAGAAGAGTTTTATTTATTTTTGTCTCTTGCTTATAAGAACAAAAGAAAATAAGGGTTGCAACTTTTTTTTCTTTTTTAGTGGTGAGAGTTTTTCTTAAGAAGGTTAGAAAGGGTTGCACGGTTTTGATGGTTTTCGGTGGAAACGGATATTAAAAGTTTTGGCAGCCCACGTTCCTTTCGGCTGAGAAGAGTTCTTTTTTCTTGGGCAGCAACCCTTGTCTCGCTCTTGCACCACTGTTTCGGTTTTCGGCAGAGGCGAGAGATTTTGTTTGTTAATAAAGAAAAATAAAGGGGTGCACGCCAATGGGGTGATTTTGGTGTACAGCCTGTATTCCATTTTTGTTTTTCTTGCCTCGTGCATTTTTGAACGCTGTTTGGGTTGTCTAGCTCACGCTTCTCATCATATCATTGATCCATTCATTGTTCGTGGTTTTTGGTGGCGTTTGCTGCTGTGGCCGAATCTTTGGGAGATTGATTCGGAGCCGATTGAATCCGGAGATAGGGCGTGAAGTCTGTGGTGCATCTATTGGATCCTGAAGAAGCTCTGGGAGCATCAGAGATTGGCGAGAATAGGTAAAGGCCTGGGCAAGGTTTTTGCTATTTCACAATCTGTACTTCTTTTCAATTAATAGAATAAAGCAGTAGTGGTAGGCCGTGGTTTTTGCTTAGGGTTATTTAGGACCCTAAGTTTTTCCACGTAAATCGTGCGTCTCTTGTCACAATTTTTATTCTACTGCAGTTCTTGAATTTTGGTTTTGATTAATTGAGATAATTAACCAGTTCATCTTTATTAATTTTTAAATCAGAAAATTGGAAATTTTTATCAAAATTGCGGGTGAAAATGTTTGACGCTTAATTTTGTGAAGGGAAATCACGTCTCCGAAGTTAAGATGCTACTGGAAGATTTTGGTCACCCTCAGCTTTAGTGAGGACAACCAAAGTGAAACTATTGTTTGGTCATGAACTTGTCTAATCAACTAAAACTGTTTCCATGAATATGGTTTGCAACTCGACAGTCTCGACTCTTTCAAGAGGTACGGTAAGTGATGGTTGCCATTAGACAAAAAAGCTCTTTTCATCTATAAACATCAAACCATTAAATCTAAGTGATTAGTTGCAAGCTGCAGTTTTATTTCGTCTTGAGAAAGCATGAACGGAGGAGCTAGCAAAAACTCCTGTGCATAGTCACTGTCAACAACAAAGAGAAAATCTCACTCCTTGCAAGTTTCCAAGTGAACTTCTAATGTACGCCGGAGGGGCGTTTTTGCGGATCAAAAAAGAAAAACTTCTAATTTGTATGCACATAGCGACCATAAAAGAGTTGAACAAGCGTGATTGATCAAGTTTGGTTTGAAAATCTAACAAGCTTTAAAAATAGAGAAAGTCTACAGTACACACCCCTTAAAAGTTTGTACCATATGCACCTCTTTTATGGTTCATTCATAACATTTTAGTGTATTTCGTAACTTTTGTTCTGGTGTTCATAACCTTTTTAGCAATACAATTTGTAACATTTTATTTTGATTCATAACATTTTAGTGCATCTCGTAACTTTTATACTGAAAAATCATAACTTTTTAGCAATACAATTTGTATCATTTAGGATTCGTAACTTTTATACTAAAATTGTAAATTTTTAGTAATACAATTCATAACATTTTCTCTATAAATCATAACATTTTGGGGATGCATATGATACATTGATACATACCAAAATAAGGATTGTGTATTATAGTCTTCCCCAAATAAGGGAATGTCCAAACTCTGTTTGTTTGTGAGATTAGCCAATGTGAAACAAGCTTAATTGAACAATTATTGAGTAACTTAAATTTTTTTTATACATTCGAAGATGCCGAATAGTAACTTGTTTGAACTTGGTTTGACTCTTTATAACGAGTTTCAAAAAATGTTCAAGTTTGGCTTGTTTATACAATGAGCAAACATGAACACGAACTTAAACTCAAGTAGCTTGGTTGTTTAGCTGCTCTATTCATAAGAAAACAAGTACTCCATACAACAAAATGGGGAAATTCAAAATCAACTGTAAACAACAAATTCACTAGCATCCTTAGTTTTCCTTACATGAGGAGGTTCGAGGACTTTAATACGAAAGCAACAATTTAACAGATTTGCCTAAGAACACAAAACAAAAGCAAATCAAACTAGTCAAAGCCTTGCGTCTCAATTAATTGGGGTCGACAAGTTTTATCCTCACATGCATAATACACGAGAGAGAGTTATTCCATACGTAATAGATCCGCAGACTGAATAATGGCCGATATGAAACAGAAAGAAAAACAGAGAGAGAGAGAGAGAGAGAGAGAGAGAGAGAGAGAGAGAGAGAGAGAGAGAGATTGATCTTTCCCAAACTACCTCTGTGGGTAAAACATCTGCCTCAGCCAATTAGCCTTCACTGCTATGGCTACAAATATCCAATCATAGGCATTTTCGATCAACTGAAAGTATGCATACCTCCATTTCCTCTGGAAATACAAAGTGAAAAACACTCCCAAGAGTCCCACCACAAAACCGGGTCCAACACCAGCCCAGAACCACATTAGTTCAGCATCATCTTCTTCCCTATTACCCTCACTGACAAGTACTTGACGGTCACCACCATCAACTGATTGATCATCAGGGCAGCCCTTCGTGAGTGGTGCTCCGCAAAGCCCATCATTTCCCTCGTAAATGGACCGATCGTTGAGGGTCTGAAGTTGATTTCCGGTTGGTATTCGCCCTGATAAATTATTGTATGACAGGTTAAGGCGACCAAGATAGGTTAAAGCAGACAGGCTATGAGGAATTGAGCCAAAGAGTTTGTTTCTGGACAAGTCAAGTGATTCCAATTGCTTCATATCACCAATCTTCTCGGGAATCCTTCCTGTTAGATGATTTCCAGATAAATTCAAGTTCAATAACCCGAAAAGATTCGTTAAGCCTTCTGGAATCTCCCCAGTAATGCCATTGCTCGAAACATCTATGGAGGTGACAAATTTGAGCGTCTTGGTGTATTCCAGTTCTCTTCCTTTAATCATAAGAGAAATTTTGTCTTCATAATAACCTGAAACGGGATTTACCGAATAATTAGAATTGCCAAGTTCCAATGTTGCCATGGCAGTGAAGTTGTGAAAACAACTTGGAATATCTCCCGTTACATTGTTGTGCGCCAAGTTTAACAATTGCAGAACAGAGAGATGGCAGAGTTGTACGGGAATATCACCATAGAAATTGTTGGATTGAAGACTGAGGAAGACCAAATTATGTAACTTATCTCCGATCCAACGCGGGATAACACCAGTGAATGCATTTCCACCAAGATCAAAGGTGACCATATCTGTCAAATTCTGCAAGGACAAAGGAAGCTCCCCGTGAAAACTGTTGTTACGCAAGTGTAAATATTTAAGTCTCCGTAGGAAACCCAAAGAACTTGGAATATGACCGTGCAGACTGTTACTCGACAAGTCTAGCACATGTAAGTCACCCAAGTTCCCAAAGCAATGAGGAAGTTTTCCGGATAAACGGTTTTTCGACAAGTCAACAAGGGCAATTCTCTCTGCATTGCACAAAGACACAGGAATGCCACCACTAAAGTGGTTATTTGAGAGACTAAGAACTTCGATCACATCGTAATCGCCCGCGGGAATAGGTCCAGAAAACAAGTTGTTGGAGAGATCTAGTATAGAAGTAGATGACGGAAGTGCCGATAACGGGCCATCAAACTTGTTAGAACTCAATATCAACTCCCTGTAAGGAGAACTACCAGAATCATTGCATTTCATTTGAAATTTTGGCAGCTTCCCTCTGATTTGGTTGTTGGATATATCCAAGTACTCAAAGCAAGAAGACATAATAAGCTCGAACCAATCGGGCATGATATCCGAGATGCTTGCATTAGACATATCCAAGAGTGTAACATGTCTCTGCGTCTGAAGCCACTGAGGAAATTGGGGTCCTAGTTTGCAGGATGCCATTTCCAGGACCTGGAGTTGAAAAGGAGGAACCCATTGGGAGCTAACATTTATAACTAATGAGTTCGAATACAAGTGGAGTTCCTTTAGACTCTTGAGAGTGGCCAAATGTTTTTCGGATACCATGCCATCTAATGAGTTGTCCGACAAATCCAGCATTTGTAGATTGGAAAGTTGTCCGAGACCTATTGGAATGCTCCCATTCAATTGATTCCCCTTAGCATCCAACTCTCTCAAATATGACTGCCTTCCAAGTGATGGGGGTAGTGGACCAGAAAAGTGATTATCAGAAATAACAAGACGCTCTAGATTCTTGTACTCACCTGCTGGAATGCTCCCATTCAATTGATTCAAGTGAGCATCCAACTCTCTCAAATACGATAGCCTTCCAAGTGATGATGGCAGTGGACCAGAAAAGTAATTATCATAAATAACAAGACGCTCTAGATTCTTAAACTCACCCACCACAGACGATAAAAACTCTCCAGTGAAGTTATTCTTGGTCAAATCAAGTACACGTAAGCTGCGGAGGTTCCTCAAAGAGTTCGGTATTTCACCAGTGAACAAACTGAAAGAGAGATCAAGCGCCGTTAGTTGAGTCATGTTGCCCATGCAACTTGGAAGTGGACCTCCCAAATCAGTCAAACTCAATTTGAGGACGGAAAGAGAAGTGTGATTCCCAAAGCAACTAGGAACTGAACCCCGAAGCAGATTAGAGCTAAGATCCATATAAACAAGACTCCTCAGGTTACATAAAAAATATTTCTCCTTGACAGTATCATTGAAGTAGTTAAAAGAAAGGTCAAGGACAGTGAGAGACGTCAAACTTCCAAGTGTATTGGGAATCGGACCACCAAAATAATTACGCCCAACTGCCCTAAGGTCGAGATATTGCAACCTCGAAAGATTCCCGAGATTATGAGGAACCTTTCCACCCAAATCTAAATAAGAGAGGTTGAGATATCTCAAGCTTTTCAGGGAGCCCAAGAAATCCAAACCGGAGGCGGAGAGGTCGTTCCCGCTCAAATCTAGATAACTCAAATGCTTCAAGTGCACAAAAGATGGAGTCATCTCACCTGTCAGCTTGTTGGTTTCGTAATCTTCATCATAATCGATAGGAATTGGGTTGCGAAGATCAAGCTTGATGACATGGCCTGTTCTCCTGCTGCAAACGACTCCTTTCCATGTGCAGCAGTCTTTTCCGACCCACGACCGTAAGCGTTGTGCTTCATCTGTGAGATTTCCCTTGAAGTCGACGAGAGCTCGTCTCTCATTCTCCAGGCAGCTTACATTTGACTCGATAGTAGTAGTACTGCCACAACTGAAATCAATTGTTATAGTAATGAAAAGGAGAGCAAATAGCATCAGTACTAAAGCACGCATGGTGGTGGTTGTGGATGTCTAGCTATGGCTTCTCAGTATAATTTGCAGCATCAGCGTTTTAGGTTGAAAGTTTTAACTTTGCTTTTGCAAAAATTAAAATGACAAGGAAAACAAAAAAGGGGTGTACAAGAACACTTGAGGACGGCTTTTTAAGTCATGCATGCACGGCCAAATTAAGTCTTTCAACTTGCAATGTCATTTTCTGGAGTCAAGTCTCTACAAAAAATCTTGCAGTGGACAACACGTATTGATGAATACAACAAAGCAATTGCAGCCAGACGGAACATATATACATGATTAAGCTATCTTCTCTCTATATTAAAACTTCTCTTTATAGTTATTTTAGTTTTGATCATATCCATCCATATACTTGGATAATTAATACACACATGTTTTAACAATTTCAAAATTCAATTGGCCCGAACAATAAGGTAACATAGAATTCGAAAGAGCCCTATAGTTAGGGATTAATCAAATCTATTGACCCTCTCTCGATTTAACTAGTTTTTATGACTCATCAAGTTACCTGTTTCTTCTAAGCTTAAAGTAGAGAGCAGTTTGGATTATTAGATTACGTGAGTTGTTCTAACCATTTGAATGCATCTTGGTATAGTATTTGACATTGCGGATAGAAAGTCAAGGAAATTATAATGAGTCCTGAAAAGTTGGATCCCAGGCCTCAAGAAGTTGAAAATATATACAAACAATGATTTACAGTAGGAAGTTTAACGCTTTTTGGCTGCGATTTTATTTTTTTAAATTTTTTTTGGGGTAACTGCGATTTCAATTTTCCCTGCTAATACCCGCTTTTACATTTCCTAGTTTCTCAGTCAAAGATTATGCTAGTCCAAATGACATATTTGCCTTGTTGTCAAATATTCAGAGTTCAGTGCCGCGTTCATGGTAGAGATGGCGTTGCATATATTCTTTCATAAATGGTATTTTAGCACGGAGTGAGAGCTATATTTTGCTATTGCGTATATATATCCTTTCGTATTTACTACATGGATATGGTTTAACTTCTTTGCGTGATGATTGTTGTGGGGATGCTTAACGTTCCCAGTAGAGACCAAAAGCCACATTATTAAATCTAGGGAAAAACCATCTTATTTTCATTTGTATATTTCTTTTTCCTATTTGATTTCGATTTTTGTCCATACCTTCGCCCTCCATTAAGTTAATTTCGATCTACTTTTATGGGCAAAATAAAAAATGTATCGACTTTTAATCACTAACTTTACAAAATGAACACTTATTACGGGAGAACCCTGGAATACTGGACTCTTAAAAAGGGATGGAGGGAGTATTTGTCAATTAATAAGGGAACTTAGAATTTGAAAAATCCCAATAAGTTAGGGATCAATCAAATCCCTTTACCCAATCTCAATTTGCATATGTTAGCCATAAGAAAATGCGTTTTGAAATTTTTTTTTTTCCAATTACCGTGCGTGCTTTTTTTTTTTTTCAATTGTCGTGCATAGCACATATTCATGCCAGTAACTAAAAAGATGATAAATTTGATTTTGTTCAAAGGGGAGTAGTATGATACAACTTGTTAGGGAATCAAAATTTTGGAATTGTAAAACCAAAATATCAAATTTCTCTTTTAGAAAAAAATTCTAGTGCCGGATGGGTACCGCGTGATGCCCGCTCGGTGCATCCGAGTCGTCAATTTCATTTTTGGATAGATCGGATTTGGAGAGAGAAAAAGAGAAAGAATGTGTTTGGGTGAGGGAAAAAGAGAAAGTTTCAATCCAAGCTGTCTAAAAGTGTATTATTAGACTGTCCGAATGTGCCAAATGAATACCACGTGGGATATACCCATCCGGCACCGAAAAATTTCTGCTTTTTTTTAAAGTCATGCATGGCCGAAGTCTTTCAACTTGCAATGTCATTTCCGAAAGTCAAAAGTCTAAAAAAAGTGGACAACACGTGCATTGGCCAAAGTCTTTAACTTGCACTATACTTCCTCCGTTCCATTCTTTTCTCCTTCGTCCTATTCTAATCGGATAAAAAAATTAATTATAATTTTTAATTGGTAATACTGTTTATATGTAATATGAATCTTGTTTGATAAATGTCAATGAGTTCTTTTTAACAATGTTTTCAAAATTACCGAAAAATTTATAGATTATAAGATATAATCAATTGAAAAGTGGTACGTACGGACTTCCTAAAAGAACTAAAGAATGGAGACGGAGGGATTAATTTTCCAGAGTCTAGAGCTCTCTACCAAAAATTGGACAAGACCTACCAAAACGTGGACAACATGCATATTTTGCGTTCTTTTAAATTTATTTTAAACTTATTTTAAAATAAATTGGTTTGTTATTATTATTTTTTTCTATATTTGTTAGATTTGCGCCAAACTTTTGTGGATTATTGATTCGTCTCGACAAGAGGAATCGGAAAAGTATTTATTTATTTATTTTTACTTTTACCCAAATATTTTGAGAAATAATCATTTTTTAGCAGAAAAAGTGAAATAAATTGACTTATTTTGATATATAAGTGGTCATTTTCCAAACTATTTGGGTACAAGTAAAAATAATTTTCCTTTCCGATTTCTCTCATCGAGATGAATCAATAATCCGCAAAAGTTTAACACAAAACTAACAAATGCGAAAAAAATTCAAATAATGACAAACCAACTTATTTTAAGATAAGTTTAAGAGAACGCAGCAGGTGAATATCGATAAAGACATGATGTAATTCCAAAAATCATCTTAAAAAATAAGTACTTATTTCAATTTTCAAGCTTAAAACATAAATAATTTTTAATTTTTTTTGCATCGTTTAAAGGATCTCAATAACAATATCCATATTGCAAATTTTTAGATTTCAGTAAGTTCATTATTTTTGAGCTGAAAAATTACAAATAAATACAGGCCCTAGTCATGTATCTACGCAAATCTAATCAGACTGATTTTTCGCAAACATGGTACTAATTGTTGCATGTTCTGCAAAATCAACGTCTGGATCTTGATTGTAGGCCTGGTATGGCTCTACAAAATGAGAGTACGGAGGGGAACGGAGATGAACTTATCACCTCCTCTGCCACCTTGCACGCCACCCCAAACATTTCAAAGTTGGATTCACTCGGACAACTTGCTCCTTATTGTACTTAAAAAACATTGTATTGCGTAGTACGTTCCTAGGAATCCCTAGAGAATAAACAATACTGTACTTTTTTGAACACTTGTCTTATTAGAGACTATAGCATCAATCAAGCATCAATTAGTTAGCCTAGTCAATTATGGATACTTCCTATCAAGCCCAAATCAATCCTTGATATCTGCAATTCATTTCTTCCTTTCTAGGATTCTAGATTTGATTTTATTAGCTGTGATTGTGGGATTGACTAGCTGTATAGAAGGGTCAATGTATTGTAACAGTTTGTATATATATCAGTAACAACGTAAGGTTCCTGCAATGTATGAAGAGAGAAACCATTTTAGTTTTCTTCTCACACTTTTTTTCTCATTCCATTTTATTATGTCTGGACCAAGCACACCCTCAACTACTTCTGGACCAAGCCCATCGTCTCCTAGCGTGGAGCCCAATTAATTTCGTTGGATACCTGAAATTTGATAGTGAAATGGTAGTTATCGTCTCCTACCGTGGAGCCCAATTAATTTCGTTGGATACCTGAAATTTGATAGTGAAATGATAGTGAGGATTTTACTGGGAGATTATGGGACGGGGTTGCTAAAAAATGGCCATTTAACCGATTTATGCTATTTGAAACATCTGTTTCACAACGAAACCGTGCTTAGCAAAATGCTTCCTTACCTTGGGTTGGTTTGGCCGAGTGGAGCTATAGCCATCTATAGGATGGCGAGGTCTAAGTTCGACTCGCCTACTAAACAAGCTTTTTGCAATTTTTAAACATTCCAGACAAAAACGTGCTTAGAAAGCGCTTCTTTAAATCGGCATCTCTAAACATACTTTTTTGTCAAGTTTTGATTGAGTGGGCAAAATTAATAACAAAAGCGCATAACAGAAACCACGTTTCATATTGTTTCAAAATAACAACAGAATATGGTTGTTCTGTGCTTTTGTTTTTAATCCATCTATTTTTATCTTGTGTAGTTCCTGTCTTTTTATAGGTATATTATTGTTCTTGAAAGTTTTCCAGTGGTAGAATTTAGTCTTGATATTGGGATGAAGGGAATTTGATATGATGGGATTTAAGGCTCTTAACTGCTGTCTTTCACTATGAATAGCTCTCTGAAACAAGTATCGAGACCTTTTCCAAAATCCAGGCCTATAAAATGAACGTCTCAAATCCTTAATGAAATTATGGTGGGGCGCCGCATTTCACGTGAGAGGATCCACACTCCACCATGTTCCCATTGTTTTAGCGGAAAAGAAGAAGCATACAAGCCCTCACATTCGGTGAAATAGCATGCTGTCTTCTCTTACGTGTGTACTTAAGCAGGTTATGTTATCTACCACATCGATTTGTTGTCCATTGCTCATGCCTCTTTGTTAATTTTAACATTATGTGAAATGTGATAGGTGCATAAATATGCCTATTTATGCCCCCTAACTTAGGTTTGTTATGTCCGTTTAGTGCGCTACTTGGAGTTTGATACTCGTTTTCTTTATTTCAGGACCTATGGAGCCATTGAATAACATTTGAAGCTAAATCGATATAAAAATAATTGACGACGCAAAGCGAGCTCGAAGTCATGCTTGGAGAATGTTATACTTGCCAATCAAATTAATTAAGAGGTGAGGCCAAGCTTATAATGGATGGTTCAGCCAATAAACTTTTTGGCTTTGCACGTGCATATGATGAGAGCCCACTGAATTCCTTTTATTGGGCTAGAGGTTTACAACAAGAAGTATAAAAAGAAGCAAGGTTTTGTTTAGGGCATCGAATTCTCCCACGCAGAAACAGAAGAACGGGGGTTGTCGTCAAGCTTTTTCTTTTCCACGCGGACCACGCACGAATAGAGAGCACAATAGTTCAACGACGCCACGGTGCTCACGGCTGAAACAGTGAAGGATTCAAGCTTTGCGGTTTAATCTTTTACTGTTATTTCAATGGAGTTTATTTGTTTCCCGATTATTTATTCTAACTCCATGAGTGGCTAAACTTCTTGACTAGGGTAATGAGGAGGTCTCTTCAAGTAGCGTAGTTGTTAAATTTCTAGGGTTTTATATTCAACTTGATTGTATGACTTGATCTATTCATAACTTTTTATGAAGTTTAATATTTTTCTGATATTCGAATGTGTTTGTATCCATGGTTTCAAGCACTGTCATGCAATGACTTTGAATGTTTCGAGATAGGCTTTGAGATAGTTTATACGACGTGAGACGGATCGTGCCGTGGTTAAATCCAATGAGATGATCCGTGCCGTGTTGAGATAACCTATACGGAGTACGAATCTTGATTATATTTTTGGGGATTATCGATAGGAATTGCTACCCTACAGTGATCTGGTTGAATGTTGAATGTAAACCCTAGGTTTCGAAATAAATGCGCATGCGTTACAAGGGGAGACTGAATCGGAAACCCTAGTCCTTTCTCTCGTTTGTTTCAAAATCCTTTAATTGCTTTCTAGTTTAATTTTAGTTTAAGCAAATCCAAATCAAAATCCAACTTCTTTTTAGTTTCAGAATTAAATTAGAAATTAATTGAAAGTACCGTAACTTAGCTTTTTACTCTCCGTGGACGATCTCGGACTTGACCGCTATTATTCGGAATATTAGTTAATTCCTTATTTTATAAATTATATCTTTGGTACGAAAACGACAGACCAAAATGTGTGTGAACTTGAACACGCGAATCATGAAATGGACAATATACTGCAATCAGATAATTTTGCGAGTAATTTTGTACAAGTAATCGTTCGGATCTTATTCATGCCGGATAAATACACACCACACTCAAATGTCGTAAACTAAGCACAAAGCGAAATTGCACACGCCTTATCGATTACTTATTTTGTATAAAACCAACCGACATGTGGTTTTAACTAACGGAGACTGGCTATTTTGGTGATGTTGGCTTCGGGTGAGAAGACTTACCAGTGATGGCTTTCTTCACCTTGGCAAGTGAATGCTTTGTTGGAAAATGAAATTTTACCAAAGACAATTTGGTGGGATCCACACCGCGTGAGGTGGGCCCAACAATAGTGAATAAATTCCATTAAAGATGAATGAGAAATTGTCCCATTAATGGAATTGGAAAAGCAAAATGACGTGCGTGTGCACTGTCACCAAACAACTAAATAAGATCTGGGCCGGGGCTGGAGCTCAGGATTCATGGGCCCGCGACCTGTGGTTCGAGGTCTGTGGTCTATGGTCTAGTCCATATTGGTTTGGAATTAATGATTGTGCTTTATTGGGTCCGAACTATTCCCATTTGGATGGTTCAGTTAGAGAATCAGTTGTGCGCAGCTGATTAATACTGGGTAGAATGCCCAGAATAAAACCCACGATTTGATTATGAAATCAATTGCTGAATTAATGGCTGTAGCAGTTTTTCTCCAGAAATTGAATTCCCTGTATTCAATTCCCTATATTCAATATGAATATTGAATTGGCCCTATTGAATGGGTAGCTCCCCCTAATGAATTCTCGTATTCAATGAGAAAGCTCCTCATCGATTATATAAAGGAGTTCGGCTCTTTTGTTTCAATACATCAAAAAAATCGAGAGCTCTTCATCTGCAATATTGTTCTTCCTTTCGAGAGAGAGAGTACAAATACAAGTTGGTTCGACAGGCAGTCTACAGCGGTGCTCCGGCGGTTGAGTGGGAACCGAGTCAACCCTGGGAGACAAATACCGACACAACCTCCAGTACCGATGAGGCGGAGAATTTGTCTTAAGGGCACCGTTGAATAAAACAGGTCTCGGTTTGCAAATTCTTGATCCTTTACAGTTCATGTTCTATTTACTGTAATTTTATGTTCAAGTTGTAAATCTCTAAATTTGTAATTTTCAGAAATTAGTAAATTTCATTAATGTTTTCGGCACTATTTTCCTACATGCTTGACCTTTGATCCAACACCTGAAAGTATATTGTGATGATGAGGTTTCTTATGTGCAATTTTGTCATCCATATTTCTTGATGCTTCTACCCTGACTGGAGCGTCAGAGCCCGATCGAGTCTTCTCTTTTCAGTTCAACTCCTTCCTCTTCTTCATCTTTCTTGTCATGTACTGCTTCTTCTTCAGCTTCAACTGTTTTTGCTGTCTCATTTCGCGGCTCCTCCTTGATTCCCATCAATTCTCGCTCTTCAGTCACGTCTTCACCCACTTGCACATTTCGTTTTGTGGATCTTTGCAAGAGGTCAGATCGATAATGACATCTTAGCTGACTCTATCATTTGGGAATCTTCTATTATTTCTTTGGATTGCTTGAATAATATATAATTATTCAAGCATTAGGGCTCGTTTCATAACAGTTATCAATCACCACGAACTGGAACAAGTTATTCGCTCTAGCGGATTGAAACAAGGTTATGAGAGGCAAGAAAAGCTGACCCCAATCAAATACAGTACTTATCTGTTTCATGGTGGCATCATGTGCGCACTCCAGTTAGGCAAAATCAATGGGACAGCAGCGGGATTTAATGCTCTTAATTAACTGGAGTTAGCCAAATCTGGGCCAAGTAAAATATGATCTCCATGGCACCACAAATTCATTCTCATAAGGAAACTGTAAGGCCAACATTGCATGTGTAGCAACGTGTATAGATGTTCTTCTATTAGGAAAATAAATCTACAACAGCAAAAGTCCAAAGCATTATTAGTTTTAATATCTTAAGTACCGTGAATTGCCGTAATCAAAATTCGTAAGGTGGAACCAAACACGGATCATGCTTCACATATGCAATAGGAAAAGCTTCACAGATCACGCTTTTAGGAAAAGCCCGTTCAAGAATATTAAAGCAATAGTCTACACATTAATGCCTACAGGGGCATGCGATCCTACAAATTCAATTATTGGCGAAGAACAATATGTAGCGTACGGTCTCACGCCAATATACACAGTAATGGAAAATCACGAAGTTCTAAAACCATGCTCGGATACCACATGTAAAATTTATTCTTAATCACGTTAGACAATTAACACATGTCACGATCTAGAACTTTCATGATAATCACAATACAATCATTAAGCGAAAGTTAAATAATCAATAAGCGAAAGTTAAATAATCAATAACGGCGTACCCGGATCCAGTAATGCGGAAGCTATCCAGTGATTATTGGACTCTTGCCTTTCTTTCTTAGCAGTTTAGTGATGTATCACGTTAATTTGATGGAACCCTAAATGCTCTTTTATAGGCAGAGAGAGGACTAGTTTCCTTAATGTACATTATACTTACTTCCCATCAAGTAGAGTCTATTTAGTAAACAATTTCTCTATTTGACCAATAGAATAAAATAAAGATATGGAGAATCCTATTAAACTCACAATCAATATATTCCATATAAAATATGTGGGCCACCACAATGACTAAATTAAAATTTAGTCTGACAGAGTTTCCTTAGTAGGCCTTATACACTGGCCTATGAGCACTAACCATGCAAATTGGAATGGGTAAGTTTGGACTTGAGTTTTCACCGTAGCTAAACAGTGCTCGAAAAATAAGTTATTTTCCTATTTAGAGAGTCGTTTTCTTAACTAGTAACTTACTAAACATCAAACCATAGCACTGTGTTTTCTCTATAATTATGTACGTATTCTTTTCTCAATCAGCCAATATATATATGCCTTACAGCCTTGGAGATAAAGCAATATATAGCTGTGTATTTCTATTACAATCTTAAATACAAAGAGGATGCATGCATGGGATGTTGGTTGAAATTAAGTTTTCAATAGTCATGTTAGGTAAAATGTTGATCTGATATTAAGTGACTTAGCGGAGTACCCAACAATGATATTGTGCTAGTATATATACACATAATAAAGTCAAATCTATGAGAATTTAAGTATACGAACTAGATGCATATAAGAACTTGTTTTTTAGGTTTACAAACCCATTATTATAATAATAAAACTAGACAAAACTAGAGATCAACATAAAAGTAGATCTATACTGAATACTAAGAAAAACCTCATTGAGAGCATCCACATCACACTAGCTTATTCCCATTTGGCACTACAATAACGAGTCAAATGATAAAAATGGCATTGCATCAGTCTCGGTACTTGTTCGGTCAAATAAAGAGTTGTTACAGCTCGTTGCCTTTGAAAGCGAGCCATTATTCACAGGTTAACGTATATTTTATTAGTTTTCCTTGACTGTCGTTACTCCAAGTGGGATCCTCACGCCGCATGCTTCTCAAACTAGTACACCTTTTGTTGCACCAGATAATAAGTATTGATTTACACTTTAAAGCAACGAGGCTAATGCACTAGCTTGTTCAAAATGACTAGGCAAAATAATAAAGGTGACTTTTGTAGCTATAATTTGACTTAAATTTAGTGAGGCCGGTGTGGATCCTCTGAAGATAAATTTAGACATTAAATTAAAGGGAGACTTAAAAATTCGTCCTTATTTCCCTCTTCACTTATGAATTCATCCTGTCATTTTCTGCACCTTATGATTTCATCCTTCTCATACTTTTAATACCGATATTGCCCTTTGAGTATTGTTAATTGTATATATTTATATATTTTAAATCATATATGTAATACAAGCTTTTCGATTTCATGGTAAATTAGTTGTAACATAATTATTTGGACCATTTACCATGAAACTATTTCATGGTTAATTATTTGGACTGTTTACCATGAAACTAGTCCGGCAAAATCTGTTAGGCCGCTGTGCGGACCAATTCATATAAGGATAGTTTGAGATGTACAAATAATTATGTTTACATACCAAAATTCTTATCTATATAGGCTAAAAATTTTAGGATCAAATCATAAATAATTTACATCCCACAATTCTTGTCTAAATAGGGCGATGATTATAGGATGAAATCATAAGTAATTTTCATCCCAAAATTCTTTTCTATATAGGCCGAGATATTTAGGATGAAATCATAAATATTTTACATCCCAAAATTCTTATCTATATAGGCTGAGATCTTTGGGATGAAATCATAAGTATTTTACATCCCAAAATTCTTGTCTATATAGGCCGAGATATTTAGGATGAAATCATAAGTAATTTACATCCCAAAATTCTTGTCTATATAGGCCAATAATTATAGGATGAAATCATAAGTAATTTTCATCCCAAATTTTTTGTCTATATAGGCTGAGATATTTAGGATGAAATCATAAGTATTTTGCATCCCAAAATTCTTGTCTATATAGGCCAATAATTTTAGGATGAAATCATAAGTATTTTAGGATGAAATCATAAGTAATTTTCATCCCAAATTTTATGTCTATATAGGCCGAGATATTTAGGATGAAATCATAAGTAAGTAACCATGTAATGTCATGGTAATTTAACCATATAACGGTTTGAGGATGTCATGTTATATAACATCCCAAAATTGCTTTTTATATAGGCCAATAATTATAGGATGAAATCATAAGTAATTTTCATCCCAAATTTTTTGTCTATATAGGCTGAGATATTTAGGATGAAATCATAAGTATTTTACATCCCAATATTCTTGTCTATATAGGCCAAGAATTTTAGGATGAAATCATAAGTATTTTAGGATGAAATCATAAGTAATTTACATCCCAAAATTCCTTCATCATAAGTATTTTAGGATGAAATCATAAGTAATTTACATCCCAAAATTCCTTTTTATATAGGCCAATAATTATAGGATGAAATCATAAGTAATTTTCATCCCAAATTTTTTGTCTATATAGGCCGAGATATTTAGGATGAAATCATAAGTAATTAACCATGTAATGTCATGGTAATTTAACCATATAAAGGTTTGAAGATGTCATGTTATATATTTTTTTATGGTAATTTAGCCATGTTCCGTTGGCCAACTCGAAGAATGAAGAACAAATGCAAAGATATGGTCAACTTATCATGTTATATTCCTAAAAATATCGATTCGTCAAATACGTTCCCTGATAAATAAAAAAGTAATCAATCATATTGAAATTTACCAAATCCCATTGAATTAGGAAAATAATACAATCAAATCCCACTAAATTGGAAAAATAATATAACATAATATATGTATATCATAGTGAAAATGGTAAAAAAAGGTAATTCACACACTAAAAGGATGAAATCATAAATATGAAAAAAAGGCGGGATGAATTCTTACATGACATGGATAAAGAGGATGAATATTTAAATATTCCTAAATTAAATTATCGCACAGCCTTGTTCGTTTTGAAATCTCAAAAGTCAAAATCTCTGGGCACGGTTTCTAATAAATTTTCTCTCTCTACCTCTCCACTCATTACTCCCAAAATTCTCCCTAAAAACTCAAATCGAACAGAGCATCGAGCGAAAAAGCATACACGAGACTGCCATTCATGCACGCCACAACTTTTCCTGAAAGATGGTCCCAATCAACAACATCCCAAAATTTAAAGGTCTAAATTGAAGTAATAATAAAAACTATAGGGATGTTTCTGGTACAGGGATCAAATCATGGGCTTATTTGGCGACTCCGCCTTCTCTTTTCTTCCTCATCGTAATAACGAGCCAAATTGGCAGTGAAAACCTTTATATATTCTCCCCGTTTTCTCTCTCTTCCCGTGTGTTTTTCAACCAAAAGCTCGACTTCTGCAACTGATATTTCTCAGGTACTGACTTCCAGTTGTATTATAACTTGAAAAGGGAGCTGTTTGTTGAATTTGTTTCGCCGATTGGTTGTTTTGTAGTTCTGTTCATTAGGGTTTTCAATTGGTTACTATAGTTATTCTCAGTTGGTATTTTCTTAAGCTCAAGTCTTAACCACTCTCTTTTTGTCTCTAGTAGATCAGTAATCCTTTAGAAGGCTTTAGGTACTTGGTTTTACTATAATTTGGATGCTAGTGATTAAAAATTTGTGATACTTGAAGGTTCTTCAATCCACATGATACTTACGTATGATTTATTTTGAGCTTTTTTCCCTTGGGATATCAGTGACTGTTTAATACTCGTATAATTTTTGTTTCCAATCCAGGACATTCTTTGTGGTTGTTAATATGTGAAGGAAACGTTCTGAGTTTAGTAGGACATACCATGAGATCACATTGTCAATTGTGCTTTTTTGTCTAATTTTATTCAAAATCATTCGGCAACTGCCAGGGTTACTCCTCATATCAAATCTATCATTGGATGAACTCTCATAAAAACGGAAAAAAAAAAAATAAAGACACGAAAGTACTAATGCGCCTCTTAGAGTTGCCATGACCTGGAAGTGTACTATAAGCATAAACTCAATCTAGGGAAAATAAATGAAGCTAATGTGATTCATAGCTTTTTATGTTTTTGGTCGTTTTTTTTTTTTTTTTTGATCGACAATTTTTTTTTGTTAGGTTATTCAGAGCTGTATATGTTATTCATTCAAGAGACACTTGCATTATCAACGGTGATCACAATGTCAATCGTGCCTTTTGTCTTAATTTTAGTTAAACACATTTGACAATTACCAGGTTTTAACACCCATATCGAGTCTATATTTGGATGTAAATCTCATCCAAGGAGACAAAAAGACGTGAGAGTACAGATGTGCCTCTTGGAGTCGCCATGAACCTTAACGTTTTATAAGCATAAACTGAAGCTAGGAAAAAGAAATGAAGGTAATGTGGTTCAGAGCTGCATCTATCTTTGTTAGGTTATTGAAAGCTGTATATGTATTCATTCAAGAGACTTGCAGTTTTATCTAAAAGAATATTATTGCAGTGTTTTATTTATAATATTGAGCTGATGAGTTGGTCTTGATAGTTGTCTTCTGCTTTTTTGCTTGGAAAAGGATGTTGTAGAGTTATTTATCATGGTGGGTTTGGAAGAATTGAAGAAGAAGCTCACGCCGTTGTTCGATGCTGAAAAGGGTTTCTCCTCTGGGTCAACCTTGGACCCTTGTGATTCTTATACGGTAAGGTTTCTGCCTGATAAGTAGCATGAGTTGTAATAAAAGATTTTAACGCGCAATGAAAGATTTCTTTAATGCGTTGTTGGTTTCTCTGAAGCTATCGGACAGCCGGACTGTTAACTTATTAAGCAGATCTTATGGGGTATACAACATTAATGAGCTCGGGTTGCAGAAGTGTACCTCATGGCCAACAGATGACTTAGACCATGGGGAGAAGACATATAAATGTGCATCTCATGAGATGAGGATATTTGGAGCCATAGGTAGTGGTGCAAGCAGTGTTGTCCAGAGAGCTATTCATATACCTATTGCCTGATTGTTTTGTTCTGCTACTTGTGATATTTCTTCTGCTGTTTGATGGATCAGTTTGGGCAATATGTTTGTCGATTTACTTTTAGGATTGAAAGGATCCACTAGTTGACGTACTGCATGAAAAGTTGAAAACCCATTCGCACCATTGAGACAATTTTTTTTTGTGTGTATAAATTAGTTTTAATTACTCCATTTTTGGAATGTGGAGTCAATTTACCAAAAAATGTTCTGGGAGTCTATCTGTTATGAAAGTTTCACATCTGTTGACTCTAGGATGTCAGCATCTACCATACAGAGAAGCAGTCTTCTGCTAGTACAGCTGAGTTTTGTCAAATTTTATTGTGATACTCAAACATCCTACATCGTTGTGATACTCACGGATCAGCAATTTTAGATTTTTAGTTCTGAGGAGATCAATATTTGCAGTTTATGTTGAATAAAAACATACAGGGTGGAGTGTGTAATATGAGAAATAAATGCATGCTTTAATTTTTTTTCTTACATAGATATTTCTATGTTTGGACCAGGAGAAAAGGGAACAGCTGCTCACAGAGATCCGCACTCTGTGTGAGGCACCTTGTTATCAGGGTTTAGTAGAATTCCATGGAGCATTTTATACTCCTGACTCAGGGCAAATAAGCATAGCTTTGGTGTACATGGATGGAGGGTCCTTGGCAGATGTAATACGAGTGCATAAGTGTATACCCGAACCAGTCCTTTCATCAATGTTTCAAAAGCTCTTGCATTTAAGGATGTCTTTTTTAGTTTCGCTTTTCTCTTCTACGCATGGTCAATTATCTTTACAGGTGTGTTGTTTTTCTTAAAGGGATTAAGCTACTTGCATGGAGTTCGACATTTGGTTCACAGAGACATTTGGCTCGTAAATCTCAAAGGGGAGCCAAAGATTAACAGATTTTGATATTAGTGCTGGCTTAGAAAATTCAATGGCACGTATGATGCACTAGATGGATGCTTTTTTATGTTATTTTTTTCACCATTGTTGATTTCTCTTTCTATTTGGTGTAGAATGATAAATTTACATCAGTTCAAGATTCTTCACTGACTAATATTCAAATTGGTTTACCAGTGCTCTACTTTTGTTGTAACTGTCACATACATGTCACCTGAGCGAATTCGAAATGAAAGCTATTCTTACCCAGCTGTTATTTGGAGCCTTGGGCTTGCTCTCTGTGTGTGGGACCGGAGAATTTCCATATACTGCCAACAAAGGACCTGTAAATTTTATGCTGCAGGTATTTCCCTTTGTATGTTCCTTTGTATATTTCTTGGTTCATGATTGCTTTCCTTTGCTTTCTGTTCAAATAAAGGTATTGTATAGTTTCAAGATATGAATGATTTAACCTCTGAACTTTCGAAGTTGTACCAGCTTTAAGTGATTAACTATTAATGGATGTTACTTGAATTTTTTTTGGTAAATGTATTGACACCCGTAATTGTCCTCAATGCATATCCATGGAAGAATCAACTATCATAGGACGCCTTTCTTACCATTAGAAACTGAAAGAGAGTGGGAGGGAGGGAAAAGGAGAGCTACCACGTGGTCCCTTTTCCGATCTCTCTAGATGCATAGACTTAAGGCGTATCTTGTTTATTGTAGTCAATTATAAGATCATAATTTATGAATTGACCAAAGCATCAAAAACTGGAAGGATTTGTCCCCGTTTTCTGGTTGCTTTACGTAATGACTATCTTCATATCCAATCAGCTATATTTTCTTTTGGTTCCATTTGACTTCTAGTGAGGTACATGTCCACATACCTATGTTTTGTAACAAAGCCAATGTTGTGGTTCTTCGCGTCAGATTTTGGATGATCCATCACCATCGCCCCCAAATCATGTCTTTTCACCTCAGTTCTGCTCATTTATTGATGCTTGCCTGAAGAAGGATGCAGATTCAAGGCCGACGGCTGAGCAGGTGAGCAAAAGGCATAGGCTAATCTTACATGTACAAGTTGAAACTTTCAGCATTGGAACATCCCGGCTAACTAGAACTAATATATGAACTTTGGTGAGGAATAAATAGGAATTCCAATTAAATACGACTGTAGCATATTTTGTGGTTATTTTGAGGGGTTCTGAAGTTCTCAGAATTATAACCAAATATATTCTACGAGTTCAATCGTGAGATGGGTACGTTGTTGCGAAATCAGACATACTTAGCGTAGGCATTTCTGATTCAATACCTTTCATCTAATGTTCTAAGACAAACCATAGGGAAATTCCCGGCAAGTATATGTTTTACCTGATGGTAAGCTGGTTCTCTCGATTTTTGTCAGCAAGGAACACTACAGCTAGGGATCTGATACTGCTGCGAAACAGAGTCACAGATTCTTTAAAAGTCTGTGGACATTGCAAAGTAATTGGAGTTGCCTTTTCCTGGAAATTCCCTTTCCATGTGGATAGAGTTTAGAACCTTTTGAGCCTCAGGGAGGAAGTACATGTGGCAAGTTGATTCAATAGGGGAAATGGATACTGTAGTCGATTCATTATGTTATACTGTAGTCGTGAAAATGGCTGCATTGGACATCCCTTGATTGAGAAGAGGCATCTGTTTCAAATCGTATGTCAAAAATCCAAGTTCCCTGTCATCAATAAAAAGCTTGTCCTGCTAATTGGCTTGACCTGTAATTCCACAGGATGTTTGAATTTGAGGTTTGTATTGTAACATTGATCCTGCCATTTTCCCCTCACCTGTGTTTGGAATGATTAATGCACTCTCTAATTATCACCAAAATTTAGTAGAGAAGGCTTGGATCCATATATTAGAATTGATAATGGGGTCACATTAAAGCTTGCTTGGAAATATAGAGTTTGACCTGGGACTTCGTTCTGGAAGAAATTATTCATTGAGAGGCAAAATTCTGACTTCCAATTGGACATCATGGAATGACAAATCACCTTATGATGATGCCACGCTTGTCAACCAGCACTCAGCATGATATTCTCATTTAGGATTGAGAGTCCCAGACACGAGTACAACCAACCCCCCTCCCTCCTTTCCCAACAACACACACACAAAGTCACTCATGCAGTCATGTGTTTCTCTGGTATTCGCAAGCCGTTGTTGCTGATGTAACTGTGGAGCGAGAAACACAATGCTTGTGCCTGGTGGCTGGCTCTTAAATGTGTAACATCTAATCAGAAAACTTACTGTAGTTTCTTCACTTCTTCATATTAAAGGGACTTCATCTCAAAAGATGTAACGGTCTGGACATGGCGTTTATTGACTTGCTTTTTACTACTGCAGCTGCTTTCACATCCATTTATCACAAAATATGAGGATGCAAGGGTGGATTTAGGAGCATTCGTCCGCAGCGTTTTTGATCCAACTCAGCGTACGAGGGATTTGGCCGATGTGAGTTACCAAGTCCCACGCTCTGTCTTATCAAGTCGTGCTAACTTCACAATCGCAGTTTGAAGCAGCCTTGTTCTTCCTATTTGAAATGTAGCGTTCCATATCCTTTGTTATTCTCTCTTTCGCTACGCGCATAAACTACCTGGATATGGATTTAGGATGTTAAGTTCTCCTAACTCCGCAATAACTCTAAAATAAACCTGATAACTTGTTTCTTACTTTTTGAATATCATTGATGCTTTTGTTTGCTTGACCACATGCTGACAATGCACTATTACTTACTCTTTGATGGACCTGATGAACTTTGGCAGCACACAAGGACATTTTATAATGAACACTCAACTTTCAGGTAATCTTTTCAGATTTCTGAAGCTTCGTTTTCACATTTTGGATAGAAAGTCAAGAAAATTATACGGTTGCAAGACTCCTGAAAAGTTGGATCCAGGCCTCATGAAGTTGAAAACATAACATTTGTCGAATAACGGCCAATTAGAATGATTTACACGAAGTTTAATGCTTTTTGGCTGCGATTTCAGTTTTCCCTGCTAATACTCGCTTTTACATTTCCTAGTTTCTCAGGCAAAGGTTATATTGGTCCAAATGACATATTTGCCTCGTTGTCAAATATTCGGAGTACATTAGAAGTTGAATGGCTCCCAGAAAAGCTTGTGCATGTTGTGGAAAAAATTCAGTGCCGCGTTCTTGGTAGAGATGGCGCTGCCATACGTGTATCCGGTTCCTTTATTGTTGGTAATCAATTCCTTGTATGTGGAGATGGTGTACAAGCAAAAGGGATTGCCAAATTTTAAGGATCTTTGGATTGATATGTCGAGGAGGCGAATGGGAACATTCAAGGAATAGTTTATTATGGAACTGGGAAATGCTATTGGTCGGTACTTAATAGCTGGACAAGAGCTTTATATTATGCAGTAGGAATCGACGGTGACTTTTGTCTCACCAAGGTTTGTATGATCTTACACTTGTTCACAAGTTTTTATGACTCGTCAAGTTACTGTTTCTTCCAGCTTGAACTAGATAGTAGTTTCAACTAGACTATGGAGTTGTTATGACCATTTGAGTGCTTCTTAGTATATTTTATTCCCTTTTCTGCAAAACTTTTCCTTCATGTTTATAAATGACGTGGGTACTGTATTTTGTGGTAACGGATTCATTTTGTCATATGTGATGGTACTAGTAGTAGCCCACAAGGTTTGTTATATACCCAAGATCATCCATGTAGACTTCCGATGGGGGACGGGGTGTTACAGAATAACTTACACCCCTATTTATACTAATAGGAGTTCTAACAATAAGGTAAATTACTTAGAGTTGAGACCAAGCAAAACAATTACTTGGAAACCAAGACCATAATAAAAAGAAAATAAAATCTCCAAGGAAATAACATCTCCAAGGGAATAATAAATCCTACAAAAACTAGGAATTAGAAAGATAAGACACGTGCAAAACAGGCAGCACAAATATAATTTCATAATAATATTGTTCCTAAATAAAGGTTTCCAAAATATAAAAAATCCTACGATCTTGTCCTACATCATTGTGACCTAGTACTCATGGGTTAGATGTGGAAATAGCCTCTTTGCTTGCAGGGGTAAAGCTACATACATCAAACACTTCTCCAAACATTACAACAATGAGAGCCTCGCGGAGGGGTAGCCTTAATGTTAAATGCCAATTACACGAAAATGTGTGTTGGGAGTGTCACTCAGGGGAGCTAAGAAGCTTGTCCAGCAGCACAAGTAGTGCTTGTAAATATTGATGTAACTCAGTTGCTCCTCTTGTAACATGTCTATGGAGGAGTTGAATTTAAAGATGTTCCTTCTACCACTTGTGAGGACATTAGTTGTTTGTAAGGTCGTATGTATATTTCATATGCAATTTTAATTCACCAACCTCTATTGAGATTTAAACCTTTCCTGTTAGCACTGAACTGCATTGCTTGTGGCTTTTCCAGGGGCTTTTAGCTTCCCCTTATAGCTTTCGGGAAACAAGGCTCTAGTGTTTGTTTGCTTAACCCTGCATTTGTAACTATTTTTAAGCAGTTTTTCTTCATTATTAGCGATTAGTGCAAGTTGTACTTTAGTTTTACCACTGTACAGAACATGAGGGAGCAGATGAGAGTTGTTGTTCCTCAAGCACCATTCCACAACCATTACGAAAATGGCACACTATTACGATGGGGACTAGCTCTAGCTCTCTCCCGCTATGAATTAACAATGCGAGCAAGTAGGGCACACCAACCAGGAACCCAAAAACTTCTCGTTACTACACTGGGCACGATGATGGATACGTTTCCGTTATTTGCAAAATATTATGAAATGCCTAAGTGATTAGTTGCAAGCTGCAGTTTTATTTCGTATTGGGAAAGCATAAAAGGAGGAGCTAGCAAAAACTCCTGTGCGTAGTCACTGTCAACAACAAAGAGAAAATCTCTTCACTCCTTGCAAGTTTCCAAGTGAACTTCTAATTTGTACACACATAGCGCCCATAAAAGAGTTGAACAAGTGTGGTTGATCAAGTTTGGTTTGAAAATATAATACTCCCTCCGTCCCTTTTTAAGTGTCATGTTTCGTAACTCCAACTTATTAAAAAGACATCATCATTATACCTTTCACATCAACTTTTTCCTCTACTTTTCCTATTTACCCATCATCATTACACTTTTACTTACTAACTTTTCAAAATGGAATCGACTTTTAGGGACAATATAGACAATGCACCAATTTTTACCCACTAACTTTACAAAATGGACAATTATTAAAGGACAGCCCAAAATAGAATATTAGACTCTAAATAAGGGACGAAGGGAGTAAGCTTTAAAAAAAGTCCAAACTCAGTTTGTTTATGAGATTAGCCGATGTAAAACAAGCTTTAATTGAACGGATCTTGAGTAACTTGAAATTTTTTTATACATTGGAAGATGCCAAATAGTACCTTGTTTGAGCTCAGTTTCACTCTTTACAACGAGTTTCAAAAAATGTTCAAGTTTGACTTGTTTATACAATGAGCAAACACGAACTCGAACTCAAGTAGCTCGCAACTCAATTTCATAAGACAACAAGTACTCCATAAAGCAAAAGGGGGAAATTCAAAATTGACCATAAACACAAACAAATTCACTAGCATCCTTAGTTTTCCTTACATGAGGAGGTTCAAGGACTTGAATACGGAAGCAACAATTATCAAGTTTGCCTAACAACACAAAAAAAAAAAAAACAAACAAACAAAACCAAATCAAACCAATCAAAGACTTACGTCCCAATTAACTAGGGTCGATAAGCTTTATCCTCACATGCATAGTACGAGAGAGAGAGAGAGAGAGAGAGAGAGAGAGAGAGAGAGAGAGAGAGAGAGAGAGAGAGAGAGAGAGAGAGAGTTATTCCATACGTAGCAGACACGCAAACTGAATAATGGCCAATATGCAACACACGCGCGCCCACACACACAGAGATTGATCTCTCCCAATCTACCTCTGGGGGTGAAACTTCCGCCTCAGCCAATTAGCCTTCACTACTATGGCTACAAATATCCTATCATAGGCATCTTCAATCAACTGAAAGTATGCATACCTCCATTTCCTCTTGAAATACAAAGTGCAAAAAACTCCCGAGAGTCCCACCACAAAACCAGGTCCAATACCGGCATAGAACCACATTAGTTCAGCATCATCATCGTCCCTATCACCCTCAATGACAAGTACTTGACGATCACCATCATCAGTTGATTCATCACCGGGGCAGCTCTTCTTTAGTGGTGCTCCGCAAAGCCCGTCATTTCCCTCGTAAATAGACTGATCGTCGAGGGTCTGAAGTTGATTTCCGGTTGGTATTCGCCCTGATAAATTATTGTATGACAGGTTTAGGCAACCAAGATAGGTTAAAGCAGACAGGCTATGAGGAATTGAGCCAAAGAGTTTGTTTCTGGACAAGTCAAGTGATTCCAATTGCTTCAGATCACCAATCTTCTCAGGAATCCTTCCTGTTAGATGATTTCCAGATAAATTCAAGTTCCATAACTCCAAAAGAGTCATTAAGCCTTCTGGAATCACCCCAGTAATGTTGTTGCTCGAAAGATCTATGGAGGTGACAAATTGGAGAATCTTGGTGAATTCCAGTTCTTTTCCTTTAGTCGTAATAAAAATTTTGTCTTCGTAACGTGCATCGAGATTGTCCCAATCTGTAGTAATCCAATATTGAGTAGTCCGATGTTCCAATGCTACCATGGAAGTGAAGTTGTGAAAACAACTTGGAATATCTCCAGTTAAATTATTATGAGCCAAGTTTAACAATTGCAGAGTAGATAGATGGCAGAGTTGTACGGGAATACCACCATAGAAATTGTTTGATTGAAGACTGAGGAAGACCAGATTAGCTAACTTATCTCCGATCCAACGTGGGATAACACCAGTGAATGCATTTCCACCAAGATCAAGGGTGACCATATATGTCAAATTCTGAAAGGACAAAGGAAGCTCCCCGTGAAAACTGTTGTTACGCAAGTGTAAATATTCAAGTCTCTGTAGGAAACCCAAAGAACTTGGAATCTGACCGTGTAGATTGTTGCTCGACAAGTCTAGCACATTTAAGGAACTCAAGTTCCCCAAGCAACGAGGAATTTTTCCTGATAAATGGTTTTTTGACAAGTCAATAAGGGTTATTCGCATTGAATTGCACCAAGACACAGGAATGCCACCACTAAAGTCGTTATTCGAGAGAATAAGAACTTCCTTCTCATCGTAATCGCCCACGGGAATAGGTCCTGAAAACAAGTTGTTGGAGAGATCTAGTAAAGTAGTAGATGACGGAAGTGCCGATAATGGGCCGTCAAACTTGTTAGAACTCAGTATCAACCACCTGGTTAAAACACGAGAATCATTGCATTTCATTTGAAATTTTGGCAGCTTCCCTCTGATTTGGTTGTTGGATATATTCAAGTACTCAAAGCAAGAAGACATAATAAGCTCGAACCAATCGGGCATGATATCCGAGATGCTTGCATTAGACATATCCAAGTGTGTAACATGTCTCTGCGTCTGAAGCCACTGAGGAAATTGGGGTCCTAGTTTGCAGGATGCCATTTCCAGGACCTGGAGTTGAAAAGGAGGAACCCATTGGGAGCTAACATTTATAACTAATGAGTTCGAATACAAGTGGAGTTCCTTTAGACTCTTGAGAGTGGCCAAATGTTTTTCGGATACCATGCCATCTAATGAGTTGTCCGACAAATCCAGCATTTGTAGATTGGAAAGTTGTCCGAGTCCTATTGGAATGCTCCCATTCAATTGATTCGAGCTAGCATCCAACTCTCTCAAACACGATAGCCTTCCAAGTGATGATGGCAGTGGACCAGAAAAGTAATTACCAGAAATAAGAAGACGCTCTAGATTCTTAAACTCACCTACTGAAATGTTTCCATTCAATTGATTCAAGCTAACATCCAACTCTCTCAAATACGACAGCCTTCCAAGTGATGATGGCAGTGTACCAGAAAAGAAATTATCAGAAATAAAAAGACGCTCTAGATTCTTAAACTCACCCACCACAGACGATAAAAACTCTCCAGTGAAGTTATTCTCGGTCAAATCAAGTACACGCAAACTGCGGAGGTTCCTGAAAGAGTTCGGTATTTCACCATTGAACTCATTCACAGAGAGATCAAGCACCGTTAGTTGAGTCATATTGCCCATGCTACTTGGAAGCGGACCTTCGAAATAATTCCATCCCAATTTGAAGACGGAAAGAGAAGTGTGATTCCCAAAGCAACAAGGAACTGAACCCTGAAGGCTATTTTGGCTAAGATCCAGATAAACAAGACTGCTCAGGTTACATAAAACATGTGGCTCCTTGATAGTATCATTGAATTGGTTCCAAGAAAGGTCAAGGACAATGAGAGACGTCAAACTTCCAAGTGTATCGGGAATCGGACCTTCAAAATCATTCTTACCAAGGTTGAGATGTTGCAACCTCGAAAGATTCCCGAGATTTGGCTCCTTGATGGCATCATTGAAGTTGTTCCAAGAAAGGTCAAGGACAGTGAGAGACGTCAAACTTCCAAGTGTATCGGGAATCGGACCTTCAAAATCATTGTGACTAAGGTCGAGATGTTGCAACCTCGAAAGATTCCCTAGATTTGGCTCCTTGATAGTATCATTGAATTGGTTCCAAGAAAGGTCAAGGACAGTGAGAGACGTCAAACTTCCAAGTGTATCGGGAATCGGACCTTCAAAACGATTACAACTAAGGTCGAGATGTTGCAACCTCGAAAGATTCCCGAGATTATGAGGAACCTTTCCCACCAAATCTAAATAAGAGAGGTTGAGATATCTCAAGCTTTTCAGGGAGCCCAAGAAATCCAAACCCGAGGCGGAGAGGTTGTTCCCGCTCAGATCTAGATAACTCAAATGCTTCAAGTCCACAAAAGATGGAGTCATCGCACCTGTCAGCTTGTTGATTCGATAATCTTGATCATAATAGTATCCCTCGTAAAGAATTGGGTTTTGAAGATCAAGCTTGATGACATGGCCTGTTCTCCAGCTGCAACCGACTCCTTTCCATGTGCAGCAGTCTTTTCCGACCCACGACCGTAAGCGGTGTGCTTCATCTGTGAGATTTCCCTTGAAGTCGATGAGAGCACGTCTCTCATTCTCCAGGCAGCTTACATTTGACTGGATAGTAGTACTGCCACAGCTGAAATCAATTGTTATAGTAATTATGAAAAGGAGAGCAAATAGCATAAGTACCAAAGCACGCATGGTGGTTGTGGCTAGCTATGGCTTCTCAGTATTCGAGCGAGGTATAATTTGCGGCAGCAGCGTTTTAGGTTGAGAGTTTTAACTTTGCTTTTGCAAAAATTAAAAGGATAAGGAAAACAAATTAAAAAAAAGGGGTGTACAAGAACACTTGTGGACGGCTTTTTAAGTCAGTCATGCATGCACGGCCAAATTAAGTCTTTCAACATGCAATGTCATTAATTTTCTGGAGTCAAAAGTCTCTACAAAAAGTCTTTTACAGTGGACAACACGTATCGATGAATACAACAAAGCAATTGCACCCAGAGGGAACATGCATACATGATTAAGCTATCTCTCTCTCTCTCTATACATATATACATATAGACATGATTAACTATTTCAAAATTCAATTGGCCCGAACAATAAGGTAACTAAGAATTCGAAAGAGCCCTATAGTTAGGGATTAATCAAATCCCTTTACCCAATCTCAATTTGCATATGTTAGCCGTAAGAAAATGCGTTTTGAATTATTTTTTTTCCAATTGTCGTGCGTGCATTTTTTTTTTTTTTCAATTGTCGTGCATAGCACAGATTCATGCCAGTAACTAAAAAGATGATAAATCTGATTTTGTTCAAAGGGGAGTAGTACGATACAACTTGTTAGGGAATCAAAATCTTAGAATTGTAAAACCAAAATTATCAAATTTCTCTTTTAGAAAAAAATTTTAGTGCCAGGTGGGTACCACGTGATGTCCACTTGGTGCATTCGAGTCGTCAATTTCATTTTTGGACGGCTCAAATTTGGAGAGAGAAAAAGAGAAAGAATGTGTTTGGGTGAGAGAAAGAGAGAAGGTTTCTATCCGAGCCGTTCAAAAGTGTATTAGATGGCCCAAATGTGCCAAATGGATACCATGTGGGATATACCCATCCGGCACCGATAAATTTCTGCTTTTTTTAGAGTCATTAATTCAGTCCAGCCCATTTCACTGGATCCGTGATGGGCCAGTTGCCGTCGCTCCGCTCCACTCCGACAATAGATATTTTTCTAGAACATTTTAGTATCTTTTCATATCTAACATATGAGCTACAAGTTCTAACACAACAGATATGTATCATTTTTATATTAACTTGCTTTTACAGAAATGAAAAGAAAGAAAAAACAAAAACAAAAAGCATATAAGAAGAACTTGAACTTGTGGAAGTCTTTCAACTTGCATTATAATTTTCCTGATAAGTCTCTTCCAAAAAGTGGACAACACGCGTATTGAGGAACACAATTAACAAAGCAATTGCAAGATAAAGAGAAAAACTTTCAACTTGCAATGTCATTTTCTGGAGTCAAGTCTACAAAAAATCTTGCAGTGGACAACACGTATTGATGAATACAACAAAGCAATTGCAGCCAGAGGGAACATATATACATGATTAAGCTATCTTCTCTCTATACTAAAACTTCTCTTTATAGTTATTTTAGTTTTGATCATATCCATCCATATACTTGGATAATTAATACACACATGTTTTAACAATTTCAAAATTCAATTGGCCCGAACCATAAGGTAACATAGAATTCGAAAGAGCCCTATAGTTGGGGATTAATCAAATCTATTGACCCTATCTCGATTTAACAAGTTTTTATGACTCATCAAGTTACCTGTTTCTTCTAAGCTTAAAGTAGATAGCAGTTTGGATTATTAGATTACGTGAGTTGTTCTGACCATTTGAATGCATCTTGGCATAATATTTGACATTGCGGATAGAAAGTCAAGGAAATTATAATGAGTCCTGAAAAGTTGGATCCCAGGCCTCAAGAAGTTGAAAATATATACAAACAATGATTTACAGTAGGAAGTTTAATGCTTTTTGGCTGCGATTTTATTTTTTTAAATTTTTTTTGGGGTAACTGCGATTTCAATTTTCCCTGCTAATACCCGCTTTTACATTTCCTAGTTTCTCAGTCAAAGATTCAAATACTGAGCTCCATTATTATATAGATAAAGTGATACCTTGGATTGTCACGAATACATACCACGGTTTGCCACTAGTGTTTATTATTGCACGTAGAGTGACTTTTCGTGAGGAGAGTTTTTATGCGACAAGTGTTCTAGCATATATATAATTTCTAAATAATTACTTCATTCATCTCTTTTTGAGTGTTCAGCTTCATAACTCCAACTTATTAAGAAAATATCATCATTACACATTTCACATCAACTTTTACTTACAGTTTTCCTTTTTACCATCTATAGAGATATCATCATTACACTTTTAGTCACTAAGTTTTCAAAATAGAATCTACTTTTAGGGGCAAAATAAAAAATATATCAACTTTTACCCATTAACTTTATAAAATGAATACTTATTAAGGAAGAACCCATGCAAAATGAAATACTGGACTATTAAAAGGGGACGGAGGGAGTATATGCCAATTAATAAGGGAACTTAGAATTTGAAAAATCCCTATAAGTTAGGGATCAATCAAAACGCTTTACCCAATCTCAATTTGCATATGTCAGCCGTAAGAAAATGCGTTTTGCAATTTTTTTTTTCCAATTGTCGTGCGTGCTTTTTTTTTTTTTTTTTTCAATTGTCGTGCATAGCACAGATTCATGCCAATAACTAAAAAGATGATAAATCTGATTTTGTTCAAAGGGGAGTAGTAAGATACAACTTGTTAGCTAGGGAATCAAAATCTTAGAATTGTAAAACCAAAATTATCAAATTTCTCTTTTAGAAAAAATTTTCAGTGCCAAGTGGGTACCACGTGATGCCCGCTCGGTGCATTCGAGTCATCAATTTCATTTTTGGACGGCTCGGATTTGGAGAGAGAAAAAGAGAAAGAATGTGTTTGGGTGAGACATAGAGAGAAGTTTTCAATCCGAGCCATCCAAAAGTGTATTAGAAGACCCGAATGTGCCAATGGATACCACGTGGGATATACCCATCCGGCGCCAAAAAATTTGTGCTTTTTTTTAAGTCATGCACGGCCGAAGTCTTTCAACTTGCAATGTCATTTTCGAAAGCCAAAAGTCTAAAAAAAAGTGGACAACACGCGTATTGGCCAAAGTCTTTCAACTTGCAATATACTCCATCCGTTCCATTCTTTTCTCCCACGTCTATTCTAATCCAATAAAAAAAATTACTTATAACTTTTAATTGGTAATACTATTTATATATAATATGAATTTTTTTTAATAGATCTCAATGAGTTCTTTTTAACAATGTTTTCAAAATTACCTAAAAATTTATAGATTATAAGATATAATCAATTGAAAAGTGACACAGACTTCCAAAACAAACTAAAGAATGGAGACGGAGGGAGTAATTTTCCGGAGTCTAGGTCTCTCTCTACCAAAAATTGGTCAAGACCTACCAAAACGTGGACAACAAGCATATTCTGCATTCTTTTAAATTTATTTTAAACTTATTTTAAAATAAATTGGTTTGATATTATTTGATTTTTTTTTTCGTATTTGTTAGGTTTGTGCCAAACTTTTGTAGACTATTGATTCATCTCGACAAGATGAATCAGAAAAGTATGTTTTTTGTCTTTTATCCAAATATTTTGAGAAATAACCATTTTTTAGCAAAAAAAATAAAAAAAATTGACTTATTTTGATATATAAGTGGTCATTTTCCAAATTATTTGGGTAAAAGAAAAAATAATTTACTTTTCTGGGTGGGTACCACGTGATGCTCGCTCGGTGCATCCGAGTCATCAATTTCATTTTTGAACGGCTCGAATTTGGAGAGAGAAAAAGAGAAAGAATGTGTTTGGGTGAGAGAAAGAGAGAAGTTTTCAATCTGAGCCGTCCAAAAGTGTATTAGACGACCCAAATGTGCCAAATGGATATCACGTGCGATATACCCATCCGGCACTGAAACATTTCTACTTTTTTTTAAGTCATGCACGGCCGAAGTCTTTCAACTTGCAAGGTCATTTTCAAAAGTCAAAAGTCTCTAAAAAAAGTGGACAACAATCGTATTGGCCAAAGTCTTTCAACTTGCAATATACTCCATCCGTTCCATTCTTTTCTCCCTCGTCTATTCTAATAGGATAAAAAAAATTACTTATAATTTTTAATTGGTAATACTATTTATATGTAATATGAATCTTGTTTGATAGATCTCAATGAGTTCTTTTTAACAATGTTTTCAAAATTACCTAAAAATCTATAGATTATAAGATATAATCAATTGAAAAGTAGCACGGACTTCCAAAAAGAACTAAAGGATGGAGGCGGAGGGAATAATTTTCTGGAGTCTAGGTCTCTCTACCAAAAAGTGGTCAAGACCTACCAAAATGCGGACAACACGCATATTTTGCATTCTTTTAAATTTATTTTAAAATAAATTGGTTTGTTATTATTTGATTTCTTTTTTGTATTTGTTTGGTTTGCACCAAATTTTTGTCAATTATTGATTCGTCTCGACGAGATAAATCGGAAAAGTATTTTTTTTATTTTTACCCGAATATTTTGAGAAATACCCATTTTTTAGCAGAAAAAGTGAAATAAATTGACTTATTTTGATATATAAGTGGTCATTTTCCAAACTATTTGGGTAAAAGTAAAAATAATTTGCTTTTCCAGGGGGTACCACGTGATGCCCGCTCGGTACATCCAAGTCGTCCATTTCATTTTTGGATGGCTCGGATTTGGAGAGAGAAAAAGAGAAAGAATGTGTTTGGGTGAGAGAGAGAGAGAGAGAGAGAGAGAGAGAGAGAGAGAGAAGTTTTTAATCCGAGCTGTCCAAAAGTATATTAGATGACCCGAATGTGCCAAATGGATACCACGAGGGATATACGCATCCAACACTGAAAAATTTCTGCATTTTTTTAAGTCATGCACGGTCCAAATCTTTCAACTTGCAATGTCATTTTCGAAAGTCAAAAGTCTCTAAAAAATGTGGACAACACGCGTATTGGCCATAGTCTTTCAACTTGCAATATACTCCATCCGTTCCATTCTTTTCTCCCACATCTATTCTAATCCAATAAAAAAAATTACTTATAACTTTTAATTGGTAATACTATTTATATATAATATGAATTTTTTTTAATAGATCTCAATGAGTTCTTTTTAACAATGTTTTCAAAATTACCTAAAAATTTATAGATTATAAGATATAATCAATTGAAAAGTGACACAGACTTTCAAAACAAACTAAAGAATGGAGACGGAGGGAGTAATTTTCCGGAGTCTAGGTCTCTCTCTACCAAAAATTGGTCAAGACCTACCAAAACGTGGACAACAAGCATATTCTGTATTCTTTTAAATTTATTTTAAACTTATTTTAAAATAAATTGGTTTGATATTATTTGATTTTTTTTTCGTATTTGTTAGGTTTGTGCCAAACTTTTGTAGACTATTGATTCATCTCGACAAGATGAATCAGAAAAGTATGTTTTTTGTCTTTTATCCAAATATTTTGAGAAATAACCATTTTTTAGCAAAAAAAATAAAAAAAATTGACTTATTTTGATATATAAGTGGTCATTTTCCAAATTATTTGGGTAAAAGAAAAAATAATTTACTTTTCCGGGTGGGTACCACGTGATGCTCGCTCGGTGCATCCGAGTCATCAATTTCATTTTTGAACGGCTCGAATTTGGAGAGAGAAAAAGAGAAAGAATGTGTTTGGGTGAGAGAAAGAGAGAAGTTTTCAATCTGAGCCATCCAAAAGTGTATTAGACGACCCAAATGTGCCAAATGGATATCACGTGCGATATACCCATCCGGCACTGAAACATTTCTACTTTTTTTTAAGTCATGCACGGCCGAAGTCTTTCAACTTGCAAGGTCATTTTCAAAAGTCAAAAGTCTCTAAAAAAAGTGGACAACACTCGTATTGGCCAAAGTCTTTCAACTTGCAATATACTCCATCCGTTCCATTCTTTTCTCCCTCGTCTATTCTAATAGGATAAAAAAAATTACTTATAATTTTTAATTGGTAATACTATTTATATGTAATATGAATCTTGTTTGATAGATCTCAATGAGTTCTTTTTAACAATGTTTTCAAAATTACATAAAAATCTATAGATTATAAGATATAATCAATTGAAAAGTAGCACGGACTTCCAAAAAGAACTAAAGGATGGAGGCGGAGGGAATAATTTTCTGGAGTCTAGGTCTCTCTACCAAAAAGTGGTCAAGACCTACCAAAATGCGGACAACACGCATATTTTGCATTCTTTTAAATTTATTTTAAAATAAATTGGTTTGTTATTATTTGATTTCTTTTTTGTATTTGTTTGGTTTGCACCAAATTTTTGTCGATTATTGATTCGTTTCGACGAGATAAATCGAAAAAGTATTTTTTTTATTTTTACCCGAATATTTTGAGAAATAACCATTTTTTAGCAGAAAAAGTGAAATAAATTGACTTATTTTGATATATAAGTGGTCATTTTCCAAACTATTTGGGTAAAAGTAAAAATAATTTGCTTTTCCAGGGGGTACCACGTGATGCCCGCTCGGTGCATCCAAGTCGTCCATTTCATTTTTGGATGACTCGGATTTGGAGAGAGAAAAAGAGAAAGAATGTGTTTGGGTGAGAGAGAGAGAGAGAGAGAGAGAGAGAGAGAGAGAAGTTTTTAATCCGAGCTGTCCAAAAGTATATTAGATGACCCGAATGTGCCAAATGGATACCAAGAGGGATATACGCATCCAACACTGAAAAATTTCTGCATTTTTTTAAGTCATGCACGGCCCAAATCTTTCAACTTGCAATGTCATTTTCGAAAGTCAAAAGTCTCTAAAAAATGTGGACAACACGCGTATTGGCCATAGTCTTTCAACTTGCAATATACTCCATCCGTTCCATTCTTTTCTCCCTCGTCTATTCTGGTCGGATAAAAAAATTACTTATAACTTTTAATTGGTAATACTGTTTATATATAATATGAATTTTTTTTAATAGATCCCAATGAGTTCTTTTTAACAATGTTTTTAAAATTACCTAAAAATTTATAGATTATAAAATATAATCAATTGAAAAGTGACACAGACTTCCAAAAAGAACTAAGGAATGAAGATGGAGGGAGTAATTTTCTGGAGTCTTCTCTCTACCATAAATTGGTCAAGACCTACCAAAACGTGGACAACACAAGCATGTTCTGTTTTCTTTTATATTTATCTTGAACTTATTTTAAAATAAATTGGTTTGTTATTATTTGATATTTTTTTGTATCTGTTAGGTTTGCACCAAATTTTTGTGGATTATTGATTCGTCTCGACGAGATAAATCGGAAAAGTATTTTTTTTTTTACTTTTACCCAAATATTTTGAGAAATAGTCATTTTTTGCAGAAAGAGTGAAATAAATTGACTTATTTTGATATATAAGTGGTCATTTTCCAAACTATTTGGGTAAAAGTAAAAATAATTTACTTTTCTGATTTCTCTCGTCGAGGCGAATCAATAATCCTCAAAAATTTGACGCAAAACTAACAAATGCAGAAAAAAAAATCAAAATAATGACAAACCAACTTATTTTAAGATAAGTTTAAGAGAACGTAGCAGGTGAATATCGATAAAGACATGATGTAATTCCAGAAACCTTCTTAAAAAATAAGTACTTTTTTGCAATTTTCAAGTTACAAAAATATTTTTTAATTTTTTTGGCATTGTTTAAAAGATCTTAATAATAATATTCATATTGCATATTTTTAGATTTCAATAAGTCTACTATTTTTGAGCTGGAAAATTGCAAATTTGTACGGGCCCTAGTCATGTATCTACGCGAATGCGATCAGACTTAATGTTCTGCAAAATCAACGTCTGGATCTTGATTCTAGGCCTGGTTTGGCTCTACAAAATGAGAGTATGGAGGGTACGGAGATGAGTTCATCACCTCCTCCTCAACCCTGCATGCCACCCCAAACATTTCAAAGTTGGGTACTACTTAAGAACACTGTACTTTTTGAACACGTGTCTGGACCAAGCACACCCTCAACTAATTCTGGGCCAAGCCCATCGTTTCTTAGCGTGGAGCCCAATTAATTTCGTTGGATACCTGAAATTTGATAGTGAAATGGTAGTGAGGATTTTATGGGGAGATTATGGGACAGGGTTGCTGAAAAATAGCCATTTAACCGATTTATGCTATTTGAAACATCTATTTCACGACGAAACCGTGCTTAGCATAACGCTTCCTTACCTTGGGTTGGTTTGGCCGAGTGGAGCTGTAGCTATCTATAGGATGGCGAGGTCTAAGTTCGACTCCCCTATTAAATAAGCTTTTTGCAATTTTTAAACATTCGACACGTAAGCGTGCTTAGAAAACGCTTCTTTAAATCAGCATCTCTAAACATACTTTTTTGTCAAGTTTTGATTAAGTGGGCAAAATTAAAAACAAAAGCGCATAACCGAAACCACATTTCATATTGTTTCAAAATAACAACAGAATATGGTTGTTCTATGCTTTTGTTTGCAATCCATCTATTTTTATCTTGTATAGTTCCTGTCTTCTTATAGGTATATTATTGTTCTTGAAAGTTTTCCAATGGCAGAATTTAGTCTTGATATTGGGATGAAGGGAATTTGATATGATGGGATTTAAGGTTCTTAAACTGCTGTCTTTCGCTATGAATAGCTCTCTGAAACAAGTTTCAAGACATTTCCCAAAATCCAGGCCTATAAAATGAACGTCTCAGATCCTTCATGAGACTATAGTGGGGCTCCCCATTTCACGTGAGAGGATCCACACTCCACCGTGTTCCCATTGTTTGAGTGGAAAAGAAGCATCAAGCCCTCACTTTCGGTGAAATAGCATGCTGTCTTCTCTTACGTGTGTACTTCAAGCAGGTTATGTTATCTACCACATCGATTTGAGTCACTGTTTTCAGCTGGTGAAATGTTTTCCGGTTCTTCTAAAGTTGTGACTGTTAAAAGTAGTATTGAACTTGGATGAACAAGCTAAGCTTTAGCAGCGTGTTGGCATTCTATGCATGTGAACTTACCAAGGAAAGATGCTTGCAGCAGCAAAGAAGATAGAGCCAATGATCCCTTAGGAATGACGATGCTACATGAACACCTTCCAAATTCCAATAGTTTCCAATTGACTTTTTTCTGGGTAGTCATTTTTTACGTGTGGATGTATGTGTGAAAATAATGCTTTAAAACAAGCTTTATACTCACGTAACCATGTATAATGGCTCCGTTAGCCGTCCGGACTTCCTCAAATTCTGGAGCAGATAATTGGTTGTGCAGTTGAAATTAAAATCCAGATTTAGAGCCTTTGTGTTTGGTTTGAACATCCTAAAACCTGCTTCTGTAATGACTACGTGATTGTTTATAACAGAATCTTTCATCTGCTGCCAACCTTGGCTTTCCTGTCCTCAGTATTTCAACCTTGGCTGATGCTGTGAGCTTAAAAGTACCTTAACCAATATCTCTCTATGAAGTGTTTAAAGTAATTCTCATTCTCCCCTCTTTGTTAATTTTAACATTATGTGAGGTGTGTGTGAACTTGAACATGTGAATCATGAAAATGGACAATAAACTGCAATCAGATAATTTTGCGAGTAACTTTGTACAAGTAATCATTCGGATCTGATTCAAGCCAGACAAATACACACCACACTCAAATGTCGTAAAGTAACTAAGCACAAAGCAAAATTGCACGCCCCTTCTCGCTTAATTATTTTGTACAAAACCAACCATCATGTGGTTTTATCTAATGGAGACTAGCTATTTTGGTGATGTTGGCTTTGGGTGAGAAGACTTACCAGTGATGGCTTTCTTCACCTTGGCAAATGAATGCTTGACCTTTGACCCAACACCTGAAAGTATATTGTGATGATGAGGTTTCCTATGTGCAATTTTGTCATCCATATCTCTTGATGCTTCTACCATGACTGGAGCATCAGAGCCCGAGTCTTCTCTTTTCAGTTCATCTCCTTCCTCTTCTTCATCTTTCTTGTCATGTACTGCTTCTTCTTCAGCTTCAACTGTTTTTTGCTGTCTCATTTTGCGGCTCTTCCTTGATTCCCATCAATTCTCGCTCTTCAGTCACGTCTTCGCCATCTCTGCAAGAGGTCAGATAATGACATCTTAGCTGCCTCTATCATTTGGGACTCTTCTGTTATTTCTCTGGATTGTTCGCCCATTCTGTTCTCTTCTCCACATTCCATTCCTTTGCTGTTTGTACGTTCTATGCTCTCACTTGGATCTGTTTTGCTTGCAATCTGCTCATGGGGTATGGCAAGTGAGGTCTTCTATAGGCCTTGTATGTCTTCAGAAATATTCATTGTGACTGCTTCACATGATACCTCCCTTTCTGAATCCATGATATGAGGCAAAACATTAGGCTTTTCATTTTCCTGTGGACTTTCTTCTTCTTCGACAGCAGTTATTGTCCGAATCTTGCCTTCGTCAAGCTTCGCCTCATCTGCCATCACTGAGAGCTCTACTGGCTCCTGCATAAATGACGAATTGCCAAATTCAGGATTTTGGGATCCATTTGTTGACATTATTATTGATATAGAAGTTGTGCTTACCTTATCCATTGTGTGTGCCTCAAGTTGAAAGCCATTTCCTTCTTTTGATATGCTTTCTGGTTCTGCTGTCAGATTGTCGGACATGAAATGATGTTGCTTTTGATCTACAGCTTTCTCACTCTCTTCGTCTGCTAGTGTTTCCTGTGAAGTCGCCGTGGTAGACGAAATAAATGGTTCATATGAGCCATCTTTCTTGGTCAGATCCAAGTCTTCTGTCCCACCATTTCCTTCACATCCTGGTTCAGGAAATGTATTCCCCAGCTTCTGATTGTCCACGAGGCTTTCCGAATTAATGGTGCCAGCAGTAGCAATTTCTTTGTGTTCATACGGTTCCATGATTCCATGAGTTGGGTCATGATCACGTTCAGAGAAATCATCGAACGTTTAAAGTTCTTTTCCATCCAGAGCTTCTTCAGCTGCTGTGTCTGGTACTGGTGGCACAACTAGGTCTTTGTTTTGCAATTGCCCATCCTTGCTAATCGCAGTTTCCTCGTCAATATCACCTGCTCTTTCCACCTCATGGTCTCAGAGCTTTTTAACTGCATGGCAAATACATGTGCGGATATATGGTCCGTATTGTGTAAGTGGCATTGATGAAAGAGGAACAAGAGAAGGAAACAGAATCCACCAAAAGAAAATTCAACATAGCAAAGCATATCAAAATCTCACACTACAAATGACAATCTGCCCTCCAATTTCTATATATTTGAAAGAAGAAGAAAGCCCCCTGAGAGGAAGTGATACAGAAGCCCAAAAAGATGACAAATGGCACACTATCCCATAATGACTCCATGTCCTCAACCTTATTTTCGGAAGCCCTATCATTCCAAACTTTGGTATAATGCATCAGACTCCTAAATATCTTAATGTCCCAGGATGTTTTCGTATACAGATTAGGAAGTTACTGATACTCACAACGAGTCTGAAATGATGCAGCTAACTTTTCCTCTATAACAAAAGAGTGCCCTTATCTTCTCTTGATAGTTAAAATGTTCTACGAATTAGGTGAGTTCGTTCACTTTGATCTGTGAAGTTCTTTGTTTATTGCAAATTGAAACTCTATGTTTAACCAAGTATCTTTATTCCTACAGGGGCTTGAATGTAAGATATATGAAGAAGATTGGTATACCTGTTGGATAACTTGCTGTAAATACAATCCTGAATTCATGTGATTTATGCTTACTGTCACTGCGGGTACATAGCAAGGAAAAAAAGACCAACCAAAAACGTTTTCTGAAATATTTTAGCACTAACAGAGTTGATCATAATAGTAAAATCCCTGTTGTTTTCATTTGACAATGATTCAAACTTCTGCCAGGATTTTTCCTTATGGAAGGGAACAAGGGTAATGTTATCTTGCCTCTTCAATTTGAGCTGTTGCCTCTGTTGCTGTGTCTGTAAAGTCTCTTTCATCACCGTGACTTTCAAGCTCTGATTGATTAGCTATCTCATCCAACGCTGAAACTTGGTGAGGGCCCTCATCGTCAGCTCTGACCACTCCTTCCATATTTTTTTCTGCACAATCGTCTTCGGATTCCTTTAACACCTGTATAGTGATCAAAAGCTTCAACGTTAGAAAGAGAGAGGAGTAAGAAAGGAAGACACAAGTTAGGAGTAACATTTAAATTCTGACCTTTTCATGTTGAATCTCGTTGATTGAGGCATCAAACATCGTGTTTGTTCTTTCTCCTGGATAATCTTCTACCTCAAATATCGAGCTTGTTCTTTCTCCTGGATAATCTTCTGCCCCTAATTCATCTTCTTGGTTGATTTTTGTGGCTGTTTCTTCCTGAAGAGATATTTGATCAAAGTGTCTGGAACCTTGCATTCCCTCCGAGATCTGTTCAGGGTTCTTTGTTAATAGCCATCAAATAGTTACCATAGAGCACAAAAAAGAGGATAAACCAAATAAGAAGATGCAAAAAATATAAGTCTCTACCCTTGTTTTCTTTCTCACCTTTTCTGTTGAAGTATATTTCTTGATGGCTTCTTCTTCAGTTGTTTCCTCACAACGATTTTCCCCATCCCCCAATTCAGTTGTGTTTTCCTTGGGAGTCTCTTCTATGACTTCTATTCCCTCTGATGTGATGGGTACTGCAGGACTGTTGATTGCAGACACAGATTCAAGCAGAACCTCTCCATTCTTCTCAAGCTCAAGATTAGAGGCTTCTTTGTACTTTCCACCAATGTCTTCTGTTGAATGCTCTATGACTGTTGGATACGGGGCAGGTAGATTATCAGCATTCTTGTTTGAGTTCTTTGAATAGACAATGTCCTCATCTGTTGAAGTCTCCTGCAAACTCTGCTGAACAGGTCTTTCCTCATATTGCGATGGAGCATCAGTTGAACATTTTTTGAGACCTGTGTTTTCTTCATCTGGTGATATATCTTGGCTGTCCTTCTGAAGTTTAAGCTCCAAATTAGAAACTTCAAGCTCCCTCTGCCCTTCATCCTGCAAGAATGGTTTTTCTGTTGTACTCTTTTCCTGAAGTTCCTCTTCTCCCTGAGGTGTGAGAGTCTGATTAATGGCAGTCCCCACATCAATGGTTGTTTGAGCACCTTGATAGGTGGGCTCGAATATTGTTTCAGGAACTGCTTTGGTTTCTTCTTGAACTTCGTCTGTACGAATCTTTTCCACAGGTGGGCTTGACCCAAACTCCTTAAATTCTTCAAAGCCATCAACTTTGGACTCGGATATCGCTTCAGAAGTTTTGGCTTCTTCAACTTGAACTTCATCTGCTTCTGACACTTCTATGGTTGTGCCCACATGGCGGATCCTGTGTTCAGTTGTGGGAAGTTTAGACAACATGTCTGTGGCTTCCTCAAGCTCACTCTTGTCGAGTTCTGTTGCATCTTCCTTTGTGCTCTCATAGGAAGAGGATGACAACTGAATTTTCTCTTCTAATTTACCAACTGGGAGAGGATGACCAAGGTTCTCACCATCAGTAGCTGCATCAGCACCTTTGTAACTGAGATCAGGTATTTTTTCAGTTACTTCTTTGGTTCATCCTCTTCTTTGGTTTCATTTAGTTCAACTTCATCTGCATCTGTACGAATCTTTTCCACAGGTGGGCTTGACCTAATCTCCTTAAATTCTTCAAAGCCATCACCTTTGGAATCGGATATTGCTTCAGAAGGTTTGGCTTCTTCAACTAGAACTTCATCTGCTTCGGACTTTTCTATGGATGTGCCCACATGGTGGATCCCTTGTTCAGTTGTTGGAAGTTTAGATGCCATCTCTGTGGCTTTGTCAAGCTCACTTTTGTCGAGTTCTGCTGCTTCTTCCTTTGTGCTCTCATAGGAAGAGGATGACAACTGAACCTGCTCTTCTAATTTACCAGCAGGGAGAGGATGATCGAGGTTCTCAGCATCAGTAGCTGAATCAACACCTTTATATCTGAGATCAGTTATTTTTTCAGTTACTTCGTTGATTTCATCCTCTACTTTGTCTGTCTCTTTGTCTTCTGCTGCTGGGATTTTCTGAATCTCATTAATCGCTTCAAAACCCCTATCTTTGGAGTCAGATACTGCATCCAATGCCTTGCTTTCATTTAGTTCAACTTCATCCGCCTCTGATTTTTCTTCAATTACAGCAGTGCAATCACCATCAGTAGCTGTATCAACACCTTTATATCTGAGATCAGGTATTTTTTCAGTTACTTCTTTGATTTCATCCTCTACTTTGTCTGTCCCTGTGTCTTCTGCAGCTGGGATTTTCTGAATCTCATGAATCGCTTCAAAACCCCGATCTTTGGAGTCAGATACTGCATCCCATGGCTTGGTTTCATTTAGTTCAACTTCATCCGCCTCTGATTTTTCTTCAGTTACATTGTTTGCACTGCTGAATTCAGTTAGCGGAAGTTGGAACACTGAACCAGAATTTTCTTGAAGCTCCAAGCTGCCAACTTCTGTAACATCTTTATCTGTGCTCCCCTTTTCGATTCCTACTGAAGTTTCACCATCCTCTTCCTTGGAAAGCAAGGCAGAGGATGGCACCTGAAGTTCCTCTTCTATCTTCTCAGCTTGGAGAGTTTGAACAGGGGTCATTTCATCATCTCTGGATGCGTCAACACATGGATTAATGGGTTCTGACAATGCTTCAGGAACTCCTCTGATTTGCTTTTCAGTTTCATTTGTATCAGCCCCTCCCGCAGTCAAGCTTGTACCTGTCTCGTGAATCTCTTTGACAGCCTGGTCTTCAGACTTCGGCACTGTGTCAGGAACTTCGGCTTCTTCAACATCTTTTGCATCTGACTTCTCAACATGTATGTTTGCACTCTCTTCTTTCTCATGTTCATGTAATGGAAGCAGGGACACCAAGATAGAAGTTTCTCATGCTTCATGCTGTCAAATTCTGCATCCTGTTGACTAGCATCACCTGTTTTGTTTGTATCAGGGGCCTCCACGTGCTCATCATTTAGCTGGAGCTCCGCCAAGCTTGTTACTTTTGTTGCCCCTGAAGGTGCAACGATTTCATCCCCACTAACTGTTTCTCCACCTTGATTTACGTCTTCAGGCAAAGCTTCACAAACTTCTCTGATTTGTGTTTCCATTTCTTTTGTTCGAGTCTCTTCGACACTTGTACCTACCTCATGAATTTCTTTGACGCTCTGATCCCTGGACTCAGGTACTACACCAGGTAAATCAATTTCTTTGACTTAAACATCGTATGCATCTGACTTCTCTTCAGTTACACTTTCATTATCTGCTTTCTCATATATGTCTACTGGAAGCTGAGACACCATGCTGGAGGTTTCTTCAAGCTCCTGTTGGCTAGCATCAGGTGTTTGAGTTGTTTGTAGCCTGTCAGTGTCTGAACTACTATCAAGGGCCCTTATCTGCTCATCAGTGTCATGGCCGCCATGGTTGGTCTCAAGTACCTTTTGGCATATTGACATCCAGTTAGGCTTTTTGTTAAGACAAGAATTAAGAGTAGGAATGGAAGAGAATTTAGCATGCATCTGATGACAGCTAGGTCTCAAAATCTGTATCTGGGCTCTCTCTCAGGCATCCCCTGAAAGCTTGCCTTGGTGCAATGCAACTAGAGGCTTTCACGTTACATATCAAGAATAGGTGTAATTTATTATACCCTGAAGACCTAAAAACCGAAGGCTTAGTCTAGAAGATGTGCCTATGTACTACTAGATCCATGGGGCAAATTGCTTATATGACCAACTTTAGACTTTACATATGTTATGTTAAAAATGTCTACTTGTTTTGTTTTGCTTATATGAAATCATCTGGTTAACTGTGGTGTTGTTTTTCCAATGAGTTGTCCTATAACATAATATACAATGGCTTTTTAGTCTGGTTTACCTCTTCTGTGGACATCTTTGTGATCATGGCATTGTCTGTAGAGCTCTCAGTGTTCAATTCTTCTGCACTGGGAACTGTTGACCAGTCCTCAGCTCTTTTCTCCTCTGCTTGAACTTGATTTCCAATTCCCTTGCCTTCACAGGTAGTCTTAAGTTCCTCTCCAATCTGTTTAATATATAAAAATAAGTATACACAAAAATTGAATAGAACTTCCAATAAAATTGCAATTTAATTCTCTATTAGTCTCCTCGGTCCTGGGCGATTTGCTTATGTTCCGTTTGTATTTCTTTCCTTTTTTCTTTTTTATCAAAATTGTTCTTTTTTTCTATACCTTACAGGGTTTTTTTTTTTGATAAGTGTACAGGGTTTGTTATATGCACATAAAAGAATTTTGAAAGAAACATTTTGTTTATCTTTGTAAGAATAACAATAAGATTCAGGAATTGGTTACCGAGCTAACCTCAGCTTGGAGCATCTTTGTCCCTTCTATATCACCTCTATCTGTAGTTTCACTCTCCTGTTCCTCGGAAAGCAAGCCAGAGGATGGTGCTTCAAGTTGCTCTTCCAGTTTCTCACCTTGAAGAATTTGACTGGAGGTAATTTCATCATTCCTTGCTGCGTCAACACCTTGATTCATGGCTTCCGACAATGCTTCGGGAACTTCGCTGATTGGTTTTTCGATTTCATTTGTATCGGTGTCTCCCACGTTCAGGCTTGTACCGGTCTCATGGATATCTTTGACAGCCTGATCTTCAGACTCCGGCACTGTGTCTGGAATTTTGGTTTCTTCAACTTGAACATAATTTGCTTCTGACTTCTCTAGAGTTATATTTTCCCTGTCTTCTTCCTCATGTTCATTTATTGGAGGCTGAGACACCATGATACAGGTCTCTTCAAGCTTCATGTGCTCAAATTCTGCATCATGTTGATTAGCATCAGCTGTTTTGAATGTGTCTAGATACTCAGCACTTGAATGTGTATCAATGGCCTGCATGTGCTCATTTAGCTGAAGTTCCCCCAAGCTTGTATCTTTCATTCCCCCAGCAGGAGCGATGATCTCATCCCCACTTACTGCTTCAACACCTTGTTTTATGGCTTTGGAAAATACTTCCGGGACTTCTCTAGTTTGATATGCGATTTCACTTGTATGTGCCTCTCCCACAGGTAGGCTGGTACCTGTCTCCTGAATTTCTTGGACTCTTTGATCCGTAGGCTCAGGTACTGCACCAGGAATTTCTAATTCATTTTCTTCAATGTCATATGAGTCTGACTTGTCTGCGTTTGCACTTATATTCTCTGATTTCTCACATTCATCCACTGGAAATTGAGAGACCACGCTGGAGGTTTCGTCAAGCTCCTGTTGTCTAGCATCAGATGTTTCAGTTGTTTGTAGGCTTCCGGCGTCTGAACTAGTGACAAGGGCCTTTACAGGCTCATCAGTGTCCAGGCCTCCGTGGTTGGTCTCAAGTACCTTTTGACATATTGACATCCAGTTAGGCTTTATCATTCAGATAAGAATTAAATGCCGGAAAGGAAGTGAATTAAACATAGCTGAAGACAGCTTGGTCTCAAAAACTGTATCTGGACAAGGCAACTATAAGAGACCGTGCACTCTAAACTATGCCATACGGTTCTTCAGACGACGATAATCCAAATCAAATAATAAAAAAAATCTTATAATAAAAAAAGTTTAAAATTTTTACAATATCTATGCCAATCCAAGACAAGTCATTATATGCCAAAATAACCCAAAGCTTGGTTCAAAAGGTGTGCCAAAACACTCCTAGATCCACGTGGATAATTGCTCATTTGGCTAATATTTGAGTTCATATTTGTTATCTAAACAAATGGCCGGTTGTCCTTTTTCTTCGTACTTTTTGTTATTTTAAGATCATTTGCTTATCATACGAAATAATGTTGTTAGCCTTACTGTCCTTGACTTTGTTCTTTTCCTATGACATAATTGAAAGCTGTTTCACAGTCTGGTTTACCTCTTGTGCAGACAAGTCTTCAAGCTCTCAGCATCCAACTCTTCTGCACTGGAAACTGTTGACAAGTCTCGAACTCTGTTTTCCTCTCCTTGAACTTGATTTTCTATGCTCTCGCCTTCACTGTTTGTCTCGAGTTCCTCTCGAATCTGTTTAGCCAACAACATGAGCAATAGAAGAGAATTAAAGCGAACTAACTCTGACAATGTGAATTGAATCTCCATTAGCCTCCCCTGTCCTGGGTGATTGACTTATGTGAATAGGAGATTTTACTTCTGCTTGGAAATAGAGATGTTTCTTTCTCTTGGATCGATGATAATGCTCATTCAAAGTGCGTTTCCATGGGTAAGAGCATTACCTCTTGTAGAAACTGAACTTTAGGAGTTAAGTTGCTTGGAGAATTTCGTGTTTTTGTTTTCCTTTTAAGGAGTTCTACTCTGTTTATGATTCTTTTTGGTTCTTGTTAGCAAAATTCCTCTTATTTTGTATGTTTTAGCAGCAAAGGAAATTTGTAGAATAGATGATGAAAGATTTCAAGAGAAACATTTGTTTATTTCTGCGAGAGAGGTTAAAAGTAAGATTCCTAATTACTTACCATGCTAACCTCAGCTTGGCGCATCTTTTCCTCTTCTATAGCGTCTTCATTTGTGCTCCCCTTTCCGATTCTGGTTGTAGTTTCACTCTCCTGTTCCTCGGAAAGCAAGCCAGAGGAGGGCACCTGAAGTTGCTGTTCTGTTTTCTCAGCTTGGGGAGTCTGACCGGGGGTAATTTCATCATCTCTAGCCGTGTCAGCATGTTGATTTGTGGGTACCAATAACACTTCAGGAACTTCTCTTATCTGGTTTTCAGTTTCCTTCGTATCACCGTCAATCACATTCAGGCTTGTACCTGTCTCGTGAATCTCTTTGACAGCCAGATCTTCAGTCTGAGACACGGAGTCAGAAATTTTGGGTGCTTCAACTTCTTCATCAGACTTCTCTACATGTATATTTGCATTGTCTTCATTTTCATGTTCCTGTATTGGGAACTGAGACGCAATGATAGAGGTTTCTTCAATCTCCTGTTCGCTGGCATCAGCTGTTTTGGTTATGTGTTGGCTTTCGGCATCTGAACTAGTATCAAGGGCCTTTACAGGCTCATCATTTAGCTGAACTTCTCCTAAGCTTGGTAGGTCTGTTACCACTGTTTGTGCAGTATTGGTCTCATCATCACAAATTTCCATGTCATCTATTTTCTCTCCCTTCATCTTTTTGTCTGACCCTTCAGACACTAAACTTGAGACATCCACCTGCTTTTCAATATTCTTAGTTTCATCCTCCAATACTTCAGCTATGGGAGATGCTTCTGATTCCTGGTTGAGATCTTGTGCAGTCTTCACTTCCATCGTTTCCGTGATTTCATTGGAAGCTGTTGCTTCAAGACTGTGAATGGCTGTTAGATCCAGGTATGTCACCTATTTAACATAGAGTATTGCAAATCAATTAGCATAAATGAAGAGAACAAAACTTCTTGTTGGAATTCTACACAAAAAATTTGCTGTGCAGGCATTAAGCTGACCTCATCCATGGCTGAGGAAGTCTCTTCGGAAACCTGTTTTACATAATTGAAGGAATATAGTAAATAGAACTTTAGAAACAAATATCCGGGGAAAAGTTATCATAAGTTCGTGATGTATACTAACTGACCTCTTCAGTGGAAAATGCATAATTGAAGGAATATAGTAAATAGAACTTTAGAAACAAATATCCGGGGAAAAGTTATCATAAGTTCGTGATGTATACTAACTGACCTCTTCAGTGGAAAATGCATCTTCAGTTTCGTTGACTTCTTTTTGGGTCGCTTCTGATTCCACGTTGAGATCTTCTGCGATGTTTGATCCCATTATTTCTGCATTTTTGTCGGAAGCCGTAGCTTCAAGACTCTGAATGGGTGTTAAATCTGTCTCTCTTACCTATTTGACAGAACATTGCAAATACATCATCATAAAAAGAAGAAAAAAAACTTTGCTGGAAAAATGTCAAATTATTTGCTCTGTATGGATGTTAAGCTGACGTCATTTACAGTTTCATCTGCTGCTGTTATCTTATGAAGTTCCTTTGTGCAACTTTCTTCCTCCCTAATCTGTTCTTTGATTATTTCACTTGCAGAGGCGCTCTCAATGACTGTGGGAACCTGTTTGGCAAATATTAGTTCCATATAGATGTAAATCCTTTGAAAGAAACAATGTGAAGAATATAATGCATACGTCCATGATGTAGTGGAAATGTATAAAATGATTTGCTCTGTATGTAGGTTAAGCTGACCTCATTATCTGCTGCTGGTAATATATGAAGTTCCTTAGTGTAACTTTCTTCCTCCATATTCTGTTCTTTGATGGTTTCAAATTCAGAAGCGCTCTCAATCTCAGTGGAAACCTGTTTGACAAAAGCGAGTTCAATTTAGAAATAGAACAATTGAAACAAACAATGTGGAAGGTAGTATGCTCAAATTCTTCATGTATCTAACCAACCTTCTCAGTCAAGATTGCATCTTGAGTTCCGTTGATTTCTTCTTGGGTCTCTAACTTGGTTTCCATCGCCTCATTCATCTCCTTTTTTCCTTCTTCTATATCTTGTCTGCTAATTTGTTCGTCATTCGGAGCGATAGTCTGATTCTCATCATCATGACTCTCTTCCTCGGTGTTGGTCGGATTCGTTTCAGGGAATCTTCTGTTGTCTTCATCTTTGACCGTGGACTCAGCGGCAGTTTCATCACGTTCAACTATGTTTATATTCTGATACAAAGGGAAATATATTCTATAATGAAGCAAAAAGCCGATGACATGTAAAAGATTATTAGGAATACATGACTCATGAATTTTTAACATTGGTTGTACATACTTCACAAGATAGCTTTGGAACACACAAGTTGCTGGACTGGACACATTCATTTGTAGTATCTATTATTTTACTTCTTCAAATCCAAACACATTCTGTAAATACTTAAAAAAACATTTCGAATGCTGTGTACAGTTCGTTAAATGAAATCTTATCAGTTATAACCGATCAGGTTCAGTCACGAAAAATGAATTCACATTCTCTCTTATGAGGTAGTGGAAAAGAGAAGCATCCAATTTAATTGCTTCATGGAGAGTCATGGATAATGAGAAAGTGTGTTGTTCTTACCTCTTCTTTAAGAGTGCTAATACTTGTGGCTTCAGAAGTCTCACAGCCATGAGTCTCTGCCTTGGATTCCACTGGTACTTTCTCTATCTCATTGTTTTCCTTTGAGCTGCCTTCCAAATTCTTAGCAGAGTCCTCTTGTTCCGGGAAAGCCTTTTCAGTGTCCATATATCCACCACACGTTTCAACACCCTCATAGATTTCACTGATTGCCGTATCATGTTCAGGCTTGTCCTTTTCTGATGATTTCAGTTGTTCTACAGCCTCTGATTTGCTGTTCTCATTACGATCAGCTACGTCACTGGTTGTTACCCTTCTCAAAACTTCCGCATCTGATTCAGATGTACTTTCTTCTATGTTCTGCTCAGGTGGCATATAAAACTCTCGATCCTCAACTGCAGCATAAGCATTTGCTCTCTCCTTTTACTTGTCTATTGACCCCAAATCGGTGTCTTTTACTGGATTTGATGAGGCATCTTCTATTTCCCTAATCTCATCTTCCGTTGTCCCTATAGCTAAGGAAGTTTCTGCTTTTTCATACAACATCTCGTCTTTCTCTGGAGCCTTGCCTGTTGTTTCACCGACTTGAGGTGACATGAGGTCGTGTTCTTTCAAATGAGCATACCTCTATTTCTGCTTTCATTTCATCCTCTCTGTCTTCTTTCAATCCTTCCTCAACTTTTTCCTCCTCAATTAATGAAGAAGGGAGGTCAGAAATGGAACGTTCCTCTGTGGCCGTACTCGCTGGAGCAGTCCCATACACATTACTTGCCTATAAATGCCATCTGAGATCATGACTAGACTTTCATTTTATTTTTTCGTTTTTGGTCGGAATCTGATGACTAGACTAGATTAGTACTGCTGCTGAAATATGCACCAAAACTTTCATCTGAAAGGCCTCTTAATATATATCCACGAATTTCGGCAAATTATAAAGTGAAAAGAAGGAGGAAAATGCTAATCACAATTCATTGCGAAAATATATGTATTTGTAAAAGTGTATTAACGCCTGTGAAAAGTGCATTATATTTTTTAAATTTTTATTTGACATTACCCGTGCATTAGTCAAGCCAAGTGAATTGAGGGGAGCGGAACCATAAAAGAAATTCAATGCATTGGAATATTTGTAGTAGTCACAAGTTAATTAACATAAGAGCGGCTTCAATACTATATGTAGTATTTTCGTGCTATTATTGCTCAATGAATTGCATTCTAGTAAAAACATTTGCTACAATATGCTCCACTAATATTCGCATTGTTTATGGGGCTGTTTCAATTACAGTACTACAGGAAATTAATAGTGCACAACATGACTGGGAAGAGAACGAAAAATGGATCACGGATGATGGTCGTGCTAGGTTCGGGGATTGATCTTACGTTGTGGAGCACAAAGCTCTGAAAATTGTAGGGGCTTCCCTGAAGCTTGATGGTTTGTTTGTTTCCCTTTTTGAAAAAAAAAATTCGACTCAAAAAATACTCATTACCTCTACTTTCAATCATTACCTCATAAAAAAAATTTCAAAAGCTCATCTAAACACAGCATGAGATTTCTTGAATATGTATAAATATGCGTTAAACTTGGAAAAGTGGAATTTCACCATTCCAAGAAAAGGAAAAGCAAATAGCTAGGTTCTGTTTAATTATTTGTGGTTCAAGTTTCTAAATTCGCTGGTTGATTAAACAAAGCCTTCTAAATTCTTTGTTTAAGAATTTTTTTCACTTGTTTTCTCTAATTTGTTTTTCAATTTTAAATCTAATTAGTGTCTAACACTTCGATTCCTATCTCTTAACTTTTCATTAGAATTGTGTAAAGTATTGAAAGTAGAGTGTTGGATTTTTTTTACCATGCCTACATCTAAAATCCGGACATATAATTAAGAAACGATTTACACACTCACCTTTTTTATGCACTTTTTTTTTTTTGTCCTTTAACACGTGAATTTACCAAACAATCCTTGCAATTTACGAAAAGTGTATTGTTTCAGGACTGTTTGTTAAATTCAGGTGCTAAAGGACAAAAAAAAATAGAGTCTTTAATTAATTGCATGACAAAAAGGAGTGTAAATCAATTTCCTGTAATTATTGACAAAGTAAAATTTTGGCCCATGGGTAGGTTATTGGGCCTTGAGTACTGGTGGGGCTTAAAATCCAGACCAAAAAGAAAATAAACTGCGGGGCTTAATTAAATCAGTTAGGCAGAAACTTTGTCAGCATTCAAATGCACTAAACTCCATTAATTGCTTATTTAAAATATTAAGGCTCCGTTCCGGTACTCAAAAAAAGCCCTTATTTTTTAAGAAGGCAATTTCAAGTTAAAAAATGAGGGACTTATTGAAATCTAAAAATATGCACTATGGATCTTGTTTGAAAGATCTCATTGAGATTTTTTATACGATGCAAAAAAAAATTAAAAATTTATTTTTCATTTACATTATTTTTGAGTTTGAAAATGTGAAATAAGCTGCTTATTTTTTAAGAAGGTTTCTGGAACGGGGCCTAAGTAAAATTGTAAAGGGTCAAGTACTGTATCAAAGAATCGTATCATAGTGTTGATTGGAGAATGTTGTGCTGATGGTAATTTGATCACTTTCAAAGAGAGGGAGATGATTCTTTGTCCCCAGCTATCAAACAATCTATAAAGCTACTATTCCTCTTTCATAATTCATGGTGTCCGGGTTAATTTGTGTGAACCTGACTATTCTCTGGAGATCAATCTCGCTGTTCACTAGCGGCGGCTCCAGTTATATATAAAACCGAGGCAATGCCCTATATGGGGTAGACCAATAATTGTTATCAACTAGAAGGAGAAAACTCTTAATTTATAGGTCTAACCACCCAGCCAACTCTTGAGATTAACATAAAAAACTAAGACCCTAATGTACTAATTAAATAAATCTGTAGTCGGCACTCCAAAAGGTCATAGAAAACTAAGGTTATCTTTTTTGAGTTATTGATAGGCTAATACAGAAATTAGTTAATTGCATGCTTGTGGTGCAATTCCTTATACACTTAATCATGGGGGCAAGATAGTGACGGTTCATAATTTAAACCTCATGATCAAGTATAACTACAAGAAAGTCGGGCTATGCCAGCGGCCAAAAGCATTGTGGAATGGTCTGAAAAGCGCTGGTATAGCCCAACACGACCTATACCAACGCTTGGGCAATGCGCTGGTGTAGAGGCGCTATTATAGCTCTATGCCAGCGCTTTTTGTGGGCGCTGGTATAAATTTATTTTTACCAACGCTTTCTTTCCCAGCGGCTTTAAGCACTAGTATAACATAATTTTTATCAACACTATGTTCCCCAGCGGTTGCAAGCGCTAGTGTAAACCTGAATGCACCTAGCCACCTCCACACTTTTACCAGCGCCTAAAAGCGTTACTGTAGGTTCAATTTTTTTCTTTTCCATAAATAAAGAATTACTACTCCAATTTTCAGCTACATCTTAACTATAATAAATTATACTAGCCACTTTCCCGGCCCATCACATATTGGTTCACTAACTTTTTCCAAATAACTCAAAAACCAAAATAATTCATTTTTCATTGGAGAAACTAATACTCCATATATAAAATGTCAAAAGTAGGTCCATAACATTGTCAACATTCAAAAGTAGATCAAACATGCCAAAATATTACAATCCAACTCATAGTTTTGAATACCGTTTCGGATAGGATACCGATTTTCCTACTGGTACGGTACGTACCGGTACCGATCAAGTACCGGGTACCGTTTCGAATTTACCGCAACTACAATATATATAATAATTATATATAATTATAATTCAAAAAAATCCCCCATATCATACAATTCATCATAAAATATCTCTACTAGAAATTCTCTAGTCCCACATTGCTTAGTTACAAAACTCTTTTCCACTTTAAATGACTTTGCACACTAGTGAACTTGTGAATGAGAACCCAATAAGAGGTCTCGCGCGCTTGGGAAAACGTGCCGGGGCCGAAGGCAATTTGGAAAAACTGATTTGGAAACCAATTAACCGGGTGCGCGTCACGGGTTATTCGTGCACAAGGGGGGATGCAAATCCGAGATCTAAGCCTCGCGCACGTACTATGCTTAATTTTTTATTTTTTTGGGCCTGAAACGTTTTTTTTTAAATAAAAAAGTTTTTTTATTTTTTTGGGCCTGAAACGTTTTTTTTTTTTTTTGGGACCAGAAAAAGGAAAAATGTAGCGGAAAAAAAAAAAAAAAACACTCTGCAATATTTCGGCCAGTATTTCCGGTATCCCGATACCGGCCGGTATTTCTCGAAAAGTCCGGTACCGACCGGTATTGGGACCGGAACGAAATTGGGGGGTTAGGGTACCGGTTCTTCGTCAAAACGGTACGTACCGGCCGGTACGGAACGGTATCAATAACTATGATCCAACTACATTGCAAAAACTACATGGAATAGATAATTAATCAAAAGTCGATGATGCCATCCTTAACAAGATCTTCCCGAGAGAGCTTTCAAAATGACAAGTTGAAATCATGGTTTTTGCTAGAACGTCTTATTACGTGCAATGCAAATGACGAAGAATAAGAACCAAGTTTATCTTTTAACTCCCACGACAATTCATTCAAGTAAAAAAGTTGGATAATCACAACTAATAAAAGCTTCAAAACGGAACAAGCCAATGAACTGGACAGTTGCACTGGACACAACAATCAAGGAATGAGCTTCATAACAGGTAGCAGTTTTTGGGCTTCCTATAGCTTCACCCACATGATGCACAAAACACAATAAATGTAGAAAACTGTAGCAGTAGCTAACTGCTGAACAGGAGCAGTGTAACAGCAGCAGTAGCAATCAGCAACGAGATACACCACTTTGATATGAACAAATGTAACAACAGAAATGCACCACTTGATTTGAACTCCATATGCAGTAAAACAACTGATTGGTAGTCAGAATCAAAACTGTAGACATGCCGTATAATCAAAACAGCAGCAGCAACAGCAAAACATCTTATACAGCGGACATGGGAATAGCAGGCAGCCATATCAGGCAACTACAAACTGAACAGCTGGAGCATAACCATAAAACAATCAATAGCAACAGCAATGAAGAGAGCAGCAACCAAAAGGGCACCGTGTCCATGTATTGGACACGGGGACACAACAGGGACACGGCGGGGATAAGCCCAAATACGTATTGGACACGCTAGCAACTAATTTTCAGTTTCCAACAATATGAACTCAAATCTCAATTCTTACAACCATATATATTCTAGGCAAATCAGATCAGTTTCCAGCCATTAGAATTCAATTTCAGCATCTACAAGGGTGATTTATGCCTCTAAACAACATTTCCAGCAATTGCAACTGTCATTTCTTGCAAAAGATACAACTATAGTCTTACAAGGGCGCTATGATTTCAATTCCTATACAATGTAAGAATGTACCTCAATCAGAATGCACCTCAATCAGAATATTCGATGTCATGACTTGCGTGCGATGATCCTTGATGTGCTTGTGGAGAAATCTGATCTAGGGAGCCACTGCAACTATCTCGAACCTAAGATATGCAATGGAAAATATCCATAAGCATCTAAACAATACAACTATACACTATCTTAAGTGTAACAAATTACAAATTTCATTAAGTGATGGCATAAGAAGCATAATAAAAAGAAAGTTCAATATTCAGCAGAGTAAAGAAAAGCAATGACATAAGAAGCATAAGAATGACATGAAAGACTAAACAGTAGATACAGGCAATCATTGATTAAACTAGCCCATATTTTACATCTGGATGGCCAAAATTGAAAAAAGAAGCAAATGCAGCACATAGGACACCAGATTCAATGAAGAAGATGAAAACTATAGTAGGAATCTCACTTTATATAGTGTGCTTCCCTGTGAGGTGTGTGCTAGTGCCTCATCATTTATTTGAGAGAGGAGGTAATATGTAGTGGGGGCATATTGTAAGAACTAGGGAGGGAGTTGGTGGAGCCTTGTCCTAGCACATGAGTGAAAAGAAGAGTGGGAGCTGTGAGCTTTCCAAGGGAGTTGTAAGTGAGGACATAGTGCTAATGACAACATACTTGAACTTGTACTTGAACTTATTTACTTGATCATATGAGGTGTCCTTGTTCTCAGGGCATTAGTGCATCTGTTTTACTATAACTTATTGCCAATAATAGCCAGGAGTTGCCTATTATGTTGTTGGCTTTTTGTGCCTGTCATGCATGTTGTAGCTACTATTTTCTGCTGCTGTTTTACTGCTGCATATTCAGTTAGAATGCAGTGTGTTTCTGAGTTCATTTGACTGCTGTTTATGGCTTTAGCATGTTAATTCTCTACTACTTCTGTTTATGGCTTCTGTTAGACTGAAGCATATTTGGATACTACAGCGTATACTGCTGCTGTTCAGTTAGACTGCTGCTATAGTTGATCAAGCAAGTAGCTTATCTTTGTAATAATAATTGTTCAAGCGCAGTCCAGCAGGGGTTTGTTTGCCTCTCTAAGTTGTGCTTCGGATGTTTGTTGGCTTGCCTATCCGTAGGATGTCCTGGAGCGGGTTGTTTTGCTGCTATTTTTCCTATCCTTGGGGAGTGTCTCTTGGCTTTGATTTGGTAGAATGTTTGAATGTTTGTCCAACTGTTTTGTGAACTATCATGTGGACTATAGAGTGCTGGAGTTCTAGAAGCAAAGATCAATTTGCCCAACTGTTTTGGTGGCCTGTTTTAGTGGCGTGTCCAGTTTGAGTGGCATGTCCAGTTTGAGAAGTGAAGATGGTATCCTAAGTGTTGTCATCTAGCTCCTTAATAATTCTATTATCTTAAGGGGTTCCAACCACAGGTTTTAAGTCAAAAAAAAAAAAAAAATCCAACATGAGAGAGAGAGATACTAGAATCGAGTTAAATCATTTACATCATACCTTGAATACCAACTTCACGCTCTGCGAATGGTTCATCTAAATCATGGTCTAACTCAAAGTTGTCCTCTACATTTTGAGACTGTGAGGAGTTCTGTGATGAAGCGCGAGAGATTCCTTGCATAGCTTGTGAGGAGTTCTGTGATGGCGCATTGGATTGGGTATGCTGTAGAGATACATGTGGTCATTGAACTTGTGAATTTGTTTGTGGTTGGGCATCCTGTGAAGTGGTCTGCGGTTTAGCAACTTGCGAAGCACCACGTGAAGGAGTAGGATGTGAAAGGTAATGCAACTGATTGGGAAGAGGCAAATTGTTCTCCGTGTACCAAGCATGCCAGCTTCTCCTTGCTTGCTCTACCAAAACAAACAAACAAATTCAAATATGCAATATCAGTAGAAAATATGAACTATGACATGAATCTATTTGAGGGAATTATGTCACTGATCAATATGAAATAAATGCAATGCCATCATAATGCAAAATAATAGTTTAAGTCATTGCCATCAGAGAGGGAGACTGGCTTGTTCTTACATTTAAACTTGTAGGATCAATTGGGAAGAGTGTCACTGCTTTCTGGGAATTTGTTCATAATGTTGGGGCTGGGCACAGATGGCGCACCACCCCTCATCCAGCTAAGAAGCCCACCACCTGCACTGATTGGATTCCCGAATATTCCGGCATCTTTAGAAGGTTATTCATATGTGATCATGAAGTTAGGACCATTACAGCTTACAAGAAAGGGCTTGTCTGTAGCAAGCACCTCTGCTTGTTTAACGTTCACTGTGAGTTGTACTTTATTGAGTTACCTTCTAGGTTTCCATTTTTTTGCTTAAGCACATGTTTTGACACACGGGAAATGAACCAATTTCATATGTAACATGCTCATGTCTGAAGGCAGTTGCTTTTTTTTTCTTCTGCCACAATTGGGCCATTAAATTGAAAATAACAATTACAAAAAATTTCTAGCAAAAATGTCGAGTACATAAAATTCCCGTCCCTGCTCATCTCCAATAATTGCAAGAACCGAAGCACTAGTCAGATCAAGGCAGCCATCTTTTAGAGTAAGACTTGAGGCTTAGTTCGGTGAAAAATGGTTAGAGTTCTAGTCAATGTAGCGTGTCAACGAACACCTCGGAGAAAATTTCTGCTGTACATTAAGTTGGAAATTCACCGAACTTATGTTGATACAGTTCCTGAACATATCTATCTGATGCTTATGGTGCAATATATATCCATGCTCTGTCACATAGGTTATTGAACTGTGTGTCACACCTACTGTTGACCTGTGACCTACTCATGTGCATTTTGCCGAATCAGCCGACTTCGCTTTGAATTATTTTTAGAATGATTTCAACAATCAAATAGCAGCCCAATAATCAAAAATCTCAACAAATCTCTGGCTATATATACATACACATGCCAACACAAGAAATCTAGCTCTATCTATAGAACAAAAAACCTGGTCATTTGGAACAAAGATAAAACAAGATTCGTACATGCACAGCCAAAAACCCACCTGAAGCACTACGTTGTACCTATTAATGTTGATTGAACTATACTATGATGTCAATAGGGAAAAAATTAAATCAAGGAATAAACTAGAAAACTAAAATAGGGGTGCTCGGTTCCAAGAGCGCTGGCCGAACACAGCGTGGTTTGCGACGTAACAAACTAGGTGAGCCTCACAACGAAGCCAACATAAATCCTATCCAAATAAAAAAAATAAATGGCAGTTTCATTATGGTGGTATACCAGTCGCCTGTTCCTGTTCTGAAACTTTCAGTTCCAATCGGCCGGTGGGAGCGTGCATGCTTGTGTGTGTGTGTGTGCGTGAGAGAGAGAGAGAGAGAGAGAGAGAGAGAGAGAGAGAGAGAGAGAGATATAGAGAGATGTGACTAACCGTTGGGAACGGACGAGGGAGGGCTTGACGGACTGTGACGCATGGAGTGGTGGGGATGGAGGCCGTTGAGAGAGACGGAGGAAGGAGCTGCAGGCAGGAGAGAGCGAGAGTGAGAGAGAAGCGGGATTAATTTGGGGATTTCTCTTCAGCGCCCTTTTGAGAGAGGCGCGAACGATTTTTAGGGATTTCAGTTTGGGGATTTCCTTCACCGCGCGCCAACAGATTGTATTTTGGTGAATTAGGGCCAAAATAATTAAACGCCCTTGTATGGAGCAATACGAATAAATTCCAAACTTAATAAGCCAACTATATTTTAATAGTGATCAATCTGAATCGTTAGAATTTCACATCTTACTGATTCCTTCATTATTACCAAAATCGAAGATCATCGGATATCGGTGACCACTTGATCGAACAATATTTAATACATCCCAAGACATTAAAGTATTGGATTGCAATATCCACCCTCACTTGAGTCTTTTTTTATCAATCGAAACCGTCCATATTTTTACATATCATGGAGTACATCATTCGTATAAAAAACGAAGTTAATCGAGTATCGTACACACTTGATCGGCCATACAAACTCATTTTCTTAACGAAGTTGTGTCTCGATGAAGAAGTTTTTAAATCCGATCGAGACAATTTTTTACGAGAATGCTATAATCAACAAGGAAAACAAAAGCAACGATCTGGATCGTTGTGATTGTGTTGCGGTTGAATGACTACCGTACGTTCAAGTATAACACAAGATTTAATTTGTTAACAATTATATTAAACGTATAGAATTTAAAGGCAATTACCAACTCAATTTTTATTGTGGTCGATCTGATCCGTTAGGATTTCACATCTCACTGATTTCATCATTGTCACAAAAAACGAAGATCATTGGATATCGGCGACCACCTAATTTGACAACATTTGATGCATCCCAAGGCATTAAAGTATTAGATTGCAAGATCCGACCCTGCTAAAGTCTTTATATTTCAATCTGAACCATCTATCTTTTGCATATATTTGAATTTATCATTCGTACCAAGAATTAAGTTGATCGGGTATCTTTACACATTTAATCGAACGATAACTATCATCCAAAAAATAAATTGCGTCCCAATCAAGGAGCTTTCTAAACCCGATTGAACCAAAATTTTATGATAATGATTTAATCAATAAGCAAAACGATGATCAACGGCTTCGACTATTAAAATAGTTTTGTTTTATTGAGATCTGCTAAATAATTGTATCGAAGAGTATTAAAAATGTATAACATGTAGTAATATTATTTTTATTTTTATTTTTCGATCCAGTGTAGTAATATTAGTATTAGATATAGTTTTGTTTATTTATAGGGTCTATTCCAGCGCTTTTTTTAGGCTGCTGGGAAAGGAGGTGTCTATGCCAATGCCTTTAAAAGGCGTTAGTAAATGGGGGGGTCTATTCTAGCGTTTTTGGCTGGGCGCTAGGAATTGGTCGACCTATTCCAGCGCTTTTGCTTTGGACACTGGGAAAGCCTCATTCTAGCAGCGGCTAGAAATAGCGCTGGTGCAGACCTCTTATTATAGCGCTTTTTGCAAGCGCTGGTAGAAAAAACGCTGGCAAATCCCAAATTTCTTGTAATGCCCTAATGATCAGATCGAGAGGCGATTATTGGTTGATAAAAATATTATTATATTCCTGATACACAAACAAGAACCTCCCCATGAGTGGCGTATTTTTTTTTTACAATAAAGAAGAACTTAATAGATAAAAACGCCATTACAGCCCATCGTTCATTACAACTCAAAAGACAAAGTTCAAAGAAACAAAAAAAAGATAAAAATACATCAAGCATAACAAAAGAACAATCTTCTGAAGCAAAAGAACGATAGAAAAGTCATCCGGTGTCAAAAGGATAAGAAGTGTCCACTTCTGAATGGATCTTGGAAGATGCCGCAAACTTAGCCAAAAAATATGCTTGATATAATCTGCTATGGTCACAGAGGGATAAGCTGCAGAGATGAACAGACTGCACAAGAAAGCATAAATCAAAAAACAAAGGAGCTGCAATGGCTGGAAACTCCTTAATGCTTTTCTATCTCTCTCCCGCTATGAAATAACAACGCGAGCAAGTAGGGCACACCAACCAGGAACCCAATAACTTCTCGTTACTGCACTGGACACGAGGATGGATACATTTCCGTTATTTGCAAAATGTTCTGAAATGTTTTAGAAGTCATCTAGTTGAACTAGAAAAGAAGGATGCGAACGGATATCATCAATTGCTGCTTTAAATGTTTGAAATGCTTATTTGCTCTAGCTCAAAAGCAACTGAAGGCAGACTATTGCAGGTGAAAATGTTTGACGCTTGATTTTGTGAAGGGAAATCACGTCTCCGAAGTTAAGATACTACTGCCTGATTTTGGTCACCCTCAACTTTAGTGAGGATAACCAAAGTGAAACTATTGTTTGGTCATGATCTTGTCTAATCAACTAAAACTGTTGCCATGAATATGGTTTGCAACTCGACAGTCTCGACTCTTTCAAGAGGTGCGGTAACTGAATCTTTCCCTTTTCCTTTTTCTTTTTTTGTGAACTTAATCTTCCAGCGTCCATTGATGGTTGCCATTAGACCAAAAAGCTCTTTTCATCTATAAACATCAAACCATTAAACCTAAGTGATTAGTTGCAAGCTGCAGTTTTATTTGGTCTTGGGAAAGCATGAACGGAGGAGCTAGCAAAAACTGACTATGCACAGTCAACAACAAAGAGAAAATCTCACTCCTTGCAAGTTTCCAAGTAAACTTCTAATTTGTACGCCCGAGGGGCGTTTTTGCGGATAAAAAAAGGAAAAACTTCTAATTTATACACACATAGCGACCATAAAAGAGTTGAATGAGCGTGATTGATCAAGCTTGGTTTGAAAATCTAACAAGCTTTAACAATAGGGAAAGTCTACAATACATATCCCTTAAAAATGTGTACCATATACACATATTTTATGGTTTATTCATAACATTTTAGTTTATTTCGTAACTTTTGTTCTAGTTTTCATAACCTTTCAGCAATACAATTTGTAACATTTTTATTTTGATTCATAACATTTTGGTGCATCTAGTTACTTTTATACTAAAGAATCATAACTTTTTAGCAAATACAATTCGTATCATTTAGGATTCGTAACTTTTATACTAAAATTGCAACTTTTTAGCAATACAATTCATAATATTTTCTCTATAAATCATAATATTTTGGGGGTGCATATGATACACACCAAAATAAGGGGTGTGTATTGTAGTGTTCCCCAAATAAGAGAATATGTCCAAACTCTGTTTGTTTATGAAATTAGCTGATGTAAAACAAGCTTTAATTGAACAATTATTGACTAACTTGATTTTTTTTTATATACATTCAAAGATGCCAAATAGTACCTTGTTTGAGCTTGGTTTGACTCTTTATAACGAGTTTCAAAAAATGTTCAAGTTTGGCTTGTTTATCCAATGAGCAAATATGAACTCAAACTCAAGTAGCTTGGTTGCTTAACCGCTCTATTCATAAGAAAACAAGTACTCCATAAAACAAAATGGGGAAATTCAAAATCAACTATAAACAACAAATTCACTAGCATCCTTAGTTTTCCTTACATGAGGAGGTTCAAGGACTTGAATACGGAAGCAACAATTTAACAGATTTGCCTAAGAACACAAAACAAAACCAAAGCAAACCAGTCAAAGCCTTACGTCCCAATTAACTGGGGTCAACAAGCTTTATCCTCACATGCATAATACACGAGAGAGAGAGTTATTCCATACGTAATAGATCCACAGACTGAATAATGGCCGATATGAAAACAGAAAGAAAAACATACAGAGAGAGAGAGAGAGAGAGAGAGAGAGAGAGAGAGAGAGAGAGAGAGATTGATCTTTCCCAATCTACCTCTGTGGGTGAAACTTCCGCCTCAGCCAATTAGCCTTCACTGCTATGGCTACAAATATCCTATCATAGGCATTTTCGATCAACTGAAAGTATGCATACCTCCATTTCCTCTGGAAATACAAAGTGAAAAAAACTCCCAAGAGTCCCACCACAAAACCAGGTCCAACACCAGCCTAGAACCACATTAGTTCAGCATCATCTTTTTCCCTGTTACCCTCACTGACAAGTACTTGTTGATCACCGTCATCAGCTGTTTGATCATCGGGGCAGCCCTTCGTGAGTGGTTCTCTGCAAAGCCCATCATTTCCCTCGTAAATGGACCTATCGTTGAGGGTCTGAAGTTGATATCCGATTGGTATTCGCCCTGATAAATTATTGTATGACAGGTTTAGGCAACCAAGATAGGTTAAAGCAGATAGGCTATGGGGAATTGAGCCAAAGAGTTTGTTTCTGGACAAGTCAAGTGATTCCAATTGTTTCAGATCACCAATCTTCTCGGGAATCCATCCTGTTAGATGATTTCCAGATAAATTCAAGTTCAATAACCCGAAAAGATTCGTTAAGCCTTCTGGAATCTCCCCAGTAATGCCATTGCTCTAAACATCTATGGAGGTGACAAATTTGAGCGTCTTGGTGTATTCCAGTTCTCTTCCTTTAATCATAAGAGAAATTTTGTCTTCGTAAAGTGAATAGGGTTTTACCAAATAATTAGAATAGCCAAGTTCCAATGTTGCCATGGCAGTGAAGTTGTGAAAACAACTTGGAATATCTCCCGTTACAATGTTGTGCGCCAAGTTTAACAATTGCAGAGCAGAGAGATGGCAGAGTTGTACGGGAATACCACCATAGAAATTGTTTGATTGAAGTCTGAGGAAGACCAGATTATGTAACTTATCTCCGATCCAGCGCGGGATAACACCAGTGAATGCATTTCCACCAAGATCGAAGGTGACCATATATGTCAAATTCTGCAAGGACAATGGAAGCTCCCAGTGAAAACTGTTGTTACGCAAGTGTAAATATCCAAGTCCCCGTAGGAAACCCAAAGAACTTGGAATATGACCTTGTAGATTGTTGCTCGATAAATCTAGCACAAATAATTGATCACCGAAGTTCCCAAAGCAACGAGGAAGTTTTCCGGATAAACGGTTTTTCGACAAGTCAACAAGGGCAATTCTCTCTGCATTGCACAAAGACACAGGAATGCCACCACTAAAGTGGTTATTTGAGAGAATAAGAGCTTTGATCACATCGTAATCGCCCGTGGGAATAGGTCCAGAAAACAAGTTGTTGGAGAGATCTAGTATAGAAGTAGATGACGGAAGTGCCGATAACGGGCCATCAAACTTGTTAGAACTCAATATCAACTCCCTGTAAAGAGAACTACCAGAATCATTGCATTTCATTTGAAATTTTGGCAGCTTCCCTCTGATTTTGTTGTTGGATATATTCAAGTACTCAAAGCAAGAAGACATAATAAGCTCGAACCAATCGGGCATGATATCCGAGATGCTTGCATTAGACATATCCAAGTGTGTAACATGTCTCTGCGTCTGAAGCCATGAAGGAAATTGGGGTCCTAGTGTGCAGGACGCCGTTATTAGGACCTGGAGTTGAAAAGGAGGAACCCATTGGGAACTAACATTTATAACCAATGAGTTCGAAGACAAATACATTGCCATCTAATGAGTTGTTCAACAAATACAGCACATGTAGATTGGAAAGTTGTCCGAGACCTACTGGAATGCTCCCATTCAATTATTCGAGCCAGCATACAACTCTCTCAAATACGACTGCCTTCCAAGTGATGAAGGCAGTGGACCAGAAAAGTGATTAATAGAAATATCAAGAAACTCTAGATTCTTATACTCACCTACTGGAATGCTCCCATTCAATTGATTCGAGCTAGCATCCAACTCTCTCAAATACGATAGCCTTCCAAGTGATGATGGCAGTGTACCAGAAAAGAAATTATCAGAAATAAGAAGACGCTCTAGATTCTTATACTCACCTGCTGGAATGCTCCCATTCAATTGATTCCACATAGCATCCAACTCTCTCAAATATGACAGTCTTCCAAGTGATGAAGGTAGTGAACCAGAAAAGTGATTTTCATAAATAACAAGACGCACTAGATTCTTAAACTCACCCACCACAGACGATAACAACTCTCCACTAAACTGATTGAGAGAGAAATCAAGTACACGCAAGCTGCGAAGGTTCCTCAAAGAGTTTGGTACTTCACCTTTGAACAGATTCTCAGAGAGGTCAAGCACCGTTAGTTGAGTCATGTTGCCCATGCCACTTGGAAGTGAACCTTCAAAAGCATTCCCACTCAATTTGAGGACAGAAAGAGAAGTGTGATTCCCAAAGCAACAAGGAACTGAACCGTCAAAGCGATTGACGCTAAGATCCATATAAACAAGACTGCTAAGGTTACATAAAAAATATTTCTCGTTGATAGTATCATTGAAGTTATTCATTGAAAGGTCAAGGAAAGTGAGAGACGTCAAACTTCCAAGTGTATTGGGAATCGGACCATCAAAATTATTACGATTAAGGTCAAGATACTGCAACCTCGAAAGATTCCCGAGATTATGAGGAACCTTTCCACCCAAATCTAAATAAGAGAGGTTGAGATATCTCAAGCTTATCAAGGAGCCCAAGAAATCCAAATCGGAAACGAGTTGGTTCCCGCTCAGATCTAGATAACTCAAATGCTTCAAGTCGACTAAAGATGGACTCATCTCACCTCTCAGCTTGTTGATATGGCAAACTTCATCATCATCGTATCCAATGGTAAAATTCAAAGGAATTGGGTTGCGAAGATCAAGCTTGATGACATGGCCTGTTCTCCTGCTGCAACCTACTCCTTTCCATGTGGAGCAGTCTTTCCCGACCCACGACCGTAAGCGGTGTGCTTCATCTGTGAGATTTACCTTGAAGTCAATAAGAGCTCGTCTCTCATTCTCCAGGCAGCTTACATTTGACTCGACACTGCCACAACTGAACTCAATTCTTAGAATGAAAAGGAGAGCAAATAGCATCAGTACTAAAGCACGCATGGTGGTTGTGGGTAGCTATGGCTTCTCAATATTCAAGGTATAATTTGCAGTAGCAGCGTTGAAGGGTAAAGAGTTTTAACTTTCTTTTGAAAAAATGAAAAGAAACATGCAAAGAAAAGAGTGTACAAGAAGAGAAGATTTGTGGATAACTTTTTAAGTCATGCATGGCCAAAGTCTTTCAACTTAATTGTCGTTACTCCCTCCGTTCCATATTAAGAGTCCATCACGAAAAGTCGTATCATTTTTCAAATCAAAAAATCTTCTACTTCCGTGTATAATTTTTTGAATTTTTTCGTACCAAAAAATCTACACTAAGATTGATTTTCAAGATGAAAGTACAAATTAATAAATCTTTTGTATACTCTTACATATAAATAGATTTTTCATTATGACTTCGGTTGTTTAAAGAAAAGCACGTAGAAGCTCATGACTTTTCAATTTCCTTACTTTTTACTAGTGCATTCTATGAGAAACAAATTCGAAATATGCTCCACCTTCGAAATTTGATGAGTTTAGTTTTAATCTTTCAGATGGCTTATTAGTGTGTTAGCGAGAGAATAATGACACAGACACACACACACACCCTTTTTTCGTCTCTTTTTTCATTTTTTTCCCCAAAATAAATGAAAAAAGAGGTGGGTTGGATTATTGTGGTGTATGGGAGTTTTGTCCTAATAGTATAGACACGGTGGGTTGGGTTAGGTAAGAGGTGGGTTGTTCAATTTTACCCGCACTCATACCGAGCCGGTACTCCTCTCAACGTACTCACTAATTCAGTCAAGCCCATTTCTCTGGATTTGTGATGGGCTAGTTGTCGTCCCTCCGCTCCGCTCTAACAATTGGCCTTTTTCTAGAACTTTTTAGTATCTTTTCATATCTAACATATGAGCTACAAGTTCTAACACAATAGATATGTATCATTTATCTATGAACTTGCTTTTACAGAAATGAGAAGATAGAAAAAACAAAAACAAAAAGCATATAATTAAGAAGAACTTGAACTTGTGAAAGTCTTTCAACTTGCATTATACTCCCTCCGTCCTAAAATATTTGTCCGATCCATAAAACGGAGTAATTTTCCTGAGTTTGTCTCTACCAAAAAGTGGACAACATGCGTATTGAGGAACACAATTAACAAAGCAATTGCAAGATAAAAGAGAAAAACTTTTTTTAAAAAAAAATTGTATAAAAAGACTTGTGGATGTCTTTTTAGGTTATGCGTGGCCAAAGTCTTTCAACTTGCAAATTCAGTGGCTGACACCACTCTTTCGGTAGCGGGGTCTGGCGACCCTACGGGAAAAAATAAATTACTATGACTATACTAATTTTTTTTTTTTCTAAAGTTATAAATGACCCCATCAAAATTATAGGTTGATACCACATTAGATGATTTTTCAATCTTTCAAACACACACAAAGTTCCGAGAGAAGGCAAAAAGAAAGCCTAAAACCCATTTGATGGTGTCACCACACTAGACAATTTTTCAATAAAATCTACCGAATACAGAACAAAAGGCTAAAACTAGGGGTGGCAAATTGAACCCAAACCCATTAACAAACCCAGACCCATCAACAAAAACATAAACCCAACCCAACCCATTTATTAGTTGGGTAAGAATGGGTCCAAACCCAACTAACCTATTATTAGTTAAATCTTAATTGGACATCAATTGGGTCAAGTTAAATGACCCAATGGATCATGAAAGTAACCCACCAAAAATTCTCATCTCTTTGCACATATGTGTAACAGTTATATTCACCTTCTGATTAGTTCACACTTTGAACAAAGCCCCAAATTGTTCTCTGAATAACACTCTCAACCTTCACATAGATCAAGAACTTAACTCTCTCTCTCTCTTTTATTCAATTCTTTTGTGCTAAATTACACATGTCTAAAAATATTTTGAACGGTCCAAATTAAAAATTAATTGTGACCGGTAATAATTATTTTGATAGGTCAAAATTGAAAACACATGGTAGTCCCGCATAGGATTTGAATTAAAAAGTTAAATGACTTATTTTTTTGTCCTTATTCAAATTTTTTTGCATTTTTTTGTTTTGCGGCAAACTTTTGTGACTTATTGATTTGTTTTGACGAGAGAAATTGAAAAAGTAAAAAAAAATAGATCGAAACTTATAATTTTTTGAATAAAGACAAAAATAAATCAATAAGACAAAAAAAATTTACTTTATTCTTGTCTTTTTGAAAAATTTATGAGTTTCGATCATAATTTTTTACTTTTTCGATTTTTCTCTACAAGACCAATCACTAAGTCACAAAAGTTTGACGCAAAACTATCAAATATGAAAAAAAATTAAATAAAGACAAAAAAAAAGATATATACTTTTTCAATTTTTTACTTTTTGTGGATTATTGCTTCGACATGACAGGAAGAATCTAAAAGTAAAAAATTATGATCGAAACCTAAATTTTTTGAATGAAGACAAAAATAAGCCAATTTTTTCATCTTTATTCAAAAAAAATATTAATTTCGATCATAATTTTTTATTTTTTAGATTCTTCTCGTCATGACAAAGTAATAATTCTCAAAAATTTGACAAAAAACTAACAAATGCGAAAAATATTTGAATAAAAACAAAAAAAAATAACCACTTGAATACGCTGCGATTCGGTAATTAAGAGCGACCAATATGGTAATTAAGTGTACAGGGGTAATTTGGTCATTTTTGTAGTAGATGGATAGTATGGTAATTTTAGTATACATGGTATTTTAGTCCTTTAAATTTATAGGGGTAATATGGTCATTTTAGTGTACATATGTATTTTAGTCATTTTAGTATATAGTATGAATTGGGTTCATGGGCGGATCGAGTTTACTTTTAAATAAATGGGTTGGGTTGGGTATGGGTAATTAGACTTATAATTAATGGATCTAAACGGGTCAATGACCCATTAAAGACCCAACCCATTTGCAACTTACCCATTTTGGCCCAAACCCGCCTATTTGACACCCCTAGCTAAAACCCATTTGACGGTGTACCACATTAGATAATTTTCCGGTCTTTGCACCCCACCAAAATTGAATCGGAAAAAATACCAAACCAAACATTAATTAAAAATCAGTTCCTCTTGACTGAGTTCCCTCGTCGTCCATTCATAGCATAGTTGATCGGAATCCTCGCCAGTTTTTTGTCTCCTCCCTCTTGCAGATTTAGCATCCAACACTAAAGTGCTCTTACAAATTCTAGTGTTTACTTCTCTGATTTGCTTTAAGTATTCTAGGGCTTGGTGGAATTAAATGCACAAAATTTGAGTTGGGATTGAGAAAGTGCTGTTGTTTAAGTAGAGTATAATAAATGAATCAATAATGCTACTCACATAACAATCCAAATACAACAACTTATATAACTTCTCACATACATATGGAGCCCACACATAGTAGTGTGTGTGGAGCCCACATGTATGTGAGAGGTTGTGTAAGTTGTTGTGTTTGACTTATTGTGTGAGTATCATTTTTGTAAATGAATAACACACACACACATATGTATACCGGGGCGGTTCCGGGAACACCCAAAAAATCACCTAAAAAAATACCTCATAGTTTTCGATCAAATTTTGATGATCCGAGCCGCTCAATATAATCAGAACGTTATTTTAAGGGTACCCGCGAGAAATCAGCAAAAAAAATAACCGGGAAGGGCTTGATCCGAACAATTTCAAACAATTTTTTATTGAACAGTTCAAATAAAAACTGCTCAAAACAAGCTTTTCGCGGTCATTTTTTTTGCTAATTTCTCGCGTGCACCCTTAAAATCACATTCTGCACGCATTGAACGGTTCGAATCATAAAAATTTGATCGGAAACTATGAGATTGAGATTTGAAATATTTTTTTAGGTGTCCCTTGAACCGTCCCGATATATATATATATAGCTTTGGGTAGCAACGCTACGAGGGAGAAGACCTAAATTGACATTAGATGTTGTTGTGCACAAACATATGAGTCTAATGGGTTTGATTGAACAAGTGTCACTTGATAGAGCTCAATGGAGAAAAATGATTATGTAACCGATCCTAATTGATTGAGACATAAGCCTCAGTTTGGTTTGGTTACGTTAAGCTCTAGGAATTGCATCTATTCATGATATTGGTTGTTTGATTGTGGAGTCAAGTATATAGTTTGGTAAGATTGTTGGCGTTATTAATGAATGTCCCATGCTGTTAAATTCCTGGAGTCGCCACTGCTTGCAATATAATTTTTTGGAGTCTTTCTCTCTACCAAAAGTGGACAACACGTATTGCTGAATACAAGAAATTAATGCTGTGTTCGGTTCCAAATTTAAAAAGAGTTTTTGAACTTAAAAACAGTTTTGTTTGTGATCGGATGTGAGTATTTTTTACAAAGGTGGGCCATAGTGGGGCAGGCCTTTTATTTTTTTAATCTCATCAGGCCATCACTGTTCCCCTTTCTTTACCCGCTGGTTTCTTCCACGTTCAACTGCTGGTTTCTTCGTTCCAACGTTCACCTGCTGGTTTCTTCCAACGTTCACCCATCTTCACTCGCCTTTACTCTTCTTCATCTACCCTGCGTACCCTGCGCTGCCGTCGTCTCCTTCTGAAACACAACTGGTACAGCCCTCTGCGAATCTCTCTCTCTCTCTCTCTCTCTCTCTCTCTCTCCGAATCTTTTGCCCTCAATCTCTCCGCGAATCTCACCTACAGCTCTCTCCGAATCTGTCAGCCCTATTTCCTTCCCATCTCAGCCTACCTACGTTGAAGATGTGAAAGGGTATTCATGAAGGAAACCTAAATTCAAGCCAGTATATATCAGATTTCGTCTCACACAATATGCACCGGTGGATGAGGCAAAGAAAACTACGGCCTCAAGTTAAGGCACCCACACCAGAGAGAGCCCCTGAATCAGTAAGGTGTGGGAAGTGGGATTTAAGACCAACCAAAATTCGAACAAATAGAGGTATTACTCTGTAACTTACTCCAATTTGTTTGTATGAAAAGTTAATTTCATAGTCCTATATGTAGATATGTGGTATGTATTTGTTTTGAAATGTATACTGCTGCAATCGAGCATGTAATTTGGTATTGGGTGTCTCTGATAAAAATAAAAAAAAAAACCTGTTATAGTTGGGAAGAACATGAATACTGAAGTTAGTGTTAGGTTTGAATTAGGTCCAAATAAAGGTCTGATAGTTATTTTGAGGCTAAAAAAGAGGGAAAGTTTGGGGCTTAACATCATCACACTATCATCCGGAATGAAGGGGTAACAACTACCAACAGAGAAACTGGCAGCCTGTTAGGACTCAGATAAGCTTGGATAAATGCATTATGATGAAGTTATTTTGTTAAGACATTGCAGTTGTTTTGCAGTTATTCATTTCTTATTCTTTTTTGGAACAGCCATATCACCCCAAGACCTTTCACCAACAAAGAAACAACCGACAACTTGTACAAAAAAGAGGAAACGACACGCTTCTCCCACATCCTCAGCAAACTCCGTTGTAGGTGAAAACAACGTTCAGGCGGTATGTCTACTAACTTCTTGCATTGGCTAATAGACTTGGCAATAGATAAATTACTTTTATAGGACATTGCAGTTGTGTTTTCACTAAAATTTGACCTTGTATGTTCATTGATTTGTCTTTTATTGGAAGTTTGAAAGAGTATTTTAGAATTTGCTGACGAAGTTATTTTCTTTAAGATGGTCCATAAACCATCGAAGTGCATTTCAGGAACATATGTGGAGATTATACATGATAGCATGGAGCACAAAAAAAACTGGCAGCCTGTTTTTAGTCCTCATGTATACATATAAGTTGTACTTTGTATGGAAACTTGCTATTTGTTTTTGTTTTTTTTCCGTGATGTGTAACCCATGTTTATTATTGTTTCCCACACGATAGCTGAAAATGGACCGTCCACAAATCGTGTTTGACAAGTGGAGTTATGCAACCACACAAATATTCATTGAAGTCATGCTCGAAGAGGCTAAAAAAGAAGAATCAACTAACTCAAAAAAGACGAGGACTTTCAATCCACACCAATGGGTGGCCATTTGTGAGGAGTTTGGGAAAAGGACAAACACAGTTGGCTACAAAATTCAAAAGCTGAAAGAAAAATTTTCCCGTTTGAAACACGAGCTCTCCGTCTTCAAAGACCTAAAAAAACATAGTGGGTTCGGTTGGGACCCCGTAACACAAACCGTCACTGCACCCGAACCTGTGTGGCAAGAATATATACAGGTATACTCACACTAGTGAACGAATAACTTTACGACTTTTGTTGGCACCCTTGGCTCTCATAGTACTTTCATTTCGTACTCTTTATTTCCTTGTAGGGACATAAGGATGCCAAACAATTCAAATCCAAAGGCCTTGACCATTATGATATTTTGATAGAGCTTTGTGAAGGCACGTTGGCCACAGGTGCATTTGCCGAGTATCCTAGCACCCTAGGGGGCCCCACGGCAGAGGCTGAGCGAGAAATGATGAGGCAAGGCAAGCCCATTCGAATGGCTGATCAAATGTCGATGGATTCGCGAGGGAAGAGAAAGTCTGATGGAACCGGTGGAAGTAGTAGTAAGTCAATCAAAATTGATGAGAAGAGCCAAGCATATGCTACTTTTGGATATGCACAGCAAAAAAGAGGAGAGTACTTCGAAAAATTGACAGCAGATCAATTTTCTATTGCTGATTGTATTAAGGCCCTGGATGAAATTGCGTCTTTTTTCAATGAGGATCAATATTACAAGGCCTACGACATACTTGCTTTCGGTCCCCCTGCTGGGAGGCAAGGGTTCATGGGGCTATCAACTGACAGGAGGATTGGTTGGGTGGAACGAATAGGGCGTCAATCGTGATTAATATCTTGTTTAGGAACGGGAAGTTTAACTTCGGAACAAGGACTAGTAGTAACTTTGTAGTAGTAATTGTCTGTATTATTCTGGATGATAGTAGTAACATGTTGTTGTAATATTCTGGATTATATGTGTTAGTGCTATGGAAACTTTGATTTTTCTCATTTTAGTATTATGTCCTACTTATGTTTGTCTTATGATATTAATTGCTCACGACTCATATTGCGTTGAATTTTTAACTAAACTGATGTTCCTCATTTTAGTATTCCGTTTTATGATTTTTGTTGAACTTATGTTAGTGCTATGGAGAAATTGCTAATTACTCATATTGTTTGGAAGTTTTTACAGAAACAGATTAGCAAAGGTAAAAAAGTCACCATGTCATCATCTGGAATTCCTCCACATGAACTTGACGATGACGATGACGATTTGGCAGACCTCGAGGCACTCGAATTGTTGGAAGAGCACGAAAAAATGCCGCAACGAACTGCTAAAATGTCCGGTCAAGACTATGTCACATTCTTGTTGCATGGACATCCTCGTACGGTAAAGGATATTTTACGAGTCGACAAACATACTTTTAGAGCCTTGGTGAAAGAGCTAATTCTTAGAGGCCAGCTTGACTGGGATCATAAAAAGTTGTCTATTGAAGAGTCATTGGCTATTTTCTTATACATTTGCGGACAGAGTGGGAGACATAGACTTGCTGCTGACAAGTTCCAGCGGTCCACGTCTACTATAAGTGACCACTTCAACTGGATGCGTCGCGCTATTTGCAGACTCGCGCCATATATAATTAAACCACCAAATCTTGAAGCAACGCCTCCGGAAATTCTCCATGACGAGAGATACTATCCATGGTTCATAGTAAGTTCGAATCTGTCTTTGTCTACAATACTTTCCCATGTCTATGTCTAGTTTCTATAATGTTTGGATAAGCAGCCAGCTGTGATTTATAGTTTCAGTTTACTTAGGCTGAATTCTTCCTTTCTTTGATTACATCCAAACACTGAAATGCCAAAACTACTTATGATAGGATTGTGTTGGCGCGATAGATGGCACCCACATAGAAGCTTCGGTACCCATCGAAATGCAAATTGCATTTCGTGGAAGAAAAATCACGAAAACGCAGAATGTAATGGCTGTGTGTTCTTTCGACATGAAGTTCACATTCGTGTACCCAGGTTGGGAAGGTAGCGCACACGATGGGCGTGTGTTCTTAGCAGCTGCCACGAATCCGGCCTATATGTTCCCACACCCACCAGTCAGTAAGTAAAGATAAAATACGATTGTTCTTATCTTGTTTCCTTTTTTCCCCAAAGTTTTGAACTACACTCACACCTGTTATTTATGGTTTAGATAAGTACTATGTCGTCGATTCTGGATACACCAACATGGTAGGGTATCTAGCTCCATACAAAGGACAAAGATATCACAGGGACCATTGGAATGGGGCTAATACAGTATTCGCCACGCCACAGGAGCTATTCAACTATAAGCATTCTTCATTGAGGAATGTAATCGAAAGATGCTTTGGGGTGTTGAAAGCGAGGTTTCCAATACTGAAGTCGATGCCAAACTATAGCCCAGCTCGTCAGCCATCGATAGTTACGGCATGTTGTGTTGTCCACAATATGATCATAATCCACAAAGGAAGAGATGAATATTTCGATGGTTATATGGAAGCGGACGAATGGGAGGGAGATAGTGATGATGATGGTGGTGGTGCCGGCCAAGTAGAGCTTGTCAACACGTCTCCTCACAGTGTGCAAACGATGGGAAACAGGCGGGACGACATGGCTATTGCTATGTGGGATGCATATTGAATTTCATTCATAGGCCTTATGTGTTTGATCGCATTTGTAACGTTGTACTTTAAAATGGTAGGGATTGTAATTTATTCATATGTAGGCCGTGGCCGACTAGTTATGTCGTACTGGTCCTTTTTCCACATCTTGGGAATGTCAGGTTTCGCGGTAATGAGAATCGCAATTAGTAGTATGAGATTATGGTGTTTATCATGGTGGGATTCTGTATGTTTGGCATTCACTATGCCGGATCTGTATATGTTATGATAATTGTTAACTTTATTTTTGTTTTCTGAATCAAGACTTTAATTTTCCACCAAGATGTCAAAGAAATAAATAAACTGATAAGTGAGGAGTACCAAACTGGCCTTTTGAGTATTGTTGATATTCAGTTTCATATGTTCTGATTGCCCTTTTGTTATAGGAAGTTAAAATTATTATTCATCCTCCTTGTTTCTTATGAGGAGATTAGATTCATGGGTAATTTTTATGCTATTGTATTGCTGCTTCTATCTGCTACTGCTAACTGCTGTTGTAGAAGTAGTTGTAAGAGTTAATGTGTTGGCTGCTACTGCTACTATATCAATGTTGTTCTGGCCAGTATATAACTTCCTACTGTTCTGTCCAGTTTCAAATAGAATGTCATTCTGCTGTCTGCTGTTTTGTAACTGCTGCAAATTCATTCCTGGCTTGTCCATTTGATTGCTGCTGCTGTTGTAGTGCTCAGGACAACATGGTCATATTCTATGTACCGGTGTCGGACACGTGTCGGACAACGACATGCACCGAACACACAGCCGTGTCCTCAAACATGTCGGGGTGTCCCCAAACGTGTCGTGTCCCCAAACGTGTCGGGGTGTCCCCAAACGTGTCGGGGTGTCCCCAAACGTGTCGTGTCCCCAAACGTGTCCCCAAACGTGTCAGGGTGTCCCCAAACGTGTCGGGGTGTCCCCAAACGTGTCGTGTCCCCAACGTGTCCCCAAACGTGTCGGGGTGTCCCCAAACGTGTCGTGTCCCCAAACGCGTAGGGGTGTCCCCAAACGCATAGGGGTGTCCCCAAACGTGTCGTGTCCCCAAACGTGTCGGGGTGTCCCCAAACATGTCGTGTCCCCAATTTTTTGAAATTTACGTGTCGAGGTATCGGTGTCGTGTCGTGTCCGTGCTACCTTGTTCCTATTTTTAGTTCAGTTGTGTTGGCTAGTATATAGTTCAGTTGGGGACTTGAGCACTGCTCTTCCCACAGTGCCTGCTACTGAGCTGCTAATCTCTTTAAGAACCTGGATTCATATTTGGTGGTGTGTCCAGTTTGAGAAGTGAAGAATCTGGATTCATATCTGTTGCTTCCTGTGAAGATGATAACATGCCTTTCCTTGCTTCTTTTTATAGTTTTGCTGTTAGACGGTTGCTATGGCTTCTGATTTCCAGTTATATGGTTGCTGTTTGAATGGTCCATGTTATAGCATGTAATACATTCATGGCAAATACTTGACATGTCCTTGAATCGCACATAAGTAAACCATTGAACTAAATAATCAGTCCACTTGCATACATTCCCCCATTTTTTTGGATTTAAGTGAACCAAATAATCAGTCTACTTGCATCCAAGCATAGCCACTGGGAAGTGCAAACCAATATACCGCATGAAAGTAAAAACTCAAAACAAAACGTGCCGATGCTAATTTTCTGTATCGCTCCAATTTTATCGGACACATCATCAGCTAGCTTACCAAATCCTCCATGGAAGAGTCATCCTTCTACAAAGCTTACCAAATTTTACTTGCTGGCAAAACATTTCACAAAATCTCAAACCCATATTTCTCCTAAAATTAATTACGACTGGAAAGAAACAGAAATGTTGAGGAAATACACAGCAGCACCATGTACAAAAATGGAAAACACAACTTTATACATTCTCACAATTTATTCTTAAATGCCCTAGATACAAACTACAATGCACATAGCAGCCTCGGATGAATTGTGTCAGACTCTTCTCGTCGACTATTGGTTAATCTCAGACTTGAATCGATCTCCCTCCCCATCCGATCCTCTTCTTCTTTGCCTTCACATTTCTAGTTTGAAAGATGACCCGTCGTCGAAAGACTCGGGTATGTCCATCTCGAGGTTGGAAAGGGAACTCCCGTTCCCGCGCATAGAGGTAGAATCAAGCGGAGCACAAGTTTTGGAACTCCAAAGCTGAAAAAAATGCATATTCATTCTCCTCAACTGAATATTTCTTCTAGCTGCATAATCTGACAGTGCATGCCACAGCTTGTGCCCAATATTTGAGCCTTGCTTTAACGTCTTCAGGATGATCACTGAGATGATAGATGACACGTTAGAACTAAAATATAAAGAGTCAAAATAGCAGAAGACATGTAACTAACTATCATGAGGTAACATAGCTGAATTCTATCTATGATGCCAATAATATGACTAAGAATTCCGCGAATGGTGGGAAGTATATTGAATAATCACTGATTATTTGGTTCACTTACGGAATCCAAAAAAATGGTGAATATGAATGCAGGTCACATTATGAGGTATCATTTAAAACGTAAATGCATAGCATGGAAGAGTACGATAAGGTGCTGGAAGAGAAGAGGAAAGCACTGCAGGCTCAGTGTCTACCATGCAGAAGTGGAACATGCCATAATCAATTGAGTACTTGTCAATTAACATTCAGATCCTTAGAGAAAGCAACTAAACATGGACTTGCAAAGATGCAGATTATTGAAGTACGACAAATGAGAGGAAATAATCATAGCCAACTGATTGGATGGACAAGGTTTAATGGGAGAAAAAATTAAAATGATTGATATCAAATAAAAGGCACCTAACGTAGACATTTAATATGCGACGAGAATGAAGTTTTATGGCCTTTTTTGCCGTACACATATATGATGAATTCAAGAGGAGCAGTTTTTGACGTACACATCGAAAACTCAAAATGGAGGTTTATGGCATTTTTTTGACGTACACATATCAACAACTGCTATAATGAATTCGAGAGGAGCAGTTTCTCAAAGTTGCTTGCTTTTACAAACCCAGCTGAAGGTATTTAATCAAGGCATGCGTCAAGTCTCCTATGATCCCATGAAAACCTTCGATAGGTAGTCAATAATCATCGAATAGCAGATAAAACTAGCTAAAGGGTATTGCACTTTGAAGTTTGCACTGGAAAGCACCCGTCAAACCTTGCGGGTTTAATGAACCAAACCTCAGACTCTTGCATTAAAAGCAAAATTTAACTCATTTTCTTCTAATATTAAGGAGGCAATGAGATATGCATAAACATACCCATTTATGACAGAGAACCCCAAATTCAGGTCTGATATCAGTTATAAGCTATTGTCAAAAGTGGGGAGCTCCATTTGAAGTTTTTCAAGGCCTCCTAGAAATGTTTTCTGATTTTTCTTCATTCTATAATCAGTAAAACCACCTTCTAAAACTGATTACATTTGTTAACACTTACCTAATAAATGAAGTTCCTTTTGTCAAGAGGTTTAACCAAAGATACTTGAAAAGAATCAATACACTCACCAAAACTTAGCTCTGTTCTCTACAGGAACATAGAACATGGTCTTAGCTAGCACGCCACAAAAATCCCCAATTTCACAAACCAGAAGCCACTACACTTCTCTATTTATCCGAAAACAGCGTAAATATTGATAAAAGTAGATTTTGAATTTCCTCTCTTTAGGATAAGTTACCAATCATCTGGTAATTTTAGGAGTTTCTTATTATGTATTGAATTTATCAAAAACAGATCATGGCATCAATTTTCAACTGAACCCTAATAATTGAAGGGGTTTTTCAAAGCCATGAGCCAAATCAGGACTCACCGAGAGAGAGAGAGAGAGAGAGAGAGAGAGACCTTGGTGGTCGTAAATGGCGTCGGTGGTGTCGGTGAGTTTTTGGCGGTCGACTTTCGCTGCTTATGGTGGTCGCCGGAAGTAAAGGGTGAGGCGGTGGTCGCCGGAAGTAGGCCTCGCTGGTAGTGTTGTCGCCGTGGAGGGGGCCGTTCTTCTCCCTCTCCGTCTCCCCTCTCTCCCTCTTCTCCAGGTGAGTCTTTGACGGCCTGCTTGGGTTTTCTGTTTTGTTTTTTGGTTTTTTTTGTTTTTGTTTTTTTTTCTGGGGGGTTGTGGGGCCGTCCATTACAGAAGTGTGGGGTCCAAGGTGGACAGATTTTGAAAAACTTTTACCAAAATTTTTTTTGAAAAGTGGGAGAATATGGAACCGAACACAGCATAAGCAATTGCAACATAATTATTACACATTCATTGTCTAATAGCTAGCCTCCAATTTCTTTGCTCATCAACTTCGAAAGCCCCTTATATTCTTCTTCCCAGAAGCAACTTTTATGTATGACTAAGCTTTGTACAAAAAGATGTCATACTTTATTTAGTGAAAAGGGGAGTACACTGGAAACCAGTTAAGAAACAAAATGCCAGAATCTCATGCAACTCCTGCAAAAATCATGCAACTGCATCTCAAAAAAGGGAAAACCGAAATCTCAAATACAACCGCCTATATATATGCCTTTGGTTTTCTGATGATTGCAATCGTCTAGAAAGAGAAATGCTATGTACCTACATCTAACACGGTCCGAGCGTTTCATTCAATTCTTAAATTTCCCCATAGAAAATGAATGTTTGGATCATGACTGTAGGCCCGGTATGCCCTACAAAATGAGAGTTGGAGGGGTAAGGAGAGACGGGGGTATGGAGAGGAGCTTATCCCCTCCTCCGCAACCCTACACACAGCCCCAAACATTTCAAGATTGGATTCACTCAGACAACTTGCTCCTTATTGTTCTGAAAAACACTGAATTGGGTACTTAGGAACCCCTAGAGAACAAAAGAAACTTTACTTTTTTTTTTCAAACACACATGTCTAGACCAAGCACACCTTCAACTAATTCTGGACCAAGTCCATCGTCTCCAAGCGTGGAGCCCAATTAAAATCCGCTACAAAAGTCTCCTATGGACTACTTAATAACCACCAAGGTTGACGCCATCAGTTTGGTGCCATTAAACAGAACACTATTGAACCATCACTTGCTTCCAGAATGACATTTTTTCAAACCGGTGGTGCATACTCATTTTTCATAACAGAGATGAGTCATGATATTTCAATTATATACACAAAGTAAGTACAGATTCATAACAAACTAAAGAAAAAACCAAAAACTGAGATTGAAACCAAACACAATTTAATTCACCAACCTCTATTGAGATTGAGACCTTTCATGTTAGCACTGAACTGCATTGTTTGTGGCTTTTCCAGATGCTTTTAGATTCGTAATATAGCTTTCGGGAAACGGGGCTTTAATGCAAGTTGTACTTTAGCTCTACCACGGCACAGAACATGAGGGAGCAGATGAGAGTAGTCGCTCCTCAAGCACCATTCCACAACCATTACGGAAACGGCACACTATTACAATGGGGACTAGCTCTAGCTCCCTCCGCTATGAATTACAACGCAAGCCAGTAGGGCACACCAACCATGAACCCAATAACTTCTCGTTACGGCACTGGACACGAGGATAGATATGTTTCCGTTATTTGCAAAATGTTCTGAAATGTTTTAGTAGTCATGTCTAGTTGAACTAGAAAAGAAGGATGCGAACGGATACCATCAATTGCTGCTTTAACTTACCTAAGTGATTAGTTGCAAGCTGCAGTTTTATTACGTTTTGTGAAAGCATGAAAGGAGGAGCTAGAAAAACCTTCTGTGCATTGCCACTGTCAACAACAAAGACAGAATCTCACTCCTTGCATGTTTCCAGTGAACTTCTAATTTGTAAACACATAGCGACCATAAAAGAGTTGAACGAGTGGGGTTGATCAAGCTTGGTTTGAAAATCTAACAAGCTTTAAAAATGTCATGAGATTAGTCGATGTAAAACAAGCTTTAATTGAACCGCCCTTGAGTAACTTGAAGTTTTTTTTATACATTCAAAGATGCCGAATAGTACCTTGTTTGAGCTTGGTTTGACACTTTATAATGAGTTTCAAAAAATGATCAAGTTTGTCTTGTTTATCCAATGGGCAAACACCAGCTCGAACTCAAGTAGCTTGGTTGTTTAGCAGCTCTATTCATAAGAAAACAAGTACTCCATACAGCAAAAGGGGGAAATTCAAAATAAACTGTAAACAGCAACAAAGTCACTAGCATCCTTAGTTTTCCTTACATAAGGAGGTTCAAGGACTTGAATATGGAAGCAACAATTTAACAGGATTGGTTAAGAACAAATTAACAAAACCACACAAACCCAAATCAAACCAATCAAAACCTTACGTCCCAATTAACTGGGGTCGATAAGCTCTATCCTCACATTATACGTAGTAGATACACAGAATGACTAATGCCCAATGTGAAGCAGAAAGAAAACCAAACACACACACACACACACACACACACACACACACAGAGATTGATTGATCTTTTCCAATCTACCTCTGCCAGTGAAACTAAAACTTCTGACTCAGCCAATTAGCCTGCTATGGCTACAAATATCCTATCATAGGCATCTTCGATCAACTGAAAGTATGCATACCTCCATTTCCTCTTGAAATACAAAATGCAAAAAACTCCCAAGAGTCCCACCACAAAACGAGGTCCAATACCAGCATAGAACCACATTAGTTCAGCATCATCTTCATCCCTATCACCCTCATTGACAAGTACTTGACGATCACCATCATCAGCCGATTCATCACCGGGGCAGATCTTTGTGAGTGGTGCTCTGCAAAGCCCATCATTACCCACGTAAATGGACCGATCGTTGAGGGTCTGAAGTTGATTTCCGATTGGTATTCACCTTGATAAATTATTTAATGACAGGTTTAAGTGACTAAGATAGGTTAAGAAGACAGGCTTTGAGGAATTGAGCCAAAGAGTTTGTTTCTAGACAAGTCAAGTGATTCCAATTGCTTCAGATCACCAATCTTCTCAGGAATCCTTCCTGTTAGATGATTTCCAGATAAATTCAAGGTCCATAACCCCAAAAGATTTGTTAAGCCTTCTGGAATCTCCCCAGTAATGCCATTGCTCAAAAGATCTATGGAGGTGACAAATTTGAGTGTCTTGGTGTATTCCAGTTCTCTTCCTTTAATCGTCAGAAGAATTTTTTCTTCGTACTGTCCTGAAACAGGATTTCCAGTACAATGAGAATTCTCATGTTCCAATGCAGCCATGGCAGTGAAGTTGTGAAACCAACTTGGAATATCTCCCGCTATATTGTTATGCGCCAAGTTTAACAATTGCAAAGCAGATAGACGGCACAGTTGTGCAGGAATACCACCATAAAAATTATTTGATTGAAGACTGAGAAAGACCAGATATGGTAACTTATCTCCAATCCAAGGAGAGATAACACCAGTGAATGCATTTTCACCAAGATCAAGGGTGACCATACCCGTCAAATTCTGCAAGGACAAAGGAAGATCCCCATGAAAACTGTTGTTACGCATGAGTAAATGTTCAAGTATCGGTAGGAAACCCAAAGAACTTGGAATTTGACCATGTAGGTTGTTGCTTGACAAGTCTAGCACAATTAAATCACCCAAGTTCCCAAAGCTACGAGGAATTTTTCCTGATAAATGGTTTTTCGACAAGTCAATAAGGGTAATTCTCTCTGCATTGCACAAAGACATAGGAATGCCACCACTAAAGTGGTTATTTGAGAGAACAAGAACATTGATCTCATCATAATCACCCGCGGGAATAGGTCCAGAAAACAAATTGTTGGAGAGATCTAGTACAGAAGTAGATGACGGAAGTGCCGATAATGGGCCGACAAACTTGTTAAAACTCAATATCAACTCCCTGTTAAAAAACCTACCAGAATCATTGCATTTCATTTGAAATTTAGGCAGCGTCCCTCTGATATGGTTGTTGGATATATCCAAGTGCCTGATACAAGAGGACATATGCTCGAACCAATTGGACATGACATCTGAGATGCTTGCATTAGAAATATCCAAGAATGTAACATGTCTCTGTGTTTGAAGCCATGCAGGAAATTGGGGTCCTAGCTTGCAGGATGACATAGATAGGACCTGGAGTTGAAAAGGAGGAACCCATTGGGAGCTAACATTTACAACCAGTGAGTTCGAAGACAAGCTGAGTTCCTCTAGACTCTTAAGAGTGGTGAAGTGTTGTTCGGATACCATGCCATCTAATGAGTTGTTTGACAAATTTAGAATTTAGAGATTGGAAAGTTGTCCGAGAGCTACTGGAATGCTCCCATTCAGTTGATTCTGCCTAGCATCCAACTCTCTCAAATACGACATCCTTCCAAGTGATGAAGGCAGTGTTCCAGAAAAGTAATTATAAGAAAAAACAAGACGCTCTAGATTCTTAAACTCAACTACTAGAATGCTCCCAGTCAATTGATTCCAGCTAGCATCCAACTCTCTCAAATACGACAGCCTTCCAAGTGGTGATGGCAGTGGACCAGAAAAGGAATTTTCAGAAATTAGAAGACGCTCTAGATTCTTAAACTCACCCGCTGGAATGCTCCCATTCAATTGATTCCTGCTAGCATCCAACTCTCTCAAATATGACAGCCTTCCAAGTGGTGATGGCAGTGGACCAGAAAAGGAATTACAACAAATTAGAAGATACTGTAGATTCATAATCACACCCACCACAGACCATAAAATCTCTTCACTTAAATTATCGTTGGACAAATCAAGTACACGCAAGCTGCAGAGGTTCCTCAAAGAGTTCGGTATTTCACCTTTGAACAGATTCTCAGAGAGGTCAAGCACTGTTAGTTGAGTCATGTTGCCCATGCAACTTGAAAGTGGACCTTCAAAATCATTCGAACTCAATTTGATGATGGATAGAGAAGTGTGATTCCCAAAGCAACAAGGAACTGAACCCTGAAGGCTATTATGGCTAAGATCCAGATAAACAAGACTGCTCAGGTTACATAAAACATGTGGCTCCTTGATAGTATCATTGAAGTTGTTCCAAGAAAAGTCAAGGACAGTGAGAGATGTCAAACTTCCAAGTGTATCAAGAACCGGACCATCAAAACTATTAACATTAAGGTCAAGATATTGCAACCTCGAAAGATTCCCGAGATTATGAGGAACCTTTCCAACCAAATTTGAAGAAGAGAGGTTGAGATATCTCAAGCTTTTTAGGGAGCCTAAGAAATCCACACCGGAGAGGTTGTTCTCGCTCAGATCTAGATAACTCAAATGCTTCAAGTCGCCTAAAGATGGACTCAACTCACCTCCCAGCTGGTTGATTTCATAACTTCTAATATTGTATCCATCGTAAAGAATTGGGTTGCGAAGATCAAGCCTCATGACATGGCCTGTTCTCCTGCTGCAACTGACTCCTTTCCATGTGCAGCATTCTTTTCCGATCCACAACTGTAAGCGTTGTGCTTCATCTGTGAGATTTTCCTTGAAGTAGATAAGAGCTCGTCTCTCATTATCCAGGCAACTTACATTTGACTCGATACTACCAGAACTGATATCAATTCTTATAATGAGAAGGAAAGCAAATAGCATCACTAAAGCACGCATGGTGGTTGTGGCTAGCTATGGTTTCTCAATATTTGAGGTATAATTTGCAGTAGCAGAGTTGAAGGTAAAGAGTTTTTTATTTTTCTTTTCCAAAAATGAAAAGAACATGAAAGAAAAGAGTGTACAAGAAGAGAAGACTTGTGGATAACTTTTTAAGTCATGCATGGCCAAAGTCTTTCAACTTACAGTGTCATTTGCTGTTCAAAAAAGCATTATGGAGTCCCAGTCTCTACAAAAAGTGTTTAAAGTGGACAACACGCATTGATGAATACAAGAAATCAGTTGTAGCACATATTCAGTGTACATCCATTGTCTCATAAGGGGCAACTTCAAAGCCTCTTATACTCTTCTACCCAGAGGCAACTTACATGATTAAGCTATCTATGAAGGTTCTCCTCAATTTTAGCTTTGATATCTATACTATGTAGTATGGCGGGGGTGGTGAGTATGACAAGTGCTCTGACCTAAATTTTCTAAATGCATATAGGTTCTAACTAATTTAACTGGAGTGATTATTGTGGTGTATGAGAGTTTGTCCTAATAGTACAGACACAATGGGTCGGGTTAGGTAATAGGTGGGTTGTTTAATTTTACCCACACTCATACCGATCTGGTACCTCCTCTCAATGTACTCACGAATTTTTGCAGTGGTTGGTCGGCTGAAGTTGGGTCGGTTTGGCTGGTTGACAGTTTTATTTTTCACATTCCTAAATGGTAATTTAGCAGGGAGTGAGGGCTGTATTTTGTTATTGCGTATATCCTTTCGTATAAGAATCAAGACTAAGCATAATATGATCCACTATTCCAATGTTTCAATATAATCATCAACAAATTCAAACTTTATTCTACTTCTTATCAAATAAACAATGAAAGTTAATTTGACAAGCTTGCTGTTGAAATCTACAAAAGGCCGCCTCATGATAAACAGGAACCGATCAGTGTCATTTTGCATAGAGTTGCAAAGTTTTATTGAGCTTTTCTATGTTGGTTTCTATGTTTAGCCAGTATTGAAAACCAACAATTCAAACCTATGAAGCACAGATACTCCTATCGTAGTGGCATCGCCTCCTGCATCCATGCTTGCACAATATATCCAAAATAGAAAATCCATGATTCAGACCGCATGGCTAAACTTCTATGAAATGGAAATTTTGGCGTTGATAATAGAACATTAGGATGTAGTTGCTGGTAACAAGTACAAGAATACTTTTTCAATAGTTAGCCTACTGCGAGAAGCAAATAGTGAGTAATGTCATACAATCCTATTCTGAAATTTCTCGAATTGACACATATCTTTACTGTGACATTTGTGTGTTCCATAACCGTATCCATGCTTCATTTGTCAATAACAACAATTTACTCTGATATTCAAATGAAGCTTTTATATCACCAACTGAAATTTAAAGGTCTTTGATATCTTACATAAGAAGATTACAACCATTTCTCACAATACTGGAGTTTTTCTAGTAAAATCACAAGTACTTACAAATTTTTGCAGCTTTTTATCTGCAGTCTTGCTAACCTTCGCCCACTAGATGGAGGATAATATGCCAATAAATCCAAACAAGTTCGGAAATTGATGCATGTCTTATGGATATTAATACACTTTCACAAATATCAATACACTTTTTATTTATTATCTTGCACACTTTGGGTGGCTGTTAGAATAATTCTTTTACCTGAATTGAATCTTGAATCCTATCCATGCTTCGTATATTCAGACAAAACCAAACCAAATATTCCCCAATATTCAATATATATATTATATATATAAACTAACGTCTCAAAAGTCAATTTCTACCCTCGCCCTTCCCCTTGCATCGTTGTTCCTAACTACCACATTGGCCAATCTACTACGGACATGTCCAAACCTTAGTCACATAATCCTTCAACGAGAGCCGTCGCTAGCACTCTCAATTCAATTCTCTCTCTCCAGTCACGCTCTCAATCCTCGCAAAGAGAGAATTTTAGTAGTTTGAGCAATTTCATGTTTCCCCGGTTTCCCACTAAATTCTCTCAAGAAGCAAACAAATCTCAGTCTTTGTCTAACTTATCAAGTACTGTAACAATGATGAACACCCACACCCACACACACACACACGCACACACAGAGTACCAATATCAAAAGCGTTCAATTTCTGACTCCCAATGCAATCGCAGCCCTTGTAGATCTCCCTGCACGTGTGGTCGTACCGCGCACGAAGTAGGATCATAGATCCAGTACTCTCCATCCGAGTAATCGCAGCCTTTATTCGGTTCGGAGTATTCTGAAGTCGAGATTTTGATGGTGTTGAGGAGAGAGAGAGGCGTCGGTGGAGGAGGAGGTTTTGGAGAGAGAGAGAGAGAGAGACGAGGGAGAGGAGAGAGGGAGTCTCTCACTGTCACCGCCATGGGAGGACGACGTACAGTGGATGCTCGTTCCCTGCCAATTAAACGGAACCAGAGGTCGGAGCACACGCGATGCATGTGCAAGTCGGATTTTTCTAACATTTTGTAAAAATGCTTCCCACTTTATTGTTTGATTAAATTTTCACAATTATTATAAAAATCCGACTTGCACGCGCATCGCGTGTGAATATCTATGCATATTCATCTATGCATATACAGAAGAAACAAAAAGAACCCAAATAAACGTAAACATGAAATCGATGGTTTCTTACCCTTCTTCCTTTCATGGGCTCTCCTGGAATGAACGGGGCCATCGGACGAATACCCACTTATTGCAACTCTTTCTCGCTGATTCCTTCACCATCTTCTTGCCTCAGTGGTAAAACAATGAGAGAAAGTGGGAGGAAACTGACGTGGGGTGGATAGTTATTGGCTTTGGTTTTGTCTATTATGCCCTTATAATTAAGTCTCCAATGAATTCAATTGGGTGTACAATTTTGGAAATAAAAAAACATGACAAAAAAGAGAGACACCAAAATGGTGCTCTCCCTTTATATATTAGAATAGATTAACCAAACGCTTCCTCTTTTTTTTCAGTTTACGACGAAAGCGTGTTTCTCAATCACGCAATCTAATCCGCTGGCCGCAAACTTTTTCTCCCCTCTGGCCGCAATTTTTTCATGTTGGCCGCTAATTATTTTACCCTGGCCGCACACTTTTGCTCCTTGTCCCATTTTAAGAGACAACCGTCTTCTCCATTAACGCTCTCGGCCATATGCTTGAAATCTGGTGCTTGGCTTCTTCCCTATTATTCTTTTCCCTTAAACGCACGTGTAGCAATACACTTGTTGGATCTGGGACCCTCTCGTGAACTATAGGGCCTGCACGATAAGTCCACGTGAGAGAATCAAAATAGTAATACATAACGGAAAATTACTTATCTTCTGTCATAGTGTTTAAGTCTAAAGAAATTTGGAAACCGTTTCGAACTTGAACCAATATGCTCCACCAACACAAAGTCTCACTTATAGATTTCAGAGAGGAATGGGTAGGATTTCTAATCTAATCTATATAAATGTTTTCACACACGTAACTTAATGGTAATCACTAACTTTTATACAGATAGACCGGGACTTTTTTCTAATTGACACAACCCTTCATATTTCCTTCTATTAAAGAAGTAATAAGACACATTCATTAATAGTTGCAACTTTATATATGAATGGTCACTAAACTCATTCATAGGTAGGCATCATATTTATTCATGAATAATGACCAAACCTTTTCATGAATAGTTACAAATTATTTAGACAATATTTTTATTTAAATCTAATACCCATATTTTATAATAGTTATAAATATTGTAAAATACAAATAGGATTGATGTGACATGTGAGCCACATAAATAAATTCCAACACTCCATCCCTACTACAGTAGGGCAATGTTCCAACCATTTATCTCAATAATCAATGAGTCCGGATTTTAAAACTGTTTCAGATTGTTATTCTTCCCTGGAAGAGTATTTCTTTAAATTTGGATCATTTAAAACACGTTTGGAGGGCTGAGATGCTGCCATGTAACCTTGTAGTGCTGTGCACTACAAGGTCCCCAATTCCAACGTTGTTTCTACCTCGTAGTACCCTCCGTAGGTGGGTCTTCTCTCATTTTTTTTCCTTCATCAAAATTTCCCTTTCCTTCCTTATTTTTCTACCAATATTTCCATTTTTTTCCTTCAAAGAATGACATTCTACGTAGTACGTACTCCCTTTGTCCACATTTAATATTCATTTCTAGAAGTTCGAGTCACTTTCCAATTGCTTACATCTTGTAATTTATAGTAACATTTTTATGTGACTTTGAAAACATTGTCTAATAAATTAATTGAGAACTATCAAACAAGATCCGTATTGGATATAAAATTTATTGTCAATTTTAACAATATAACTTATTTTTTATCCTATTATAGTTGAACAAGGAACTATTAAATGCGAACGGATAGAGTTTTTAACACTAGTGACAGAGCCGGCTTGTCCATTAGGCTCAGATTTGAGAATGCCCCAAATTTTTGGTTGATGCTATATATATATATATATATATATGCTTATATTTATGGAAAAAATAATTTATTTCCTTAATGTATTAAAAAGAGTTCTACATTCAATAAAGTAGGTCCGAAATGATGGGAAAAAATTGGAAGAAAAAAATGCAAGATATATCTTCTCAAACGATATGATTATTCTACTTTTCTGATGTAAATTTGATCTTTATTGGTGACAGTGACAAATTAGATTCTATTCATTTGTTGTATATTTAAAAGTGTTCTTTTGTTTCCACCTTAGTATTTCAACATTAGCTGATGCTGTGTGCTTAGAGGAACTTCTACCATTATCTGTCTATGAAGTGTTTAAACTTTAGTCACTTATTCTTGCCTCTTGACAACTACCCACATTCTTTTTCTGCTTAGAGGTCTTACATTGATTGAATCTTGTGTAGCTCTTTTACTTGTGCACTGCTCATGCCCCTTGTTAATTTTAGCATTATGTGAAAGTGTGTGTGAACTTGTACAGGCTAATCATGAAAATGGACAATATACTACAATCAGAAAATTTTGCAAGTAACTTTGTACTTGTTCGGATCTTATTCAAGCCGGACAAATACACACCACACTCAAACATCGTAAACTAAGCACAAAGTGGAATCGCATGCCCCTTATCGATTACTTATTTTGTATAAAACCAACCGACATGTGGTTTTAACTAATGAAGACTAGCTATTTTGGTGATGTTGGCTTTGGGTGAGAAGACTTACCAGTAATGGCTTTCTTCACCTTGCCAAGTGAATGCTTGACCTTTGACCCAACACCTGAAAGTATATTGTGATGATGAGGTTTCTTATGTGCAATTTTGTCATCCATATCGCTTGAAGCTTCTACCATGACTGGAGCGTCAGAGCCCGAGTCGTCTCTTTTCAGTTCATCTTCTTCATCTTTCTTGTCATGTACTGCTTCTTCTTCAGCTTCAACTGTTTTTTCTGTCTCATTTTGCGGCTCTTCCTTGATTCCCATCAATTCTCGCTCTTCAGTCACGTCCTCACCCACTTGCACATTTCGTTTTGTGGATCTCTGCAAGAGGTCAGATAATGACATCTTTAGCTGACTCTGATCATTTGGGACTCTACTGTTATTTCTTCGGATTAATTGTTCGCCCATTCAGTTCTCTTCTCCACATTCCATTCCTTTGCTGTTTGTACGTTCTATGCTCTCCCCTGGATCTGTTTTGCTTGCAATCTGCTCATGGGGTATGGCAAAATACGAGGATGCAAGGGTGGACTTAGGGGCATTCGTCCGAAGCGTTTTTGATCCAACTCAGCGTATGAAGGATTTGGCAGTTACCAAGTCTCATGCTCTGTATTATCAAGTCGTGCTAACTTCACAATCGCAGTTTGAAGCAGCCTTGTTCTTCCTATTTAAAATGTGGCGTTCCATATCCTTTGTTATTCTTTCTTTCGCTATCCACTTAAACTACTTGGATATGGATTCAGGATGCTAAGTTCTCGTAACTCCGCAACTCTTGTACGAGTACTTCATGTGCCAAGTGCCAACTCTAAAATAAACCTGATAAGTTCTTTCTTACTTTTTGAATATCATTGCCGCTTTTGTTTGCTTGACCAGATGCTGACAATACACTATTGCTTACTCTTTGATGGACCTGAATCTGAAAAGTGCATTAAATTTTTTAAATTTTTATTTGACATTACCCGTGCATTAGTCAAGCCAAGTGATCGAATTGAGGGGAGCTGAACCATAAAAGAAATTCATTGCATTGGAGTATTTGTAGTAGTCACAAGTTAATTAACATAAGATCGAGCAGCTTCAATACCATATGTAGTATTTTCGTGCTATTATAGCACAATGAATTGCATTCTCGTAAAAACATTTGCTACAACATGCTCCACTAATATTCACATTGTTTATGGGGATGTTTCAATTACAGTACTACAGGAAATTAATAGTGCACCACATGGCAGAGAAGAGAACGAAAAATGGATCACGGATGATGGTCGTGGTAGGTTCGGGGATCGATCTTATGCGGTGGAACACAAAGCTGTCAAAATTGTAGGGGCTTCCCTGAAGCTTGATGCCTTGTTCGTTTCCCTTTTTGAAAAAAAAAATTCCAACTCAAAAAATATTCATTACCCTACTTTTAATCATTACTCTTATAAAAAATTTCTCAAAAACTCATCCAAATACAGTATGAGATTTCTTGAATATGTATAAATATATTACGTTAAACTTGGAAAAGTGGAATTTCACCATTCCAAGAAAAGGAAAAGCAAATAGGTAGGTTCTGTTTATTTGTGGTTCAAATTTCTAAATTCGCTGGTTGATTAAAAAAAGCCTTCTAAATTCTTTGACTCAATACTATGACATCAAAGCCTTCTAAATTCTTTGTTTAAGAATTTTTTCGCTTATTTTCTTTATTTTGTTTTTCAATTTTAAATCTAATTAGTGTCTAATACTTTGATTCCTATCTCTTAACTTTTCATTAAAACCGTGTAAAGTACTGAAAGTAGAGTGTTAAATTTTTTTTATCGTGCCTACATCTAAAATCCGGACATATAATTAAGAAATTGATTTACATACTCCCCTTTTTGATGCACACTCTCTTTTTTTTGTCCTTTAACACATGAATTTACCAAACAATCCTTGCAATTTACAAAAAGTGTATTATTTCAGGGACTATTTGTTAAATTCAGGTGTTAAAGGACAAAAAAAAAAGATTGTTTAATTAATTGAATGAAAAAAAAGGAGTGTAAATCAATTTCCTAGAATTATAGACAAAGTAAAATTTTGGCCCGTGGGTAGGTTATTGGCCCTTGAGTACCGGTGGGGCTTAAAATCCAGACCAAAAAGAAAATAAAGTGTGGGGCTTAATTAAATCAGCTAGGCAGAAACTTCGTCAGCATTCATATGCACTAAACTACATTAATTGCTTATTTAAAATATTAAGTAAAATTGTAAAGGGTACGTTGTGTACGTTGGAGAATATTGTGCTGATGGTAATATGACGACTTTCAGAGAGAGGGAGATAATTCTCTGTCCCTAGCTAGCTATCAAACAACCTATAAAGCTACTATTTCTCTTTCATAATTCATTGTGTCGGGAATAATTTGTGCAAACCTGACTACGTATTGGGGATCAATTCCGTCGTTCACTATCGACAGGCCCAGTTATATATAAAGCCGAGGTAATGCCTTGTATGGAGTAGACCAATAGTTGTTATCAACTACAAGGAAAAAATTAACTCTTAATTTACGGACCTTAACCACCCAACCAACTCTTGAGATTAACATATAAAACTAAGACCCTAATGTATTAAATAAATCTGTAGTCGGCATTCCAAAAGGTCATAGAAAACTAAGGTTATCTTTTTTGAGTTATTGATAGCCTAATAATTAGTTAATTGCATGTCTATGGTGCGATTCCTTATACACATAATCATGGGGCAAGATCGTGACGGTTCAGAATTTCAACCTCATGATCAAGTGTGGCCCTAATGATCAGAGAGGCGATTATAGGTTGATAAAAATATAATTAGATTCCTAATACACTAACAAGAACCTCTTAATGCCACATGTGTGTCGTATTTGATAGTACTTTTAACACCCAAGTTTCATCTGAAAACCATCTTAAGGAATAAGAAAACGAGTTCTTCTATTCAAAACAAATAGGGCTGATAAACGAACTAAACAAATCGTGAGTTCAAGCTTAGTTTGAAAACTTAAGCGAGTCTCGAGAGTATGTCCGAACTTGACTAGTCTATTGGGTGAGGCAGACTCAAGAGAACTTTAATAGAGGTGATTTCGAGTAGTTTTAAGTTTTCGACACCTTGTATATATGCTGAACGAGCCAAATAATCACTTATTTTAACTTGATTTGCAAACTTAATTTTTTTTAAATGATGTTTAACTTTATATTGTTCGTTCATGAACCCTAAGTCAAGGTATCTTAATTAAAGATAGTGTAGTTAACAACAAGTGATCGGAAGGAACCCAATGGGGTTGACTTCACGATCAATACTTGAGGATTAAATGTTTATTCTCTCCTACAATCTCAAGTTCGGCTTCATAAACTTTCAGGCGTTATCAACCTCTTCGGAACAAGTAAAGCTTTGGCTCTCTAAAGATTAATCGATCGAGGTGCATGTGTGTAAGCCACCCGGACATCATCGCACACTTCTCAAGGCAATGTCATGTGTCAATAATCAATTATTGGCGGATACAACACTTGGTTATTTTTCTTCTTCAGTTCTACTTTACTAGTACGGTTATGGATTGTACTGCTGGAAGAATAGTAATTTTGATTTAGGGCGTCTTACGCTTTTTCTATGGGCCCATGGGCCCAATGATCTGAAGCCCAACATGATTATGTTAGAACTCCAACGCGAAGCCCAACGTTTTTTTCTATAATAGCTTTCTTCTTTCTTTGCATTTGAGCTTGAGCCTGATCTTCAAAAAAATAACTGAGAGACTGGGCCTATGGCCCATAGTTTCTGATAAAGCCCTAGTTTTATGGCCCAACACCTTTGGGAACTTTGGTAATACATCCTTACCGTTAATAAATGACTTTTATTTCATGTTATTTTTTCTTCCCTTGTATGTTTCTTTCTAGGTGGAGTAATATATAAGGTGTCCTAGGCCAGTTTGGTTGTACTTCTGACTAAAATTCTACACAATTATATATGCATCGTATTAGGTGACCCAATAGTTGACGGCAATGAGAGTTTACTTGAGATTCCGGAAGGGAGAAAATGCTAAATTTCAAGTCTTGACTACCAGACCAAATCCTGAAATTTACTGAGTAGGCCTTATACATTGGCCAATGGGCATTAACCATGGAATGGGTAAGTTTGGACTTGAGTTTTCACCGTAGCTAATAGTGCTCGAAAAAGAAGTTAGTATTTTCCTATTTAGAGAGTCGCTTTTTTAACTTATTACTACTACACATCAAACCATAGCCTGTGTTTTCTCTAAAATTATGTACGTATTTTTTTCTCAATCAACCGATATGCCTTACAGCCTTGGAGATAAAGCTATAGATGTGTATTTCTGTTACAATCTTAAATACTTTGAGGATGCATGGGATGTCAGTCGAAATTAAGTTTTCAATAGTCATGTTAGGCAAAGTGTTGGTCCAATATCAAGTGATTTTATTAGAGGAGTACCCAACAATGATATTGTGCTAATATATATACGCATAATAAAAGTCAAATCTATGAGAATTTAAGTATACGAACTAGATGCATATAACGACTTGTTTTTTTAGGTTCATTACAGACCCATTATTATAATAAAACTAGACAAAACTAGAGATGAACATATTTGTAGATCTTTACTTAATACTAACAATAACGTCATTGAGAGTATCCACATCACACTAGCTTATTCCTATTTGGCACTACAATAACGAGTTAAATGATACAGAAAGTCTATCCACACAGCAGATCTATGCACAGATTGTGCACAGATTTTGTTGTGGGGTCCACCACGAGTCCCACACAAATCATCCAAGCCGTTCATTAAATGTAAAACATTTTTTCAAGGGTCCCGGCAGAAAATAAGCTCAATCCGATACTTATAGGTGCTCGATCCAACTATATAACTTTTCATTATCCGGAAATCTGAACGAAAAGTTAGATGGTTGGATGAAGTACTTATAGTTATCAGATTGAGCTTATTTTTATGTGGACCCTTGAAAAAATATTTTACATTTAATGAACGACTTGGATAATTTGTATGAGACCCTTGGTGGGCCCCACAACAAAATATGTGCACAATCTGTTGACAGATCTGCTGTGTGTGTAGCAGAACTCTAAATGATAAAAATGGCATTGCATCAATCTCGGTACCGGTTCGATGTTGCTACAGTTCCTAGCCTTTGGAAGCGAGCTACTACTCATAGGTTAACGTATATTTTATTAGTTTTCCTTGACTGTCATTGCTTCAAGTGCGATCCTCATGCCACATGCTTCTCAAACCAGTACACCTTTTGTTGCACTAGATAATAAAGTATTGAGTTGCACTTTAAAGCAACGAGGCTAATGTGCTGGGTAAGGGTCATCATTTAGCCCGAAGGCCCGTGACCCTCCCGAAGCCCGCCCGGCCCGCCGGGCTTTTACCCGGCCCAAGCCCGTAAAACGGGCGGGCTAGCCCGGCCCGTAGTTTGTAATGGGCGGGCTCGGGCCTATGAATTTTTACTCAGCCCGCCCGTAGGCCCGGCCCGTGAGCCCGCCCGGTAGCCCGCCCGTGGTACCCGCCCAAAAGCCCGCCAACGGGCCCGCCTATTGGCCTAAAATCCCACAAAATCCCTTTTTTCCCCTTGATTTAATTTTACCCAAGGAAATTTAAGCCCGCCCATTGGCCCGTCCGGCTTTTGGCCCGCCGGCCCGCCAATTGGGCTAGCCCGTGGGCCGGGCTTGGGCTTCAATTTATGGTAGGTAGCCCGGCCCGCCCTGTCACGCCCCGCCCCGCGCACGGCACCCTTATGCGGGCCCGAGCCGGTGCGGCCGCGTGCCCACGACGATCCCATCCATCTTTGTACAATATTGTCCGCTTTGGACGCCCAAAGCCCATAGACTTCCCAGTAGGTCACCCATCCCTGGACTACTCCAGGATGAGCACGCTTAACTGTGGAGTTTCTATGCGCTTTGGTCCGCCCTCACGGCTTTAAAAGGCCTTGTACAAGTAGGATGGATCATTCCTTATAAATTGTGACCTGCCCCCCGCCCTCAACCGGCGAGTAGGCTGTCACAATCTACCCCCCTTAGGGATGCAACGTCCTCATTGCACAAGCCCAGCAACCTCCCCTGGGGTCCGTGGTAGCAGAGCGCACCCTACTCACCACTTTGCCCAGGGCGGGGCTCTGATACCACCTGTCACGCCCCGCCCCGACACCACCACCTATGATACCGCCAACACTATGCTTAAAACATTCAGTTCTAGTACCACAAATCTCACATATCCTTCCACAATAAAAGAGATACTAGCCCCACTCAAACTATACAAGGAAAATCTCTTTAAACCTTTCAAGCAAACATGTACCTGAACCTTGTGCAAACTGCCAATGAACCACAACCATCTGCTGCCCCATGAATCGAGCCATATCAATACCCTGCATTCATGTGAACCGTGCAATAACTACAACACCCCGTCAATAACATTCGTTGTTAATCCCACACTGTCACCAGATATAACATCCTCAACACATACCGTATGATCCGAATTCGTTTATCAGAAAACCTGTTTCAACAACTTAAACAACCAATATCAAACACAATTGTTATAGATATAACTCACGCTTAACTAAATCCCTAACCACTACTCGACAAACTCAACTCCTATGGTCCACTACCAAACCCCCAACCGACTATCAACACAGAGTCTAGAAAGTACTAGCTCTGATACCAAGCTGTCACGCCCCGCCCCGCAAACGGCACCCAGAGTGGGCCCGAGTCAGCGCGGCCACGTGGCATTCCACACAATAGACCACACCACACTCTACAACCAATCAGAATACAACTTAGCGGAAGACTTCTCACTTAAAATACAACCAAGTCAACGCCAAAATCTCAACTCACAAGTTATAATAAATACCCCTCTCTCCAATTAATCACATAACTTTTAGGTTAGCTTCTAGACGAATCAGCTACGCAACAATCTAACCAAAGACATCACCCGACACTAGTCTCAGCACTCTCCAAAGCGTTGACCAGTAGTGGACCCACTCTAAGCCACCTGCTACCTGGCAGTCCAAAAAGGAAAACCAGAGTGTGTGAGATATAGAAATGCTCGGTAAAATATCACAATACCCAAAAGAATATCAATAAGAATATTCACTACCAACATAACTGCAATACCCATATGAGTATATTAGTTATAACCACCACATCCGCCAAACATAGCAATATTATCCAATAAACAACCACATAACAATAACTGAATTAATGTAAATCACACGAAACTCAACATAAGCACTAAATCGTATAACCACATGTGTAAACAACAACATACAGTGGCACGTCTGCCACATCCCATGTACCCAAGGTATTATGTCCCGCACACCACACTCCCATTCACCGTTAATTAGACGGCATGGCCCACGATATGGTGTGACTCACTCCACAATCCTTTAGCGAGTACAATCAACACCCAACAAACACATATCATTTACTAAATCCCAATTAGCATGATATACAATCACCACCATGTAATACTTTATTGAACAGTACCCAAGGTATTGTGTCCCGCACACCACACTCCCATTCACCGTTAATTAGACGGCATGGCCCACGATATGGTGTGACTCACTCCACAATCTTTTAGCGAGTACAATCAACACCCAACAAACACATATCATTAACTAAATCCCAATTAGCATGATATACAATCACCACCATGTAATACTTTATTGAACAGTACCCAAGGTATTGTGTCCCGCACACCACACTCCCATTCACCGTTAATTAGACGGCATGGCCCACGATATGGTGTGACGCACTCCACAATCCTTTAGCGAGTACAATCAACACCCAACAAGCATGCATACCATTAGCTAAAACAACATATAGCATGATATACAAATTTCCACCACATATGTCAATTTCAATAGCTAAACCTCGATTAGCATGATATCATTGATATACAATCACCCCCACCCCATTGTACAATTTATAAGGAATGATTCATCCTACTTGTACAAGGCCTTTTAAAGCCGTGAGGGCGGACCAAAGCACATAGGAACTTCACAGTTAAGCGTGCTCATCCTGGGGTAGTTCAGGGATGGGTGACCTACTGGGAAGTCTATGGGCTTTGGGCGTCCAAAGCGGACAATATTGTACAAAGATGGATGGGATCGTCGTGGGCACGCGGCCACACCGGCTCGGGCCCGCATACGGTGCCGTGCGCGGGGCGGGGCGTGACAGGTGATATCAGAGCCCCGCCTTGGGCAAAGTGGTGAGTAGGATGCGCTCTACTACCACGGACCCCAGGGGAGGTTGCTGGGCTTGTGCAACGAGGACGTTGCATCCCTAAGGGGGGTAGATTGTGACACCCCGCTTTCCGGTGGCCGGCGGTACTGCAGGAAGCAGGCTCCGTCCGGACGGGAGGGGGCAAGTCACAATTTATAAGGAATGATCCATCCTACTTGTACAAGGCCTTTTAAAGCCGTGAGGGCGGACCAAAGCACATAGGAACTTCACAGTTAAGCGTGCTCATCCTGGGGTAGTTCAGGGATGGGTGACCTACTGGGAAGTCTATGGGCTTTGGGCGTCCAAAGCGGACAATATTGTACAAAGATGGATGGGATCGTCGTGGGCACGCGGCCGCACCGGCTCGGGCCCGCATACGGTGCCGTGCGCGGGGCGGGGCGTGACACGCCCGGCCCGCCAAAAAGAAAAAGCCCGATTGGCCCGGCCCGTGGGCGGGCTTGGGCAGCGACTTGGCGGGCCGGCCCGGCCCGGCCCGGCCCGATGATGACCCTTAGTGCTGGGTTGTTCAAAAATGACTAGGCAAACTAATAAAGGTGACATTTATAGATATAATTTGACTTAAATTTAGAGAGGTTGGTGTGGATGCTTTGAAGATAAATTTAGACATTATATTAAGGGTATTATCGCATGACCTTGTTCGTTTTGGAATATCAAAAGTCAAAATCTTTGGACACAGTCTCCAATAAAATTTTTCTATCTATCTCTTCACTCATTACTTTCAAAATTCTCTCTAAGAACCCAAATCGAACTAGGCATCGAAACGAGAAAGCGTACAAGAAGACTGCCATTCATGCACGCCACAACTTTTCCAGAAAGATGGTCCCAATCAATGACATCCCAAAATCTAAAGGTCTAAATTGAAGTAGTAATAAAAACTACAGGGATGTTTCTGGTACAGGGATCAAATCATGGGCTTATTTTGCGACTCCGCCTTCTCTTTTCTTCCTCATCGTAATAAACCAGCCACATTGGCAGTGAAAGCCATGGGCACTGCTATTCGCAGCCCTTTATTTACTTTCATAGTCTGTTAAAAATTTTCAATTATACTCGACAGTTAGTTACCGAAATTGAGATATATTTTCAGCATCCAATTACCGGAATATAATATTTTTTTCAACAGATGTTTATCGAAAATGCATGTTCGGCATTTATTTACCGAAAGTTGAACATATTTTCGACATGTAGTTACCGAAATATAATCTTGTTTTCAACAGCAATTTACCGAAATATTATTTATAATTTTCAACAACCATTTACCGAAATGTAGTGGGCTACGGATGAAAATAAAGGGCTGGGAATAGGGGCGCCCTTATATATTCTCCCCGTTTTCTCTTTCTTCCCGCGTGTTCCAGCCGAAAGCTCGGACTTCTGCAACTGATATTTCTCAGGTACTGACTTCCAGTTGTATTGTAACTCGAAATTTCCTTCGCTTATTATGTTTGGTAGTTTTCACTCCCGTGAATTTCCGCAGAAAAGGGTGCTGTTTGTGGAATTTGTTTCGCTGATTGGTTGTTTCGTAGTTTTGTCCATTAGGGTTTTCAATAGGTGACTATTGTTATTCTCATTCTAAAGCTTAAGTCTTAACCACTCTCTTTTTTGTCTCTAGATCAGTAACCCTTTAGAAGGCTATAGGTACGTAGTTTTACTATAATTTGGATGCTAGCGATTAAAAATTGTGATACTTGAAGGTTCTTCAATCCACATGTTGCTTTCCATATGATTTATTTTGAGCTTTTTTCCCTTGGGATAGCAGTGACTGTTTAATAGGATCTTTGGTTCCAATCCAGTACATTCTTTGTGGTTGTTAATATGTGAAGGAAAAGTTCTGAGTTTAGTTGGACATACGATGGGATCACATCGTTAATTGTGATATAATTTTATTCAAAAGCATTCGGCAACTACCAGGGTTACTGCTCATATCAAATCTTTCGCTAGATGAACTCTCATAAAAAGGGAAAAGATAAGACACGAAAGTACTAATGCGCCTCTTAGAGTTGCCATGACCTGAAAGTGTACTATAAGCATGAACTCAATCTAGGGAAAAGAAATGAAGCTAATGTGATTCAGAGCTTTATATGTTTTTGGTAGGATATTTATTTTTATAGGCAAATTTTTTTTTTTTTTTTTGGGTAGGTTATTCAGTGCTGTATATGTTATTCCTTCAAGGGACTCTTGCATTATCAACTGTGATCACAATATCAATCGTGCTTTTTTTCTAATTTTATTTAAACGCATTCAACAATTACCAGGTTTTAACGCTCATATCGAATCTATCTTTCTATATAAATCTCATCGGGGGTGGGGGGGGAGGGTGTGGGAAAGATGTGAAAGTACAGATGTGCCTCTTGGAGTCGCCAATATGGAGCTGATGAGTTGGTCTTGATAGTTGTCTTTTGCTTTTTGCTTGGAAAAGGATGTTGTAGAGTTATTTATCATGGCGGGGTTGGAAGAATTGAAGAAGAAGCTCACTCCATTGTTTGATGCTGAAAAGGGTTTCTCCTCTGGGTCAACCTTGGACCCTTGTGATTCTTATACGGTAAGGTTTCTGCCTGATAAGAAGCATGAGTTGTACTAAAAGATTTTAACGCGCAATGAAAAATTTCTTTAATGCATTGTTGGTTTCTCTGAAGCTATCGGACAGCCGAACTGTCAACTTATTAAGCAGATCTTATGGGGTATACAACATTAATGAGCTCGGGTTGCAAAAATGTACCTCATGGCCAACAGATGACTTAGACCATGGGGAGAAGACATATAAATGTGCATCTCATGAGATGAGGATATTTGGAGCCATAGGTAGTGGTGCAAGCAGTGTTGTCCAGAGAGCTATTTCATATACCTACTCATTGAATCCTTGCCTTGAAGAAAATTAATATTTTTGAGAAGGTTTGCCTGATGTTTGTTCTGCTACTTGTGCTATTACTTCTGCTTTTCGATGCATCAGTTTGGGCAATATGTTTGGTGGTATACTTTTAGGATTGAAAGGATCGACTAGTTGACGTACTGCATGAAAAGTTGAAAACACAATCACACCATTGAGACAATATTTCTTTTTCTTTTGTGTATAAAATAGTTTTAATTACTCCATTTTTGGATTGAGGAGTCAATTTACCAAAAATTGTTGAGGGGATCCTATCTGTTGTGAAAGTTTCACAGCTGTTGACTCTAGGATGTCAGCATCTACCATACAGAGAAGCAGTCTTCTGCTAGTACAGCTGAGTTTTGTCAAATTTTATTGTGATACTCAAACATCCTACATCGTTGTGATACTCACGGATCAGCAATTTTAGATTTTTAGTTCTGAGGAGATCAATATTTGCAGTTTATGTTGAATAAAAACATACAGGGTGGAGTGTGTAATATGAGAAATAAATGCATGCTTTAATTTTTTTTCTTACATAGATATTTCTATGTTTGGACCAGGAGAAAAGGGAACAGCTGCTCGCAGAGATCCGCACTCTGTGTGAGGCACCTTGTTATCAGGGTTTAGTAGAATTCCGTGGAGCATTTTATACTCCTGACTCAGGGCAAATAAGCATAGCTTTGGTGTACATGGATGGAGGGTCCTTGGCAGATGTAATACGAGTGCATAAGTGTATACCCGAACCAGTCCTTTCATCAATGTTTCAAAAGCTCTTGCATTTAAGGATGTCTTTTTTAGTTTCGCTTTTCTCTTCTACGCATGGTCAATTATCTTTACAGGTGTGTTGTTTTTCTTAAAGGGATTAAGCTACTTGCATGGAGTTCGACATTTGGTTCACAGAGACATTTGGCTCGTAAATCTCAAAGGGGAGCCAAAGATTAACAGATTTTGATATTAGTGCTGGCTTAGAAAATTCAATGGCACGTATGATGCACTAGATGGATGCTTTTTTATGTTATTTTTTTCACCATTGTTGATTTCTCTTTCTATTTGGTGTAGAATGATAAATTTACATCAGTTCAAGATTCTTCACTGACTAATATTCAAATTGGTTTATTGTAACTGTCACATACATGTCACCTGAGCGAATTCGAAATGAAAGCTATTCTTACCCAGCTGTTATTTGGAGCCTTGGGCTTGCTCTCTGTGTGTGGGACCGGAGAATTTCCATATTCTGCCAACAAAGGACCTGTAAATTTTATGCTGCAGGTATTTCCCTTTGTATGTTCCTTTGTATATTTCTTGGTTCATGATTGCTTTCCTTTGCCTTCTGTTCAAATAAAGGTATTGTATAGTTTCAAGATATGAATGATTTAACCTCTGAACTTTTGAAGTTGTACCAGCTTTAAGTGATTAACTATTAATGGATGTTACTTGAATTTTTTTTGGTAAATGTATTGACACCCGTAATTGTCCTCAATGCATATCCATGGAAGAATCAACTATCATAGGACGCCTTTCTTACCATTAGAAACTGAAAGAGAGTGGGAGGGAGGGAAAAGGAGAGCTACCACGTGGTCCCTTTTCCGATCTCTCTAGATGCATAGACTTAAGGTGTATCTTGTTTATTGTAGTCAATTATAAGATCATAATTTATGAATTGACCAAAGCATCAAAAACTGAAAGGATTTGTCCCCGTTTTCTGGTTGCTTTACATAATGACTATCTTCATATCCAATCAGCTATATTTTCTTTTGGTTCCATTTGACTTCTAGTGAGGTACATGTCCACATACCTATGTTTTGTAACAAAGCCAATGTTGTGGTTCTTCGCGTCAGATTTTGGATGATCCATCACCATCGCCCCCAAATCATGTCTTTTCACCTCAGTTCTGCTCATTTATTGATGCTTGCCTGAAGAAGGATGCAGATTCAAGGCCGACGGCTGAGCAGGTGAGCAAAAGGCATAGGCTAATCTTACATGTACAAGTTGAAACTTTCAGCATTGGAACATCCCGGCTAACTAGAACTAATATATGAACTTTGGTGAGGAATAAATAGGAATTCCAATTAAATACGACTGTAGCATATTTTGTGGTTATTTTGAGGGGTTCTGAAGTTCTCAGAATTATAACCAAATATATTCTACGAGTTTAATCGTGAGATGGGTACGTTGTTGCGAAATCAGACATACTTAGCGTAGGCATTTCTGATTCAATACCTTTCATCTAATGTTCTAAGACAAACCATAGGGAAATTCCCGGCAAGTATATGTTTTACCTGATGGTAAGCTGGTTCTCTTGATTTTTGTCAGCAAGGAACACTACAGCTAGGGATCTGATACTGCTGCGAAACAGAGTCACAGATTCTTTAAAAGTCTGTGGACATTGCAAAGTAATTGGAGTTGTTTCCTGGAAATTCCCTTTCCATGTGGATAGAGTTTAGAACCTTTTGAGCCTCAGGGAGGAAGTATATGTGGCAAGTTGATTCAATAGGGGAAATGGATACTGTAGTCGATTCATTATGTTGTACTGTAGTCGTGAAAATGGCTAAATTGGACATCCCTTGATTGAGAAGAGGCATCTGTTTCAAATCGTATGTCAAAAATCCAAGTTCCCTGTCATCAATAAAAAGCTTGTCCTGCTAATTGGCTTGACCTGTAATTCCACAGGATGTTTGAATTTGAGGTTTGTATTGTAACATTGATCCTGCCATTTTCCCCTCACCTGTGTTTGGAATGATTAATGCACTCTCTAATTATCACAAAAATTTAGTAGAGAAGGCTTGGATCCATATATTAGAATTGATAATGGGGTCACATTAAAGCTTGCTTGGAAATATAGAGTTTGACCTGGGACTTCGTTCTGGAAGAAATTATTCATTGAGAGGCAAAATTCTGACTTCCAATTGGACATCATGGAATGACAAATCACCTTATGATGATGCCACGCTTGTCAACCAGCACTCAGCATGATATTCTCATTTAGAATTGAGAGTCCCAGACACAAGTACAACCAACCCCCCTCCCTCCTTTCCCAACAACACACACACACAAAGTCACTCATGCAGTCATGTGTTTCTCTGGTATTCGCAAGCCGTTGTTGCTGATGTAACTGTGCAGCGAGAAACACAATGCTTGTGCCTGGTGGCTGGCTCTTAAATGTGTAACATCTAATCAGAAAACTTACTGTAGTTTCTTCACTTCTTCATATTAAAGGGACTTCATCTCAAAAGATGTAACGGTCTGAACATGGCATTTCTTGACTTGCTTTTTACTACTGCAGCTGCTTTCACATCCATTTATCACAAAATATGAGGATGCAAGGGTGGATTTAGGAGCATTCGTCCGCAGCGTTTTTGATCCAACTCAGCGTACGAGGGATTTGGCCGATGTGAGTTACCAAGTCTCACGCTCTGTCTTATCAAGTCGTGCTAACTTCACAATCGCAGTTTGAAGCGGCCTTGTTCTTCCTATTTGAAATGTAGCGTTCCATATCCTTTGTTATTCTCTCGTTCGCTACGCGCATAAACTACCTGGATATGGATTTAGGATGTTAAGTTCTCCTAACTCCGCAATAACTCTAAAATAAACCTGATAACTTGTTTCTTACTTTTTGAATATCATTGATGCTTTTGTTTGCTTGACCAGATGCTGACAATGCACTATTACTTACTCTTTGATGGACCTGATGAACTTTGGCAGCACACAAGGACATTTTATAATGAACGCTCAACTTTCAGGTAATCTTTTCAGATTTCTGAAGCTTCGTTTTCACATTTTGGATAGAAAGTCAAGAAAATTATACGGTTGCAAGACTCCTGAAAAGTTGGATCCAGGCCTCATGAAGTTGAAAACATAACATTTGTCGAATAACGGCCAATTAGAATGATTTACACGAAGTTTAATGCTTTTGGCTACGATTTCAGTTTTCCCTGCTAATACTCGCTTTTACATTTCCTAGTTTCTCAGGCAAAGGTTATATTGGTCCAAATGACATATTTGCCTCGTTGTCAAATATTCGGAGTACATTAGCAGGTGAATGGCCCCCAGAAAAGCTTGTGCATGTTGTGGAAAAAATTCAGTGCCGCGTTCTTGGTAGAGATGGCGCTGCCATACATGTATCCGGTTCCTTTATTGTTGGTAATCAATTCCTTGTTTGTGGAGATGGTGTACAAGCAAAGGGATTGCCAAATTTTAAGGATCTTTCGATTGATATGTCAAGGAGGCGAATGGGAACATTCAAGGAATAGTTTATCGTGGAACTGGGAAATGCTATTGGTCGGTACTTAATAGCTGGACAAGAGCTTTATATTATGCAGTAGGAATTGACAGTGACTTTGTCTCACCAAGGTTTGTATGATCTTACACTTGTTCACAAGTTTTTATGACTCAGTCAAGTTACTGTTTCTTCCAGCTTGAACTGGATAGTAGTTTCAACTAGACTATGGAGTTGTTATGACCATTTGAGTGCTTCTTAGTATATTTTATTCCCTTTTCTGCAAAACTTTTCCTTCATGTTTATAAATGACGTGGGTACTGTATTTTGTGGTAACGGATTCATTTTGTCATATGTGATGGTACAAATCCTCAAAAAAAATTTCCCCCTCTTTGCTAGAACGTGCAAGTCAAGTAGTTACTATAACTAACATCTTGGCTTGTTTTTTCAGGGATCTTTGCAAAGAAGGTGAAGGCATCTTGAATTGCGTTGGTTGTGAAGCACTTGATTATGTATTTACATCCCCCGCCACTGGAACTAGTATTATCGATTCAATTGTGATCACGCTATCTATTATTTTGTAAATTGTGTAAGTCACAACAATTGGAATGGTAAGTGTGAAATGCTATCGGCGCAACGGTAAGGTTGTGTGACGCAGCGGAATTCACAAGAATGATAGGTACTCGTAGCCTCGAGCAGTTCTTGAATCCACAAGACAAAGAGATAAACTCAAAGATTTTATTAATGAAATGTTGAATAATTGAACAACTTACATCTCTATTTATACTAATAGGAGTCCTAACAATAAGGTAACTACTTAGAGTGGAGACCAAGCAAAACAATTACTTAGAAACCAAGACCATAACAAAAAGGAAATAAAATCTCTAAGGAAATAACATCTCCAAGGGAATAATAAATCCTACAAAAACTAGGAATTAGAAAGATAAGACACGTGCAAAACAGGCATCACAAATATAATTTCATAATAATATTGTTCCTAAATAAAGGTTTCCAAAATATAAAAAATCCTACGATCTTGCCCTACATCAGTCTCCTTTTCTTCAAAAGAACTCGACAAAGAGTTCTTGTTGTTCGAAACAACTTCACACGTTGGCACTTGTCTGTATCAATTTTGTACTTCAAATTAATTTTCTCGAACACGAACTTCAATAATGTGCTCTACTCTGCTTGACCTTCAAAATATTCATGTCCCATCTTCCAATAGGTTGCAAGTTGACAACAACAACATCAACGAAACATGGAATATTTCAACTTCTTCTCCCAAAATTTGTCAAAGAAAATTTTTCATGCAATAATCTTTTCTCTTCATGCTTCACCTTATTGACAAGATTCACTTGATGAACATTGGGAATCCATTCAAACTGTTCCACTCCAAGAAAATCGACAAAAGCAACTTTAGCCCTATCAGAGATGCAATTATATTGTGAATCCATCGATTAGATATACACTTCAAATTGATTATTGGACAATCCTTTTGAAGGTATTTCATTCGACACCCCTATATTGATGGCAAGACCCTCCTCCTCAACACAAATATTAGTATCAACCATCTCCAATAGACTGGAGCTTAACTGAGTCAAACTAGTTGGCATATGTTTCTTGAATAATTTGTATCACCAGTAATATGGCTATATTGTAAATCAAAATTATCTCGAAACATTTGTTTTGACTCAAGTTTTTTCCGGTATTCTTGATACTACTCCTGTCCACGATTTGATTAAAGAAATTTATCATTCATCAATCGTCTCATCCTGGGCCATGTCCTAATGGGTTGTTTATATTGTCGCAAGCTATTGGACAGCAATTGCTCCCACCACGTAGAAACATAGTCACATAATTTACAAGCTGCATATTTGACCTCCTTCTCTTCAGGAATATCTGTGTAGAACTCAAAGAATTATCTACTTTACGAAACCAATAAATAAAATTCTCAAGATGACAATACCCATGAAAAGTAGGAATTATTGGTTATACCTGAAAAGTTAAAAAGTCGTCATCTGTGCGATAAAATCCTCCAGACCTTGAATGTCGCTTCAACTGATATCCATAATAATCCTCAGGTAACTCGTCTTCAAATTCATCCTCACTATCAAGTTGGTAATTAAGAATATCCTCCGGAGACGTTTTGGTAAATAGGTTGGTTGTGGGCAAATCACTCAACGCAGTTCCTATCAACTTTGTGTTTAACAGATTGACCACGGGCAAATTCCTTGGCACGAGTCCTGTTAAATCCTTCCCTACGATCATTGTCAATAGGGTTTGTGTATCTTCCACGGACAAATGCCATCGAACCAAGAAAAAGCATGGCTCTGATACCACTTGACGTAGCAGAATTCACGAGAAGATTAGTTGCGTACTAATCAAACGAATGATAGGTACCCATAGCCACAAGCAGTTCTTGAATCCACAAGAAAAAGAGATAAACTCAAAGATTTTATTAATGAAAAGTTGAATAATTGAATAACTTACACCCCTATTTATACTAATAGGAGTTCTAACAATAAGGTAAACTACTTAGAGTTGAGATCAAGCAAAACAATTACTTGGAAACCAAGACCATAATAAAAAGAAAATAAAATCTCCAAGGAAATAACATCTCCAAGGGAATAATAAATCCTACAAAAACTAGGAATTAGAAAAATAAGACACGTGCAAAACAGGCAGCACAAATATAATTTCTTAATAATATTGTTCCTAAATAAAGGTTTCCAAAATATAAAAAATCCTACGATCTTATCCTACATCATTGTGACCTAGTACTCATGGGTTAGATGTGGAAATAGCCTCTTTGCTTGCAAGGGTAAAGCTACATACATCAAACACTTCTCCAGACATTACAACAATGAGAGCCTCGCGGAGGGGTAGCCTTAATGTTAAATGCCAATTACACGAAAATGTGTGTTGGGAGTGTCACTCAGGGGTGCTAAGAAGCTTGTCCAAGCAGCACACGTAGTGCTTGTAAATATTGATGCAACTCAGTTGCTCCTCTTGTAACATGTCTATGGAGGAGTTGAATTTAGAGATATTCCTTCGACCACTTGTGAGGACATTAGTTGTTTGTAAGGTCGTATGTATATTTCATATGCAATTTTAATTCACCAACCTCTATTGAGATTTAAACCTTTCCTGTTAGCACTGACCTGCATAGCTTGTGGCTTTTCCAGGGGCTTTTAGCTTCCCCTTATAGCTTTCGGGAAACAAGGCTCTAGTGGTTGTTTGCTTAACCCTGCATTTGTAACTATTTTTAAGCAGTTTTTCTTCATTATTAGCGATTAGTGCAAGTTGTACTTTAGTTTTACCACTGTACAGAACATGAGGGAGCAGATGAGAGTTGTTGTTCCTCAAGCACCATTCCACAACCATTACGAAAATGGCACACTATTACGATGGGGACTAGCTCTAGCTCTCTCCCGCTATGAATGAACAACGCGAGCAAGTAGGCCACACAAACCAGGAACCCAATAACTTCTCGTTACTACACTGGGCACGATGATGGATACATTTCCGTTATTTGCAAAATATTATGAAATGCCTAAGTGATTAGTTGCAAGCTGCAGTTTTATTTTGTATTGGGAAAGCATAAAAGGAGGAGCTAGCAAAAACTCCTGTGCGTAGTCACTGTCAACAACAAAGAGAAAATCTCTTCACTCCTTGCAAGTTTCCAAGTGAACTTCTAATTTGTACACACATAGCGCCCATAAAAGAGTTGAACAAGTGTGGTTGATCAAGTTTGGTTTGAAAATATAATACTCCCTCCGTCCCTTTTTAAGTGTCATGTTTCGTAACTCCAACTTATTAAAAAGACATCATCATTATACCTTTCACATCAACTTTTTCCTCCACTTTCCCTATTTACCCATCATCATTATAATTTTACTCACTAACTTTTCAAAATGGAATCGACTTTTAGGGACAATATAGACAATGCACCAATTTTTACCCACTAACTTTACAAAATGGACAATTATTAAGGGACATCCCAAAATGGAATATTGGACTCTAAATAAGGGACGAAGGGAGTAAGCTTTAAAAAAAGTCCAAACTCAGTTTGTTTATGAGATTAGCCGATGTAAAACAAGCTTTAATTGAACGGATCTTGAGTAACTTGAAATTTTTTTATACATTGGAAGATGCCAAATAGTACCTTGTTTGAGCTCAGTTTCACTCTTTACAACGAGTTTCAAAAAATGTTCAAGTTTGACTTGTTTATACAATGAGCAAACACGAACTCGAACTCAAGTAGCTCGCAACTCAATTTCATAAGACAACAAGTACTCCATAAAGCAAAAGGGGGAAATTCAAAATTGACCATGAACACAAACAAATTCACTAGCATCCTTAGTTTTCCTTACATGAGGAGGTTCAAGGACTTGAATATGGAAGCAACAATTATCAAGTTTGCCTAACAACACAAAAAAAAAAAAAAAAACAAACAAACAAAACCAAATCAAATCAAACCAATCAAAGCCTTACGTCCCAATTAACTAGGGTCGATAAGCTTTATCCTCACATGCATAGTACACGAGAGAGAGAGAGAGAGAGAGAGAGAGAGAGAGAGAGAGAGAGAGTTATTCCATACGTAGCAGACACGCAAACTGAATAATGGCCAATATGCAACACACGCGCGCCCACACACACAGAGATTGATCTCTCCCAATCTACCTCTGCGGGTGAAACTTCCGCCTCAGCCAATTAGCCTTCACTGCTATGGCCACAAATATCCTATCATAGGCATCTTCAATCAACTGAAAGTATGCATACCTCCATTTCCTCTTGAAATACAAAGTGCAAAAAACTCCCGAGAGTCCCACCACAAAACCAGGTCCAATACCAGCATAGAACCACATTAGTTCAGCATCATCATCGTCCCTATCACCCTCATTGACAAGTACTTGACGATCACCATCATCAGCTGATTCATCACCGGGGCAGCTCTTCTTTAGTGGTGCTCCGCAAAGCCCGTCATTTCCCTCGTAAATAGACTGATCGTCGAGGGTCTGAAGTTGATTTCCGGTTGGTATTCGCCCTGATAAATTGTTGAATGACAAGTTTAAGTGGCTGAGAGAGGTTAAAGAAGACAGGCTTTGAGGAATTGAGCCAAAGAGTTTGTTTCTAGAAAAGTCAAGTGATTCCAATTGCTTCAGATCACCAATCTTCTCAGGAATCCTTCCTGTTATATGATTTCCAGATAAATTCAAGTTCCATAACTTCAAAAGAGTCATTAAGCCTGCTGGAATCACCCCAGTAATGTTGTTGCTCGAAAGATCTATGGAGGTGACAAATTGGAGAATCTTGGTGAATTCCAGTTCTCTTCCTTTAGTCGTAATAAAAATTTTGTCTTCGTAACGTGAATAGTATATAGGAGTCCAATGAGTAGGCCGAGGTTCCAATGCTACCATGGCAGTGAAGTTGTGAAAACAACTTGGAATATCTCCAGTTACATTATTATGAGCCAAGTTTAACAATTGCAGAGTAGATAGATGGCAGAGTTGTACGGGAATACCACCATAGAAATTGTTTGATTGAAGACTGAGGAAGACCAGATTAGCTAACTTATCTCCGATCCAACGTGGGATAACACCAGTGAATGCATTTCCACCAAGATCAAGGGTGACCATATATGTCAAATTCTGCAAGGACAAAGGAAGCTCCCCGTGAAAACTGTTGTTACGCAAGTGTAAATATTGAAGTCCATGTAGGAAACCCAAAGAACTTGGAATCTGACCGTGTAGATTGTTGCTCGACAAGTCTAGCACACCTAAGAAACTCAAGTTCCCCAAGCAACGAGGAATTTTTCCTGATAAATGGTTTTTTGACAAGTCAATATGGGTTATTCGCATTGCATTGCACCAAGACACAGGAATGCCACCACTAAAGTCGTTATTCGAGAGAATAAGAACTTCGTTCTCATCGTAATCGCTCACGGGAATAGGTCCTGAAAGCAAGTTGTTGGAGAGATCTAGTAAAGTAGTAGATGACGGAAGTGCCGATAATGGGCCGTCAAACTTGTTAGAACTCAGTATCAAGCTCCTGGTTAAAAGACGAGAAACATTGCATTTCATTTGAAATTTTGGCAGCTTCCCTCTGATTTGGTTGTTGGATATATCCAAGTACTTAAAGCAAGAAGACATAATAAGCTCGAACCAATCGGGCATGATATCCGAGATGCTTGCATTAGACATATCCAAGTGTGTAACATCTCTCTGCGTTTGAAGCCACTGAGGAAATTGGGGTCCTAGTTTGCAGGATGCCATTTCCAGGACCTGGAGTTGAAAAGGAGGAACCCATTGGGAGCTAACATTTATAACCAATGAGTTGGAAGGCAAGCGGAGTTGCTTTAGATTCTTGAGAGTGGTGAAGTGTTGTTCGGATAGAATGCCGTCTAATGAGTTGTACGACAAATCCAGGATTTGTAGATTGGAAAGTTGTCCGAGACCTATTGGTAGTGGACCAGAAAAGTTATTATAAGAAATAACAAGACGCTCTAGATTCTTAAACTCACCTACTGGAATGCTCCCATTCAATTGATTCCTGCTAGCATCCAACTCTCTCAAATATGACAGCCTTCCAAGTGACGAAGGTAGTGGACCAGAAAATTGGTTACTAGAAATATCAAGACTCTCTAGATTCTTAAACTCACCCACCACTGCCGATGAAATCTCTCCACTTAAACCATTTCCGGACAAATCAAGTAAACGCAAGCTGCGGAGGTTCCTCAAAGAGTTCGGTATTTCACCTTTGAGCCCAATGTCAGAGAGGTCAAGCTCCGTTAGTTGAGTCATGTTGCCCATGCAACTTGGAAGTGGACCTTCAAAACCATTCTCTCTCAATTTGAGGACGGAAAGAGAAGTGTGATTCCCAAAGCAACAAGGAACTGAACCCCGAAGTCTAACATTAAAGCTAAGATCCATATAAACAAGACTCCTCAGGTTACATAAAAAATATTTCTCCTTGATAGCATCATTGAATAGGTTCCGAGAAAGGTCAAGAACAGTGAGAGACGTCAAACTTCCAAGTGTATCGGGAATCGGACCTTCAAAACGATTACAACTAAGGTCGAGATGTTGCAACCTCGAAAGATTCCCGAGATTTGGCTCCTTGATAGTATCATTGAAGTTGTTCCAAGAAAGGTCAAGGACAGTGAGAGACGTCAAACTTCCAAGTGTATCGGGAATCGGACCTTCAAAACCATTACCACTAAGGTCGAGATGTTGCAATCTCGAAAGATTCCCGAGATTATGAGGAACCTTTCCACCCAAATCTATAAAAGAGAGGTTGAGATATCTCAAGCTTTTCAGGGAGCCCAAGAAATCCAAACCGGAGGCGGAGAGGTTGTTCCTGCTCAGATCTAGATAACTCAAATGCTTCAAGTCCACAAAAGATGGAGTTATCTCACCTGTCAGCATGTTGATTCGGTAATCTCCATCATTGTATCCCTCGTCAAGAATTGGGTTGTGAAGATCAAGCTTGATGACATGGCCCGTTCTCCAGCTGCAACCGACTCCTTTCCATGTGCAGCAGTCTCTTCCGACCCACGACCGTAAGCGGTGTGCTTCATCTGTGAGATTTCCCTTGAAGTCGATGAGAGCACGTCTCTCATTCTCCAGGCAGCTTACATTTGACCCGATAGTAGTACTGCCACAGCTGAAATCAATTGTTATAGTAATTATGAAAAGGAGAGCAAATAGCATAAGTGCCAAAGCACGCATGGTGGTTGTGGCTAGCTATGGCTTCTCAGTATTCGAGCGAGGTATAATTTGCGGCAGCAGCGTTTTAGGTTGAGAGTTTTAACTTTGCTTTTGCAAAAATTAAAAGGATAAGGAAAACAAATTAAAAAAAAGGGGTGTACAAGAACACTTGTGGACGGCTTTTTAAGTCAGTCATGCATGCACGGCCAAATTAAGTCTTTCAACTTGCAATGTCATTTTCTGGAGTCAAAAGTCTCTACAAAAAGTCTTTTACAGTGGACAACACGTATCGATGAATACAACAAAGCAATTGCACCCAGAGGGAACATATATACATGACATGATTAAGCTATCTCTCTCTCTCTCTATACTAAAAGTTCTCTTTATAGATATTTTAGCTTTGATCATATCCATCCATATACTTGGATAATTAATACACACATGTTTTAACAATTTCAAAATTCAATTGGCCCGAACAATAAGGTAACTAAGAATTCGAAAGAGCCCTATAGTTAGGGATTAATCAAATCCCTTTACCCAATCTCAATTTGCATATGTTAGCCGTAAGAAAATGCGTTTTGAATTTTTTTTTTCCAATTGTCGTGCGTGCTTTTTTTTTTTTCAATTGTCGTGCTTAGCACAGATTCATGCCTAGCACAGATTCATGCCAGTAACTAAAAAGACGATAAATCTGATTTTGTTCAAAGGGGAGTAGTACAATACAACTTGATAGGGAATCAAAATCTTAGAATTGTAAAACCAAAATTATCAAATTTCTCTTTTAGAAAAAAATTTCAGTGCCAGGTGGGTATCACGTGATGCCCGCTCGGTGCATTCGACTCGTCAATTTCATTTTTGGACGGCTCAAATTTGGAGAGAGAAAAAGAGAAAGAATGTGTTTGGGTGAGAGAAAGAGAGAAGGTTTCAATCTAAGCCGTTCAAAAGTGTATTAGATGGCCCGAATGTACCAAATGGATATCATGTGGGATATACCCATCTGGCACCGATAAATTTCTGCTTTTTTTAGAGTCATGCACGGCCGAAGTCTTTCAACTTGCTATGTCATTTCCAAAGGTCAAAAGTCTAAAAAAAGTGAACAACACGCGTATTGGCCAAAGTCTTTCAACTTGCAATATACTCCCTCCGTTCCATTCTTTTCTCCCTCGTTCTATTCTAATTGGATAAAAAAATTAATTATAATACTATTTATATGTTATATGAATCTTGTTTGATAAATCTCAATGAGTTTTTTTTAACAATGTTTTCAAAATTACCTAAAAATTTATAGATTATAAAATCAATTGAAAAGTGGCACAGACTTCTAAAAAGAACTAAAGAATGGAGACGGAGGGAGTAATTTTCCGGAGTCTAGTTCTCTCCACCAAAAAGTGGACAAGACCTACCAAAACGTGGACAACACTCATGTTCTGCGTTCTTTTAAACTTATTTTAAAATAAATTGGTTTGTTATTATTTGATTTTTTTTTTTGTATTTGTTAGGTTTGAGCCAAATTTTTGTGGATTATTAATTCGTCTCGACAAGAGAAATCGGAAAAGTATTTTTTTTTTTACTTTTACCCAAATATTTTGAGAAATAACCATTTTTAGCAGAAAAAGTGAAATAAATTGACTTATTTTGATATATAAGTGGTCATTTTCCAAACTATTTGGGTAAAAGTAAAAATAATTTACTTTTCCGATTCCTCTCGTAGAGACGAATCAATAATCTACAAAAGTTTGACACAAAACTAATAAATGTGAAAAAAATTCAAATAATGACAAATCAACTTATTGTAAGATAAGTTTTAACAGAATGTAGTAGGTGAATATTGATGAAGACATGATGTAATTCTAGAAACCTTCTTAAAAAATAAATACTTAATTTGTAATTTTCAAACTTAAAAATAATGGACTTACGCAAATAATTTTTAATTTTTTTTTGCATCGTTTAAAAGATCTCAATAACAATATCCATATTGCATATTTTTATATTTCAGTAAGTCCATTATCTTGAAATGAATGGATCCGAAACACTAGATTAAAATTCACTATTTTTTGGTACACTTAATAATTTCAAGATAATAATGTTCGGATGAGACACTTAATGATATTCAAATGAGCTGATCTTTGGTACACTTGTTCTACTCGACGAGCTCTACGAAGTGAACGTTTCCGATCATCAAACCGAGACCGGAGCGGCGGCGATTTGCCCCACACAGCACGCTGCGCAGCACAGTCCCTCAGTCCTAAAATTTGTTAGCGAAATGGTAGTGAGGATTTAACTGGGAGATTATGGGATGGGGTTGCTGAAAAATGGCCATTTAACCGATTTATGCTATTTGAAACATCTATTTCACAACGAAACCGTGCTTAGCAAAACGCTTCTTTACCTTGGGTTGGTTTTGCCGAGTGGAGCTGTGGCCATGTATAGGATGGCGAGGTCTAAGTTTGACTCGCCTACTAAACAATCTTTTTGCAATTTCTAAACATTTGAGACGAAAGCGTGCTTAGAAAGCGCTTCTTTAATTCGGGATCGCTAAACATACTTTTTTGTCAAGTTTGATTAAGTGGGAGAAATTAGTGACTGAACTACGTTTCACATTGTTTCAAAATATCACCAGAATATGGTTGTTCTGTGGCTTTGTTTGCAATCAATCTATTTTTATCTTGTATGGTTCCTGTCTTCTTATAGGTATTATTGTTCTTGAAAGTTTTCCAATGGTACGTAGAATTTAGTCTTGATATTTGGATGAAGGGAATTTGATATGACGGGATTTAAGGTTCTAACTGCTATCTTTCACTAGGAATACCTCTAGAAATAAGTTTCGGAGACCTTTCCCAAAAATCAAGCCTATAAAATGAACGTCTCGGATCCTTAAGTAAGACTGTGGTGGGCCCCATTTCATTGAGAGGATCCACACTCCACCATGTTCCCATAGGTTTAGTGAAAAAGAAGAAGCATACAAACCCTCTGATTCAGTGAAATAGCATGTTCGTCTTCTCTTACATGTGTTCTTCAAACAGGAAAGATGCTTGCGGCCTTCTACGAGCAAAGAAGATAGAACCATTGATCCCTTTGGTACGACGATGCTACATGAACACCTTCCAATAGTTTCCAAATGACTCTTTTTTCTGGGTAGTCATTTTTTACGTGTGGATGCATGTTTGAAAATAATGCTTTAAAACAAGCTTTATACTCACGTAACTATGTATATTGGCTCTGTAAGCCGTTTGGACTTCCTCAAATTCTGGAGCAGATAATTGGGTCTGCAGTTGAAAAATCCAGATTTAGAGCCTTTGTGTTCGGTTTGAACATCCTAAAATCTGCTTTTGTAATGACCACTCGATCGTTTATAACAGAACCTTTCATCTGCTGCCAACTTAATTTGGCTTCCCTGCTCTTAGTATTTCAACCTTAGCTGATGCTGTGTCTTTAAAAGTACCTTAACCAGTATCTATCTATGAAGTGTTTAAAGTTATTCTTATTCTCGCCTCTTGACAACTACCTACATTCCTTTTCTGCTTAGAGGTCTTAAATTGATTCAATCTTATGTGGTTCTTTTATTGTCCGTTGCTCATGCCTCTTTGTTAATTTTAACATTATGTGAAATGTGTGTGAACTTGAACACGCGAATCATGAAATGGACAATATACTGCAATCAGATAATTTTGCAAATAACTTTGTACAAGTAATCGTTCGGAACTTATTTAAGCCGCACAAATACACACCACACTCAAACGTTGTAAACTAAGCACAAAGCGAAATTGCACCCCCCTTCTCGCTTAATTATTTTGTATAAAACCAACTGTCATGTGGTTTTAACTAATGGAGACTAGCTATTTTGGTGATGTTGGCTTCGGGTGAGAAGACTTACCAGTGATGGCTTTCTTCACCTTGGCAAGTGAATGCTTGACCTTTGACCCAACACCTGAAAGTATATTGTGATGATGAGGTTTCTTATGTGCAATTTTGACATCCATATCTCTTGATGCTTCTACCATGACTGGAGCATCAGAGCCAGAGTCTTCTCTTTTCAGTTCATCTCCTTCCTCTTCTTCATCTTTCTTGTCATGTCCTGCTTCTTCTTCTTCAGCTTCTACTGTTTTTGCTGTCTCATTTTGCGGCTCTTCCTTGATTCCCATCAATTCTCGCTCTTCAGTCACGTCTTCACCCACTTGCACATTTCGTTTTGTGGATCTCTGCAAGAGGTCAGATAATGACATCTTAGCTGACTCTATCATTTGGGACTCTTCTGTTATTTCTTTGGATTGTTCCACCATTCTGTTCTCTTCTCCACATTCCATTCCTTTGCTGTTTGTACGTTCTATGCTCTCACTTGGATCTGTTTTGCTTGCAATCTGCTCATGGGGTATAGCAAGCGAGGTCTTCTCTGGGCCTTGTATGTCATCAGAAATATTCATTGTGACCGCTTCACGAGATACCTCCGTTTCTGAATCCATGATATGAGGCAAAACATTAGGCTTTTCATTTTCCTGTGGACTTTCTTCTTCTTCGATAGCGGTTGTTGTCCGAATCTTGTTTTCGTCAAGCTTCGCCTCATCTGCCATCACTGAAAGCTCTACTGGCTCCTGCAGAAATGATGAATTGCCAAATTCAGGATTTTGGGCTCCATTTGTTGACATTATTATTGCTAGAGAAGTTGTGCTTACCTTATCCATTGTGTGTGCCTCAAGTTGAAAGCCACTTCCTTCTTCTGGTATGCTTTCTGGTTCTGCTGTCTGTTCGTCGGACATGAAATGATGTTGCTTTGTATCTACAGCTTTCTCACTCGCCTCATCTGCTAGTGTTTCATGTGAAGTTGCTGTGGTAGACGAAATACTTGGTTCATTTGAGCCATCTTTCTTGGTCAGATCCAAGTCTTCTGGACCACTACTTCCATCACATCCAGGTTCAGGAAATGGATGCCCCAGCTTCTCATTGTCCACGAGGCTTTCCGAATCAATAGTGCCAGCAGTAGCAATTTCTTTTTTGTGTTCATATGGTTCAATGTTTCCGTCATTTGTGTCAAGACCACGTTCAGAGAAATCATCCAACGTTTCAAGTTCTTTTCCATCAAGAGCTTCTTCAGCTGCTGTGTCTGCTACTGGTGGCACAACTAGGTCTTTGTTTTGCAATTGCCCATCCTTGCTAATCGCAGTTTCCTCGTCAATATCACCTGCTCTTTCCACCTCATGGCTAACCAACATTGCCTCAGAGCTTTTTAACTGCACGGCAAATACATGTGCGAATATATGGTCAGTATTGTGTAATTGGCATTGATGAAAGAGGAACAAGAGAAGGAAACAGAATCCACCAAAAGAAAATTCAACATAGCAATATCAAAATCTCACACTAAAAATGACAATCTGCCCTCCAATTTCTAAATATTTGAAAGAAGAAGAAAGCCCCCTGAGCGGAAGTGATACGGAAGCCCAAAAAGATGACAAATGGCACACTATCCCATGATGACTCTATGTCCTCAACCTTATATTCGGAAGCCCTAGCATTCCAAACATTGGTATAATGCATGAGACTCCTAAATATCTTAATGTCCCAGGATGTTTTCGTGTACAGATTAGGAAGTTACTGATACTCACAACGAGTCTGAAATGAAGCAGCTAACTTTTCCTCTATAACAAAAGAGTGCCCTCATCTTCTCTTGATAGTTAAAATGTTCTACGAATTAGGTGAGTTTGTTCACTTTGATCTGTGAGGTTCTTTGTCTATTGCAAATTGAAACTCTACGTTTAACCAACTATCTTTATTCCTCCAGGGGCTTGAATGTAAGATATCTGGAGAAGATTGGTATACCTGTTGGATAACTTGCTGTAAATACAATCTTGAATTCATGTGATTTATGCTTACTGTCACTGCGGGTACATAGCAAGGAAAAAAAGACCAACCAAAAACGTTTTCTGAAATATTTTAGCACTAACAGTGTTGAACATAATAGTAAAAGCCCTGTTGTATTCATTTCACAATGATTCAAACTTCTGCCAGGATTTTTCCTTATGGAAGGGAACGAGGATAATGTTTTCTGACCTCTTCAATTTGAGCTGTTGCCTCTGTTGCTGTGTCTGTAAAGGCTGTTTCATCACCGTGACTTTCAAGCTCTGATTGATTAGCTATCTCATCCGACACTGAAACTTGGTGAGGGCCCTTATCGTCAACTCTGACCACTCCTTCCACATTGTTGTCTACACAATCTTCTTCAGATTCCTTAAACACCTGTATAGTGATCAAAAGTTTCAACGTTAGAAAGAGAGAGGAGTTAACAAAGGAAGACAAGAGTTAGGGGTAACATTTAAATTCTGACCATTTCAGGTTGAATCTCGTTCCTTGAGGCATCAAATATCTTGTTTGTTCTTTCTCCAGGATAATCTTCTGCCCTTAATTCATCTTCTTGGTTGGTCTTTGTGGCTGTATCTTCCTGAAGAGATATTTGATCAAAGTTTCTGGAACCTTGCATTCCCTCCGAGATCTGTTCAGGGTTCTTGGTTAATCGCCACCAAATAGTTACCATAGAGCACAAAAAGGAGGATAAAACAAATAAGCAGATGCAAAAAATCAATAAGTCTCTACCCTTATTTTCTTTCTCACCTTTTCCGTTGAAGTATGTTTCTCGATGGCTTCTTCTTCAGTTGTTTCCTCACAATTATTTTCCCTATCCCGCAATTCAGTCGTGTTTTCCTTGGGAGTCTCTTCTATGACTTCTATTCCCTCTGATGTGAGGGGTACTGAAGGACTGTTGATTGCAGACACAGATTCAAGCAGAACCTCACCATTCTTCTCAAACTCGAGATTAGAGACTTCTTCATACTTTCCACCAATATCTTCTGTTGAATGCTCTGTGACTGTTGGATACGGGGTAGGTAGATTATCAGCATCCTTGTTTGAGTTCTTTGAATAGACAATGTCCTCATCTGTTGAAGCCTCCTGCAAACTCTGCTGAACAGGTCTTTCCTCATATTGCGATGGAGCATCAGTTGAATGTTTTTCGAGACCTTTGTTTTCTTCATCTGGTGATATATCTTGGCTGTCCTTCTGTAGTTTCAGCTCCAAATTAGAAACTTCAAGCTCCCTCTGCCCTTCATCCTGCAAGCATGATTTTTCTGTTGTACTCTTTGGTTCATGAAGTTGCTCTACTCCCTGAGGCGTGAGAGTCTGATTAATGGCAGTCTCCACATCAACGGCTGTTTGAGCACCTTGATAGGTGGGCTCGAATATTGTTTCGGGAACTGCTTTGGTTTCTTCTTTAATTTCATCTGTACTAGTCTTTTCCACAGGTGGGCTTGACCCCAACTCCTTAAATTCTTCAAAGCCATCACCTTTGGACTCAGATATCGCTTCAGAAGTTTTGGCTTCTTCAACTTGAACTTCATCTGTTTCTGACTCTTCTATGGTTGTGCCCACATGGCGGATCCCAGTGTTCAGTTGTTGGAAGTTTATACAACATGTCTCTGGCTTCGTCAAGCTCACTCTTGTCGAGTTCTGTTGCATCTTCCTTTGTGCTCTCATAGGAAGAGGATGACAACTGAATTTTCTCTTCTAATTTACCAACCGGGAGAGGATGACCAAGGTTCTCATTATCAGTAGCTGCATCAGCACCTTTGTATCTGAGATCAGGTATTTTTTCAGTTAGTTCTTTGGTTTCGTCCTCTACTTTTTCTTTCTCTGTGTCTTCCGCAGCTGGGATTGTCCGAATCTCATGAATCTCTTCAAAAACCTGATCTCTGGACTCAGACACTGCATCCAAAGTCTTGGTTCCGTTTAGTTCAACTTCATCTGCATCTGTACGAATCTTTTCCACAGGTGGGCTTGACCCAATCTCCTTAAATTCCTCAAAGCCATCACCTTTGGACTCGGATATTGCTTCAGAAGTTTTGGCTTCTTCAATTAGAACTTCATCTGCTTCGGAAGTTTCTATGGTTGTGCCCACGTGTTCGGTTGTTGGAAGTTTATACGACAAGTCTTTGAATTTCTCAACCTCACTCTTGTCGAGTTCTGCGGCTTCTTCCTTTGTGCTCTCATAGGAAGAGGATGACAACTGAATCTGCTCTCCTAATTTACCAACGGGGAGAGGATGATCGAGGTTCTCACCATCAGTAGCTGCATCAACACCTTTATATCTGAGATCAGGTATTTTTTCATTTACTTCTTTGATTTCATCCTCTACTTTGTCTGTCTCAGTGTCTTCTGCAGCTGGGATTGTCTGAATCTCATGAATTACTTCAAAACCCCGATCTTTGGAGTCAGATACTGCATCCAATGCTTTGGTTTCATTTAGTTCAACTTCATCCGCCTCTGATTTTTCTTCAATTACATCATTTGCACTGCATTCGGTTACTGGAAGTTGGAACACTGAACCAGAGTTTTCTTGAAGCTCCAAGCTGCCAACTTCTGTAACATCTTTATCTGTGCTCCCCTTTTCGATTGCTATTGAAGTTTCACCATCCTCTTCCTTGGAAAGCAAGGCAGAGGATGGCACCTGAAGGTCCTCTTCTATCTTCTCAGCTCGGGGAGTTTGAACAGGGGTCATTTCATCATCTCTGGATGTGTAAAAACATGGATTAATGGGTTCTGACAATGCTTCAGGAACTCGTCTGATTTGCTTTTCAGTTTCATTTGTATCAGCCCCTCCCGCAGTCAAGCTTGTACCTGTCTCATGAATCACTTTGACAGCCTGGTCTTCAGACTCGGGCACTGTGTCAGGAATTTCGGCTTCTTCAACATCATCTTTTGCATCGGACTTCTCAACAGGTATGTTTGCACTCTCTTCTTTCTCATGTTCATGTATTAGAAGCTGAGACACCATGATAGAAGTTTCTTCGCACTTCATGCTGTCAAATTCTGCATCCGGTTGACTACCATCACCTGTTTTGACTGTATCAGGGGCCTCCACGTGCTCATCATTTAGCTGGAGCTCTCCCAAACTTGTTACTTTTGTTGCCTCTGAAGGTGCAATGATTTCATCCCCACTAACTGTTTCTCCACCTTGATTTACGTCTTCAGGCAAAGCTTCACAAACTTCTCTGGTTTGTGTTTCCACTTCTTCTGTTCGAATCTCTTCGACACTCGTACCTACCTCATGAATTTCTTTGACTCTCTGATCACTGGACTCAGGTATTACACCAGGTAAATCAATTTCTTTGACTTTAACATCGTATGCATCTGACTTCTCTTCAGTTACACTTTCATTGCCTGGTTTCTCATATATGTCTACTGGAAGCTGAGACACCATGCTGGAGGTTTCTTCAAGCTCCTGTTGGCTAGCATAAGATTTTTGAGTTGTTTGTAGCCTGTCAGTGTCTGAACTAGTATCAAGGCCCCTTATCTGCTCACCAGTGTCATGGCCACCATGGTTGGTCTCGAGTACCTTTTGGAATATTAACATCCAGTTAAGCTTTTTGTGCAGACAAGAATTAAGAGCGGGAAAGGAAGAGAATTTAGCATGTATCTGATGACAGCTAGGTCTCAAAATCTGTATCTGGGCTCTCATTGAGGCATCCCATGGAACCTTGCCTTGGTGCAATGCAACTAGAGGCTTTCATGTTAGATATTAAGAATGTTGTAATTTATTATACCCTGAAGACAAAAAACCCAAGGCTTATTTTAGAGGATGTGCCTATTTACTACTGGATCCATGGTGCTAATTGCTCTAGCTCATATGACCAACTTTTGACTTTACATATGTTTATGTTAAAAAATGTCTACTTGTTCTGTTATGTTTGGCTTATATGAAATCATCTGGTTAACCATGGTGTTAATTTTCAATGTGCTGTCCTATAACATAATATACAATGGCTTTCTGGTTTACCTCTTCTGTGGACATCTTTGTGATTATGGCATTGTCTGTAGAGCTCTCAGTGTCCAATTCTTTGGCATTGGGAACTGTTGACCAGTCCTGAGCTCTTTTCTCCTCTGCTTGAACTCTATTTACAAATCCCTTGCCTTCACCGGTAGTCTCGATTTCCTCTCTAATCTGTTTAGTAGATAAAAATAAGTAAACACAAAAATTGAAAAGAACTTCCTATAACAACGCCATTTGGTTCTCTATTAGTCTCCTCGGTCTGGGCTTTTTGCTTATGTGATTAGAAAATTTTGCCTCTTCTTGGAAATAAGGACGTTAAACTATCGATTGGTGGTGTGGCTCATTCACAGGGCATTTTCTTAGCTAAAAGTAGAAAATGACTTTTAGGAGATAATTTGCTTAGATATTTTTTTTTGTTTTTGTTTTCCTTCTCGGGGAGTCTTCCGTTTGTATTTCTTTCTTTCCTTTTTATCAAAGTTGTTCTTTTTTCTATACCTTACAGGCTTTGTTATATGCACGTGAAAGAATTTTGAAAGAAACATTTTGTTTATTTTTGTAAGAATAACAGTAAGATTCAGGAATTGGTTACCGAGCTAACCTCAGCTTGGAGCATCTTTGTCCCTTCTATATCATCTCTATCTGTACTCCCCATTTTGTCTGTGGTTGTAGTTTCACTCTCCTGTTCCATGGAAACCAAGCCAGAGGATGGTGCTTCAAGTTGCTCTTCCAGTTTCTCACCTTGGACAATTTGACTGGAGATAATTTGATCATTCCTTGCTGGGTCAACACCTTGATTCATGGCTTCCGATAATGCTTCAGGAACTTCACTGATTGGTTTTCCAATTTCATTTGCATCAGTGTCTCCCACATTCAGGCTTTTACCCGTCACATGGATCTCTTTGACAGCCTGACGTTCAGACTCCGGCACTGTGTCTGGAATTTCGGTTTCTTCAACTTGAGCATAATTATCTTCTGACTTCTCTAGAGGTATACTTTCCCTGTCTGCTTCCTCATGTTCATGTATGGTCTCTTCAAGCTTCATGTGCTCAAATTCTGCATCATGTTGACTAGCATCAGCTGTTTTGATTGTGTCTAGATTCTGAGAGCTTGAATGTGTATCAAGGGCATCCACGTGCTCATTTAGCTGAAGTTCCCCCAAGCTTGTTTCTTTCGTTCCCCCAGCAGGTGCGATAATCTCATCCCCACTTACAGCTTCAACACCTTGTTTTATGGCTTCTGAAAATGCTCCCGGCACTTCTCTAGTTTGATACGCGATTTCACTTGTATGTGCCTCTCCCACAAGTACACTTGTACCTGTCTCCTGAATTTCTTGGACTCTTTGATCCGTAGGCTCAGATACTGCGCCGGGAATTTCTAATTCTTTTTCTTCAACATCATATGTGTCTGACTTGTCTACACTTGCACTTATATTCTCCGATTTCTCACATTCATCCACTGGAAATTGAGACACCATGCTGGAGGCTTCGTCAAGCTCCTGTTGGCTAGCATCAGATGTTTCAGTTGTTTGTAGGCTTCTGCCGTCTGAACTAGTGACAAGGGCCTTTACAGGCTCATAAGTGTCCTGGCCTCCATGGTTGGTCTCAAGTACCTTTTGACATATTGACATCCAGTTAGGCTTTATTGTTTAGATCAGAATTAAAGCAGGAAAGGAAGTGAATTAAGCATATCTGAAGACAGCTAGGTCTCAAAAACTGTATCTGGACAAGGCAACTATGAGAGTTTTAAGATTCAATTATCAAGGAATGATCAAAATAACCCAAGGCTTGGTTAAAAAGGTGTACCTATTCACTCCTAGATCCATGTGGATAATTGCTCACTTGGCTAATATTTGAGTTCATATTTGTTATCTAAACAAATGGGCCGGTTGTCCTTTTTATTCGTACTTTAGTTATGTTAAGATCATTTACTTATCATAAGAAATAATGTTGTTAACCTAATTGTCCTTAACTTCGTTCTTTTCGCATGACATATAATTGGAAGCTGTTTCATAGTCTGGTTTACCTCTTGTGCAGACATCTCTGTGATGATGGAGTTGTCTTTCAAGCTCTCAGCATCCAATTCTTCAGCACTGGAAACTCTTGACAAGTCTCGAACTCCGTTTTCCTCTCCTTGAACTTGATTTTCTATGCCCTCGCCTTCACTGGTTGTCTCAAGTTCCTCTCTAATCTGTTTAGCCAATAAATATGAGTAAAGAAAAGAAAAAAAAGTGAACTCCAACACTGTGAATTGGATCTCCATTAATCTCCTTTGTCCTGGGTGATTGACTTATGTGAATAGGAGATTTTACTTCTGCTCGGAAATAGAGATGTTTCTTTCTCTTGGATCGATGATACTGCTCATTCAGATTGCGTTTTCTTGGGTAAGAGCATTACCTCTAGTAGAAAATGAACTTTAGGAGTTAAGTTGCTCAGTGAATTTTGTGTTTTCGTCTTCCTTTTAAGGAGTTATACTCTATTCATAATTTTTTTGTTCTATTTTAGCAGCAAAGGATATCTGTTGAATCGGTGATGAAAGATTGTGAGAGAAACATTTGTTTATTTCTGTGAGAGAGGTTAAAAAAACGATTCCAAGTTACTTGCCATGCTAACCTCAGCTTGGTGCATCTTTTCCTCTTCCATAGTGTCTTTATTCGTGCCCCCCTTTCCGATTCCGGTTGTAATTTCAGTCTCCTGTTTCTCGGAAAGCAAGCCAGAGGAGGGCACCTGAAGTTGCTCTTCTGTTTTCTCAGCATGGGGAGTCTGACCAGGGGTAATTTCATCTTCTCTAGCTGCATCAGCATGTTGATTTGTGGGTTCCAATAACACTTCAGGAACTTCTCTAGTTTGATATGCGATTTCACTTGTATGTGCCTCTCCCACAGGTAGGCTTATACCTATCTCCTGAATTTCTTGGACTATTTGATCTGTAGGCTTAGGTACTGCACCGGGAATTTCTAATTCATTTTCTTCAACATTATTTGTGTCTGACTTGTCTACGTTTGCACTTATATTCTCCGATTTCTCACATTCATCCACTGGTAATTGAGACACCACTCTGGAGGTTTCGTCTAGCTCTTGATGGCTAGCTTTCAATGTTTCAGTTGCTTGCAGGCTTCCGGTGTCTGAACTAGTGACAAGGGCCTTTACAGGCTCATCGGTGTCCTGGCCTCCATGGTTGGTCTCAAGTACCTTTTGAAATATGAACATCCAGTTAGGCTTTATTGTTTGGATAAGAATTAAGTGCAAGAAGGAAGTGAATTAAGCATGTATCTGACGACAGCTAGGTCTCAAAAACTGTATCTGGACAAGGCAACTACAAGAGTTTGTGATTCAAATATCAAGGAATGATCTAATTCATTATATGCCAAAATAACCCAAGGCTTGATTCAAAAGGTGTGCCTATTCCCTCCTAGATCCATGTGGCTAATTGCTCATTTGGCTAATATTTGAGTTCATATTTGTTATCTAAACAAACGGCTGGTTGTCCTTTTTCTTTGTACTTTTGATACTTGGAGATCATTTGCTTATCATACGAAATAATGTTGTTAACTGTCCTTAACTTCATTCTTTTTGTATGACATAATTGAAAGCTGTTTCATAGTCTTGTTTACCTCTTGTGCACACATCTCTGTGACGACGGAGTCGTCTTTCAAGCTCTCGGCATCCAATTCTTCTGCACTGGAAACTGTTGACATGTCTCGAACTCTGTTTTCCTTTCCTTGAACTTGATTTTCTATGCCCTCGCCTTCACTGGTTGTCTCGAGTTCCTCTCGAATCTGTTTAGCCGATAAACATGTGTGAAGAAAATAATTAAAGTGAGCGAACTCTACACTTCTGAATTGGATCTCCATTAGTCTCCTCTGTCCTGGGTGATCGACTTATGTGATTAGGAAATTTTACTTCTGCTTGGAGATAGTGATGTTTCTTTCTCTTGGATCGATGATACTGCTCATTCAGAGTGCATTTCCATGGGTAAGAGCATTACCTCTTGTAGAAACTGAACTATGGGAGTTAAGTTGCTTGGAGAATTTCGTGTTTTTGTTTTCCTTTTAAGGAGTTCTACTCCTCTGTTCATGATTTTTTTTGCTTCTTGTTTGCGAAATTCCTCTTATTTTGTATATTTTAGCAGCAAAGGATATTTGTAGAATCGGTGATGAAAGATTGTGAGAAAAACATTTGTTTATTTCTGTGAGAGAGGTTAAAAGTAAGATTCCAAATTACTTACCATGCTAACCTCAGCTTGGCGCATCTTTGCCTCTTCCATAGCGTCTTCATTTGTGCTCCCCTTTCCGATTCTGGTTGTAGTTTCACTCTCCTGTTCCTCGGAAAGCAAGCCAGTGGAGGGCACCTGAAGTTGCTCTTCTGTTTTCTCAGCTTGGGGAGTCTGACCAGGGGTAATTTCATCATCTCTAGCAGCGTCAGCATGTTGATTTGTGGGTTCTAATAACACTTCAGGACCTTCTCTTATCTGGTTTTCAATTTCCTTTGTATCACCGTCAATCACATTCAGGCTTGTACCTGTCTCGTGAATCTCTTTGACAGCCTGATCTTCAGTCTGAGACACTGAGTCAGGAATTTCGGTTGCTTCAACTTCTACATCAGACTTCTCTACATGTATATTTGCATTGTCTGCATTTTCATGTTCCTGTATTGGGAACTGAGACGCAATGATAGAGGTTTCTTCAATCTCCCGTTCGCCGGCATCAGCTGTTTTGGTCGTGTGTTGGCTTTCAGCATCTGAACTAGTATCAAGGGCCTTTACAGGCTCATCATTTAGCTGAACTTCTCCTAAGCTTGGTAGGTCTGTTACCACTGTTGGTGCAGTATCGGTCTCATCATCACAAATTTCCATGTTATCTATTTTCTCTCCCTTCATCTTTTCGTCTGACCCTTCAGATGCTAGGCTTGAGACATCCACCAGCTTTTCAATATTCTTAGTTTCATCCTCCAATACTTCAGCCATAGGAGATGCTTCTGATTCCTCGTTGAGATCTTTTGCAGACTTTGATTCCATCATTTCTGTGATTTCATTGGAATCTGTTGCTTCAAGACTGTGAACAGCTGTTAGATCTGGGTATGTCACCTATTTGACATAGAGTATTGCAAATCAATTAGCATAAATGAAGAGAACAACGCTTCTTGTTGGAATTCTACACAAAAAATTTGCTGTGCAGGCGTTAAGCTGACCTCATCCATGGGCCCCATGGCTAAGGAAGTCTCTGTGGAAACCTGTTTGACAAAATTGAAGGAATATAGTAAATAAAACTTTAGAAACAAATATCCGGGGAAAAGTTATCATAAGTTCGTGATGTATGCTAACTGACCTCTTCAGTGGAAAATGCATCTTCAGTTTCGTTGACTTCCTTTTCCGTCGCTTCTGATTCCATGTTGAAATCTTCTGCAATGTTTGATCCCATCATTTCTGCATTTTTGTTGGAAGCCGTAGCTTCAAGACTCTGAATGGGTGTTAAATCTGTCTCTCTCGCCTATTTGACAGAACATTGCAAATTAATCGTCATAAAAAGAAGAAGAAGAAAAAAACTTTGTCGGATAAATGTTAAATTATTTGCTCTGTATGGATGTTAAGCTGACGTCATTTACAGTTTCATCTGCTGCTGTTATCTTATGAAATTCCTCCGTGCAACTTTCTTCCTCCTTAATCTGTTCTTTGATTATTTCACTTTCAGAGGCGCTCTCAATGACCATAGGAACCTGTTTGGCAATTATTAGTTCCATATAGATGTAAATCCTTTGAAAGAAACAATGTGAAGAATATAATGCATATGTCCATGACATAGTGGAATTGTATTAAATGATATGCTCTGTATGTAGGTTAAGCTGACCTCATTATCTGCTGCTGGTAACATATGAAGTTCCTTAGCGCAACTTTCTTCCTTCATATTCTGTTCTTTGATGGTTTCACGTTCAGAAGCGCTCTCAATCTCCATGGAAACCTGTTTGACAAAAGCGAGTTCAATATAGAAATAGAACAATAGAAACAAACAATGTGGAAGGTAGTATGCTCAAATTCTTAATGTATCCTAACCAACCTTCTCAGTCAAGATTGCATCTTTAGTTCCGTTGATTTCTTCTTGGGTCTCTAACTTGGTTTCCATCGCCTCGTTCATTTCCTTTTTTCCTTTTTCTATATCTTGTCTGCTAATTTGTTCGTCAGTCGAAGCAATAGTCTGATTCTCATCATCATGACTCTCTTCCTCGGTGTTGGTCGGCTTCGTTTCAGGGAATCTTCTGCTGTCTTCATCTTTGACCGTGGACTCAGCACCAGTTTCATCATGTTCAACTATGTTTATATTCATATTCTGATACAAAGGGAAATATATTCTATAATGAAGCAAAACACCGATGACATGTAAAAGAATATTAGGAATACATGACTCATGAATTTTTAACATTTGGTTATACATACTTCACTAGATAGCTTCGGAACACACAAGTTGCTGGACTGGACATATTCATTTGTAGTATCTACTATTTTACTTCTTCAAATCCAAACACATTCTGTAAATACTTAAAAAAACATTTCGAATGCTGTGTACAGTTCGTTAAATGAAATCTTATCAGTTATAACCGATCAGGTTCAGTCACGAAAAATGAATTCACATTCTTTCTCTTATGAGGTAGTGGAAAAGAGAAGCATCCAATTTAATTGCTTCATGGAGAGTCATGGATAATATGAGAAAGTGTGTTGTTCTTACCTCTTCTTTAAGAGTGCTAATACTTGTGGCTTCAGAAGTCTCACTGCCATGAGTCTCTGCCTTGGATTTGACTGGAACTTTCTCTATCTCATCGTTTTCCTTTGAGCTGCCTTCTAAATTCTTAGCAGAGTCCTCTTGTTCCGGGATAGCCTTTTCGGTGTCCATATATCCACCACACGTTTCAACACCCTCAGAGGTTTCACTGATTGCCATATCATATTCAGGCTTGTCCTTTTCTGATGATTTCAGTTCTTCTACAGCCTCTGATTTGCTGATCTCATTACGATCAGCCACTTCACTGGTGGTTACCCTTCTCAAAACTTCCGCATCTGATATGTTCTGCTCAGGTGGCGTATAAAACTCTCGATCCTCAACTGCAGCATAAGCATTTGCTCTCTCCTTTTCCTTATCTATTGACCCCAAATCGGTGTCTTTCACTGGATTTGATGAGGCATCTGCTTCTATTTCCCTAATCTCATCTTCCGTTGTCTCTTCAGCTAAGGAAGTTTCTGCTTTTTCATACAACATCTCGTCTTTCTCAGGAGCCTCACCTGTTGTTTCACCGACTTCAGGTGACACGAGGTCGTGTTCTTTCGATGTCTGTATGGAAGACACCTGGAGCATTTGCTCTGAAATGTCATCCAAAGATGTCTTAACTGTGGCAACTTCTCTCGCTGTTGGGATCTCCGTTTTATCATTTTCACCCAAGATCGAGGTTTCTACAGTACTATCTATGAGATCTGTGGCATTTGATCCCATCTGGCTTGTTTCGGTTGATACTTGACCCTTCTCTTCAAAAACCAGGTCAGCACTGTCTAACCCCCGTATGTTTTCTCCTTCGACTTGAGTTGAGCTTGTTTCCTCTGCTACCACTGGTACATTTGGGTCTTCTTTCTCTAAAACCTCCTCTTTAATCTCTTTCTTGCATATCTCAGGTACTGAGGAGGAGTTTTCCACAAGATCTACATTCCTGTCTTTTTGAGTCGTTTCTTCTGATGATGATTCCGTGATACTCTCAGCATTGAAGTCCTCATTTGCCTCTGCCTCATGTTCTTCTCTTTGCTCTGTGGAATGCATGGCATCAAAAGCCTCTGCATGTGAGTTTGAGACCTGTTGAAAAGGGAATTTTTAAGTTAAAACTAAGCGAGAAGAGTTAGTTGGAGAACATTTGGACCGGAATTCGACCTTTTTTTTCAAATGAGCATACCTCTATTTCTGCTTTTATTTCATCCTCTCTGTCTTCTTTCAATCTTTCCCCAGCTTTTTCCTCCTCAATTAATGAAGAAGGGAGGTCAGAAATGGAACGTTCCTCTGTGGCCGTACTCGCTGGAGCAGTCCCATACACATTACTTGCCTATAAAGGATTGCAACTATGAGTGTTGAAAACTGAATAAAGGACGAAAGGCAACAAAAATAGAAATCGTTGAGTTTCTGATGATTTTCACATTCAACTTTAACCCATCTTCTGTGGAGCTATCTCAAACTATTTTCTTTCTAAATGATTCTGCAGATTGGTCTATTGAAATGAAATTTAAAATCTCCTCTAAAGTGTCCTGTCCTCTAGGGTCGGTCTCCAATGTCTTTAGACATTTTGGCATCCAGTTGGGCTTTCTTCTTAAAATAAGAATCAAGAGCAGGAAAGGAAAGAAAGTGAAGTAACGATGTTGGGTTAGGCATGTATCTAATGGCAGCTAGGTCTCAAAAACTGTATCGGGGACTCTCCTTGTGCTACCCAGAGAGGAAGCCTGCCCTAGGGCTTGGCAACTACAGGCATTTTGTCATTTACATACAATGAAATGTTCAAATTCCTACATCCTAATAACCCAAGGCTGAATTCAAAAGGGTACCTCTCCTAGGTCCATGCAGCTAGTTCCTCGTGACCCATTTTTGAGTTTACATAAATTGTTTGAAGGAGCAACTTTGGTTTTGCTTATAACAAATGATCTACCAAAAAAATAAAGAAACTTTATCTAGAAAAAAGAAGCAGTAGGTGATCTTGAGAACATTAGTGTTCTTTTTCTTCTCGTTTTTCCTCAACTCATATGTTAAGGACCATTTTTGCTTTCCTTCTGTATACCCAATCCTAGTATTAGTGTTGGATAGAATGCCAACCATGTTTCCTATTAACCACTGAGCTTGTCCTACCCCCAAATGCTGAAGAGAATTTAAACATGTTTTCGAGCTGGTTTTTATTCACTATTGTCTGTCTCTCTTCTATCTTATTCTGGATTACAAAAGAATTAGCTATTTTACTATTTTTATTTGTTTATTTGTCACAGAAATTTAAAGTGCTCATGGTTTTGGCCAGTAATATAGCTGAGAAGTAATAGAACACCAATCTAGACATGCATTATTATTTAGTTTCCAAAAGAAAACTGGATCTGAAGAAGGAAAACCAAGGAGATTTGTTTATTCAATCTATAATTCAGAGGAAAGCACCGAAAAATGTTATGTGATGGTTCAGATTCATCAAACTAACCGCTGTATCAGGCTCTTTTTCTTCCTTTTCCTCATCGTAAGAGCATTCGTTTCTAGTTTCCTCTCCATAACTTTCGTCAAAGTTGTCTTTCGTTGTACTGTGCTCCTCTTTCGTTTGTATTCCCATGTTTGCACTTCCCTCGGCCGTTGGAAGTTTCTCAAGAACCTGTATAAGGAACGGCCATTTCATTAGCCAAGTACAATGAATAAAACGCCGAGAAACTCGGTCCAACCGTCCAACTTATTGTCTATAATGAGTAATGACAGAAGAGTTCTTTTTGAAACGGAGTGTACAAGTATGCATTCGTAGAGAAACAAACTGTTTCTGTGAGAGGGGTTAAAAGTAAGCTTCAGAACTGGTTATCATGCACCTCAGCTCCGCGCACTTTACCTCTGTTTCATTCTCTTGAGGGCACATTGTTATGTGTTCACCAGTGGGTTCTGGTGAGAGATCTGCAACAGTATGTGCTTCATTTTTTGTCAAGTCTTTTGTGTCTTCACCCGAGTCAGCTATCTTTGGATCCTCATGTGCCCGAATGGTCTATAAAAGTTCATCGTAATGAGCAATCATAACTCTAAGTTGAATAAACAATGATAGAAATGATAAAGTTTATCCCTCTCTCAAGGAGCTTAATCTTTCAGACAAGTTGGTGGTTAAAAATCTACTAAGAACATCGGATTAAGTAACCCAAACGTTAAAACAGACCTCTTCATTCATGATTTGGTCATCGATGATCTTTATCTCATTAGATGTGCTGCAACTCTGCTCTCCACTATCCAATGCAGGTGAGGCTTCATTAGATCTGTTTGACATGCCTTCATCCTCTTGATCATGATGATATTCTCCTTCTCCGGTGCATGTGGGAGTGTTTTTCCCGACAAGAGATTCTCCCTTGATTGTACTGTTCTCCTTGTCATCGCCTGCATCAGAAGTTACCGGTGTGTTAATAACTCTCTCTCTCCTGTACATGTTAGTCTCAAGGATATAATGGACTGGTATGTGGCTCATATGACTGGGAAAGTGTTCACCAGCTTGATTCTGAAATGCTCTTTGGCTGCAGTTGTGTATCATATATGGATAGAGAGGACTCAAAGGATTTTCAGAATGAAACTGTGGATTGTGGACTTCTGGCGTCTGGGATCGTTGCTAATATTAGGGCTTTTGCTATGCTCAAATAGGATGGTGAAACCATCTCAGAAAAACAGAAGAATGTGTGATATTTGGGGGCTACCTGGTGTTATTCTGCAGAATGTATGAATTTGTTTTGCTTAGTTTGCATTGTTTTGTATAGACTCTAGTGGAGTTTTTTAGGTTTGAGTTTTTGTTGCTTGTTGTATAGTTAGGTTGTGGCTATGCTGGCCTGCTGTGTTTCCCACCGGGGTTCCCCCTGGATTTTGTACTTTCGGTTTGGGCTTTCAATGAAATTGTACTTATCAAAAAAAAAAAAAATGTATGACCCTATTTGATTGGGACACAAGGTTCGGCTTGGTTTGGTATGATCCTATTCGATTGTTGGTGTGTAAGTTTGTCCGAATTTCTCCTGAAGTTTTGAAGCTACTCACTTATTGTTGGCATTTGAAACTCAACATCAGCAGCTTTTTCTTTTTGTTCTATCTGTTCTTTTAGGTTCTCCTCAGCTTTGAGCTCCTTTAGTTCATCTTCAGAGACCGGTTCACAACCCTTGTCAAGTGTAATATCCACAGCACTTCTCGTTGAGGTTGCTTCTATGTTTACAGCTCCTTCAGTGGATGTATCCTCTAAAATGTTACTCTCTGGACTTTCGGTTGCTTCATAAGTGTCTTTGCTTTCCTTTTCCTTTTCCTTTTCCTTTTCCTCTTCTGTAGGAACTTCAGATGCGTCATGATCTTGATCCAAGATGGAAACATCATTCTTGGTTTCACCTCCGTCTAGGAAAGTTTCTTCCACGGATGGAGGGGTGACATACGAGTCAACTGTCAAGGGATTCTGCATATCAGGAATATAATATCAGCTTAAATGATGAAGTCCTTATAGTAAGATGATGAATCATTTCACTGACATAGAAGAGATAGTAAAACCAATGAAAAGAAGAGCATTGCTGTAATCCTAACCTCTGCTTCGGGAATTTTGATCATACTTTCGTCCTTTCTTGGTTGCCAAAGGATTTCTTCTTGGCTTCCGGCTGGTATTTCCTTTGCACTAGTTGTCACTTCCGTGTTTGATTCCCCTTCGGTGCATGTATGCTCCGAAATATTAGAGTCTGGACTTTTGCTTGCTTCATATGAGTCATTAGCATGCTTTTCCTCATCCTCGGGAACTTCAGATGCCGATGCTTCATGAACTTGATCCACTGATTCTGACAAAGAAACTTCATTTTGCTTTTCGCCTCCCTCCAGAACTGTTTCTTCAACTGGTGGATGGGTGACACAAACTTCTCCAGTGTTGTTATCTGGAATTTTAATTTCTGCACTTCTAGTCTCCTCATATGAGTCAACCGCCGAGAGACTCTGTATCGGGGAAACACTATCAGCTAAATCTTGAAATCATTACAGGAAGGTGATTAATACTTCAATGATGCAGGAAAACTAACTTAAAACAACGGAAGTGAAAAATTGCTGTAATTCTAACCTCTGCTTCTGGAATTTCTTCGATGTTGCTATCATCAGCAATCATGATTTCGTCACTTCTTTGTTCCCCAATGATTTCTTCTGGGTTTCCTACCGGTCTTTCCTCCTCAATCTTGGTAATGCTTTCAGTGTACTCATCGTGGGAAGTTGTTTCAAACTCCTCCAAAGCTACAATCGAGGGGCTTCCCAGATTTTCCCGTGCTGTTTCAGTTTCATTTCTGTCCTGCTCCTCTGATTCTAACATGGAAACTTCATTTCGATTTTTTTCATCTTCCTCCGGTTCTTCCACTGGTCTAGGGGTGACGTGCACTTCGTTAACATTGTCATTTGGGATGTTAAACTCTGCACTTCTTGTCTTCTCACCCCCTTCATCCATTGAAAGATTCTGGAGCAGGAATACAATACCAAATAAATCAGGAATTATTGCAGGAAGATGATTATTTCACTTCGCTGATGTAGGAAAACTAATACTAGAAAGAATGATAAGTTGACAATTGCTAAAATCTAACCTTTGCTTCTGTAGTGCCATCCTCGTTGATGTCAGCAGCAATTATTGTATCTCCAAGTTTCTCTTCTGGGCTTCCAACAGGTCTCTCCCCCTCGATTTTGGAAATCGATTCAGGGTAATCATTGAGGGAAGTTGTTTCAAACTCCTCTGAAGCTACAACCGATGAGCTTCCCAGGTTTGCCTTAGCTGGTTCAGTGTTTTGCTTCAAGATTTGCTCGGAGTGTTCCTCATGTTTTGATGTTTCAGTCACTTCCTGATCCTCAACCACAACGTTGTCTTCACCTGGGAAAACCGTAACTCCTGGTTCGCATTCCATTGTCAAAACTTCTGCTGGAGTGATATCCTCACTTTCTCTTGTCACGCTATCCTCCGGCTTCAAAGCTGCGACATAAAATTTCCTTTCTTGGTTTTCGACAACCTCACCTTCTGTACTCAGATTGCTACCAGCTGTAGTGGCATTTTCCAGGGCTTTGTTTTGGTTTTCTGCTTCTTTTTGCGTCTCCTTATCTATATCCTTCATCCCAGTTTCAGATTCTTCTTTGGACGTCTCAACGTTTTCGGCTCTCTTAACAAATGATGATTCCAAGTTCTGCTTTTCAACTTCATCTTCAATTGAAGCATCCTCTTTCACCCTCTCGACTAATTTACCAGTTTTTTGGATTTCGTCCTCGCGTGCCATACTGGAGTTCTCTTCAAGATTCTTACAAACATCAGGTTCGGTGACCAACGAACTCCCAAGCTTGTCTGTTGCACCTACATTGCTCTCTGTTGGCTCATCTATTTCATTTTCAGTGGCTGTTTCAGTTGATATACAAACGTCTTTGACACCGAGACATGGCATTTCCTCTCCCTTGTTCTTCTCCTCCCCTATGTCTGTACTTGGTTGTGTTGCTTCAGGATCCATCTCCAAGGCGATTGATTTCTTGTCTTCTCCTTCGAAGCTTGTTTCCTTCAAGTCTTGTTCAACAGATGTTGTCTCGGTGCTTGTGAGGCTCTCCATGTTTCCCTCATGGGGAACCTCGCTTAGTACTTCAATATCCCTGCTTGAGCCTCCTGTCAACTCAGGGGTTTGAATACTAACTCCTTCATCTTGCCCAAAACTTGCTTCTGCCATGACGTTTTTATCTGTTATCATTTTTGCTTTCCCCTCTTCCTCCTGGAAGCCACTCATTTCTTCCTTGGTATTCAATTGGTCATCTTCAGTATTCTCGTTCAATTCTCCATCAGCAACTGAGGTTGATTTTAAAAAACTTTCACCCTCAGTGGTTCCCACATTATCTAAGGCATTCACGTTTCCAACCTCATCATCATGTGCCACTTGCACGCATTCTGTTTCCAGGATTTCAATGCTTCCAGGAGGTTGGCTAAGCCAAGATTCAGTGCTTTCCTGTTCTTGCAGGGGAACTTCGTTGACAGTCACATTTGGAAGTTCACTTGCCAACTCTTTGTTTTCCTCGTCTATTATCTGCAATCCATGAGAAAAAAAAGGGGTGAATGTCTTGGCTTGGGCCTTGAAATAAAGAGGCTTCTCCCAGGAAACACTTAGCAAAAAGTAAGGAAGCAGGACTATGCATTAGTATTTCCGATAAGCTTTTGGAAGCTAGAATCTTACGTGAAGAGTAATACCGGATGAGAGGCCACCTGCCCTCAGGGTAATATTCCTTCCTAGTGTTAACTTAAATACCATGTGCCAAACAGTAGCCTCATAATAATTTTCATTTCTCATCTTCAACTATTAATGGAGAACACCCACACACAAGATAATAACAAATTCAACAAGTATTTTTTTGCAGCAAGTTTCTTTTACTCGAATAAAATGGTCACATGCATCATATATTTGTTTTATGTTTTTCTTCTTCTTTTTTGGTACGAAAGGAGGTAACCATGCACTCTATTTAGATTCGTCAAATAAGACAACGAGGGTTTGAACCTAGAACACAAAAAGTAGAGTATTCTGCCTAAAAACACTTGATAACTACACAACAATACATAATAAATCAACAATTCCACCTCCAATTCTAGCAGAGTGTTAATCTGATGGTGTATAAGGAAAGAAAATAACATCCTACCTAAGTGCTCCAAAAGAATGGCAAATGCTGTGTATAGGTGAATGATTGGATTCTCACCGCCCATCTGTTCGGTTAGAAATGAATGAATCCACATTTCTTCTAAAATTATACTACGAGGTTTTGAAAAAGTGAACCATGCTATTTGATCGCTCCTCAGAAAGAATGAAGCTAGTTGGTTGTTGTTACCTTTTCTGTTTGAGTGCTGATAGTCTGGGTTTCAGAAGCATCACTTCCACAACTATATGCTTCTGACTCAAATTCAACTGTTGGTTTCTCCATTTCAACACCTTCCTTTGGGCTGCCTTCAAAGCTCTTAGCAGAATCCTCTTGTTCCAGGATGGTCTTCTCGGTTTCTATGCTTTCACCACCCATTTCAGTACCATGAGAGGCTTCGTCGACTGCCTCTTCATATTCAGATTTGCCCGTCTCAACTCCTACTTTTGATGACTTTTCATCATCCGGAGTCTCCAATTTGCTGATGTTACTGCCATCGTCTGCTTCACTGGGGTTTACCCCCTTCAAAAGCTCCACATCAGATTCAGATATGCTTTTTACATCGTTCAGTTCAAGAGGCGCATGCAGCTCTCGAACCAAAGCGTAGTCAATTGTACTCTCCTTTCCAATATCTATTGGCCCCATGTTGGTGTCATTCCCTTGAATTGTTGAGTCACCCTCTGTCTCAGCTATATACTCTTCAGTTGCCTCTGCAACTAAGGGAGTTTCTTCTTTATCAGACGATGTTTTTTCTTTCTCTAGAGCCTCACCAGGTGTCTCACTTACTTCAGTGACAAGGTTGTGTGCTTCCAGTGGCACTGGGGAAGATTGCATAAGTTCTAGTTCTGGCACGTAATCCAAGGATCTCTCACCAGCAGTAATTTCTCTTTGATCTTTCGGTTTCGATAATTCATCGCAATATTCAGTTTTACCTTCAGGTTGTGTCTTTTCGGTTGATTCATCTGCTCCATCCTTTCTTGCGGTTGGGATCTCCATATCCTCATTATCACCCAAGATGGAGATTTCTGCAGATTCAGCTACAACATCTATGTCATTTGACCTCATCTCACTTGTTTCAGCTGTTGCTTGACCCTTCTCTTCAGAAATGAGGTTAGAACTGTCTAACCCCATTGGGTACTCTGATTCGGCTTCAGTTAACCTTGTTTCCTCTGCTTCCACCGCATCCTTCGAGTCTTCTTTCTCTAAACGCTCCTTGTTAACCTCTTTCTCAATAATCTCAGGTGCTGAGGAGCTTTGAACGAGATTTGAGTCACTTTCTTGAGCCGTTTCTTCTTCTGATGATCCTATAGTACTTTGAGCATTCAAGCCTTCATTTGCCTCTGCCTCATCCTTAAGCTCCTTGGCGGTGCTTTCTGCTGTGGAATGTGTGGCTTCGGAATCCCTCTCTCTGGATTCGATGTTAGCGTTCCACACCTGTTGAACGGGAAACTATTAAGTTGACAATTGAGAGAGGAGAGTTGTTAGGGGAAAGTTTGGACACACAATCTTTATGTTTTCCCTATTGCACACCTCTTTATCTGGTATCATTGCCTCTCTTCTGCCTTCTTTCAAGCTTTCCTCGACTTTATCTTCCCCGACATCTGAGGAAGGGAGATCTGTGATTGCACTTTCCTCCATTGTCGTACTTTCTCCATATGCCTGTATGACGGTTGGAGGTATGAGTATAGAAAACTCACTAAGAAGTGATTACGAAAACAAGGGCTTAGACAGGATACGTTTGTTTATATAGATTTTTGTATTCACTTCACCTTATCTTCCTTTGAGCACTCTTGGATTGTTACTTTTTTATTGCTTATAACGCACATGATTATTTTTTTTAAGACAGTATTCCATATACACCAATGAAAGATTCAGAGAAACTTTCCATCTATCTATCTGAGAGAGGCTAAATAACCTTCAGAACTGGTTAACTTGCTAACCTCAGCCTCGTGCTTCTTGGCGTCCGTTTCATTTCCTTCAGAGGACTTTGTTGGGCGTTCACCTGTGGGTTCTGGTGAGAAATCAGTAATAGTGTTCTCTTCATTTTCCATCTCTTTTTCAATGTCTTCAGCCCTGTCAGCCAGCGTAGGATCTTCACACACCTGAACGGCCAATAAAACAGTCCAACTTAATGAGCAATTGTGATAAGAAGCTTGAAGAAAAACTTAGAAGGCCATTAGATTATGCTATATGAAGGAGACCTCTTGATATATGATCTGCTCATCGATGGTTTTTGTCTCATCCGATGTTATGTAACTCTGATCTCCACTAACCATTTCGGTGAGTTCCTCCGGAAAACTGTTCGATGAGCTGACTTGCTCCTCTTGACCATAGTGGTATTCTTCTTCTCCCGATGTTCGTTTCTTGACAGGAATGTCTTCCTCTACTGTACTTCTCCCGTCCTCGCCACCTGCTTCAGATGTTAATTACAAGTGTATGAAGTTCTCTAACTGTGCGTGAGTCCGAGCGCACTTAATTCGTTTACATGCTTGAATGGATGTTAGGCAGTTCTTTTCATGAGCGTTAAAATCCCATTAGAAGGAACATACACTAAACATGTGAATATTGCAGTCTTCTGATAGAGGAGTTGATTGGAAACACGAGAAAGACAAAAACAAGAAAATCTTCTACTCCGTACATATTGGGATGATACTTTGAATACTTTCTGGTGGTTCGAGCCTCCTTTCCCGAAAAATTGCATAATTTTTGTGTAGCTAACTCTTGGTCGGTGAAACGCTCTCTCCCTCTCTGTAACCCTAGGGTCGCAGCCGCCCATCTTCTTCCTTCCCCTCCCCCCCGGGTTCCGACAGCGGAGGGCGTCGCCATTGGGGCAGAGCCTCACCTCTATGCACTCGTTCTGTCTTCTTTCGCGTGGCGCCGGAAGCGGCGGTAGTAGGTTTTCCCGCGGCGCATGGTGTCTTTTCTGGCGATTTCCAGGGTCATAGTGGCGGTGGCGGCGTTTGGGTGGCTGCGGTTTTGGTGCTCGGCGCCGCAGGCACGGATATATACAGGGGGCACGTAGAGCTTTGGCTTAGTGGTTGGTGTATATATGCTCTACCAAACGGGAGTTCAATTCCCCCGCCTGACTCCATTAACCTTTTTTTTCTTTCCACAAACTCTTCTCTCTCTCTCTCTCTCTCTCTCTGCATAAATTCTCACTAATTGGAAATAAAGATGATTCATTTGGCATTAATTTTTTCCACAACCGAGTATTTTTACTGCATGTTAATTTCATTACGGATTAACACAGAGATTTGGAAATAAAGATGATTCATTTGGCATTAATTTTTTCCACAACCGAGTATTTTTACTGCATGTTAATTTCATTACGGATTAACACAGAGATTGAATTCACTCTACGGATTAACACAGAGATTGAATTCACTGACATGTCAATTTATATACTTACGAATAAATTACAATTCCTTCCTTTTTTTTTAACTTAGGGTGAAAGAGGAACTCCCCAGCATCCATTGAAACTTGTCAATTTATTTGTCAAATTTTTTCGCTCCGTCACTGATTGGCTGGTAACTCTTTTATTAGTAGAAATTGGTACACAACTATAGCAAATTTCTGAATCCATCCATGCTCGGCGACTTGGTGGTTTTTGCACGAAGACGACAATCTTGTTGTGTGGCAGCGATGGTGAAGGTTTTTGTTTTTGCGTTTGTGTTAGTGTTGTCGGTCTTCCTTCCTTGCACGCTGTTTGTACCATATTTCACCGCCTGTCGATCGACCGAAAGGTGGCGTTTATGGGAATGCTCTCTATTTTATTATTTCGTATTAATAATATAACTAGTTTTTATTTGTTTGTATTTTAATAAAGTGCAGGACACTTGGCATGCTCCTATATATTTGGAAGTTAAAAAGACATTTGTCATTGTCCTACACACTTTGAAGTTGAAGAGGGGTTATTTGGACAAGTGGCATGCTCCTACACACTTTGGAGTTTGTGGGAAATTATTTGGACACTTGGAAGATGATGAAGAGTAGTGAGAAGTTAGGAAGTTATTTCCTGAACATTTTATTTTCTATAAATAGCCTCTTTTGGCTTCATTATAAACTCCTTCAACAAATCAAAGTCTACACTTTGTTCTTATTTTTGTCTTCCTAAGAATAGGATTAACTTAACTCTCTTGCTTTCAATGAGGATCCGTCCTTTTTGATTGTAAATCTACCTTGGAAAAATAACAAAGTCCATTTGTTATTTTTCTTCCGCTACACCCCACTTCACTAAACCATCAATTCATTCCGTCCAATCGATGGGTCGATTCTGTTCTTGAAGATTGGCGGGTGACGGTCTTCTTTTACGAGTCAATTCATCACCACCAAAAAATAGCATTTGATTCATTCGCCATTTCTTTTCCGGTGAAGTCCTGAAATACGGCAAGAAACCTCAAATCCGTTTGTGGAGACAAGCCGCATTTGCCTTTATTTTTGTTCTTGGTTTTGTTTCCCGAAATCTCCGTCGATTTCGATCGAGGGAAAAATTGGTAAACACACGCGGGACTTTCTCACCCGTTTGTGGGTGTTTTTTATTGGTGGTTTAGTGTGTTGGTTTCTGTGTGTGTAAGTTAAGTGTTGTCACATGTGTTGGGTTTGGTCTGCTTCATTGCTTGGCCTGTTAGGGTTTGGGAGGATTGGTGCTTCTATTTGGGAAGTCTTTGCGCCTTTGTGACCGTCCACACCTGTGTTAAAGGATAGATGTGCTCTTCGCATGTATTTTTCCGATGATTATCAATGGCAATGTTATCCTTTAGGCCAAAAAACACACTTTTGGTCGGTATCCTGTCTCAGTAAGTATCCAAATATAACGTTTGGCGGGTAGGTGTTTAAGATTGATATGTGAACCATCCTATGGTGAAGAAATACGAAAAAGTATTGAAAGTTGAAACTACTCACTTTTTCTTGCAACGAAAAACTCGGTATCCGAAGCTTTTTCTATCTGTTCCCTCTCTTCTTCCGTGTTGTCCTCGGCATTGATCTCGTTTACTGTCTCTTCAGATTTCAGTTCACAACCCTTTTCAGTGTTGATGTCCATCTCCCTTGTTGAGGTCTCTTCTATGTTTAGTTCTCCTTCTGTGGCTGTATGCCCTGATATTGTACTCTCCGAGCTTTCGGTTGCTTCGAATGTCTCATTAATGTGCTTCTCCTCTTTGTTTGGAAATTGGATTGCTTCCAGAGGATCCCCTGATTCAGACATGGACACTTCATTCTGCTTTTCACGATCCGCTTGGACTTCTTCCTCTATGGGTGGATGGGTGATCCATAACTCACTACCACTCTTGTTTGGGATCTCAAGTTCTGCACTTCTAGTCTTCTCATCCAAGTCAACGGTTGGGAGATTCTGCATCAGCAAAACATTATCAGCTAAAACTTGTATTCATTGCAGGAAAACAGTATTCCCTTCAGTGATGAGGAAAATCAGTAAAGAACAATAAACAAATTCTTGAGGAAGAACAATGAACAGTTTGAAAGTTCAGTAATTCTTACATTTGCTTCTTGAACTTCATTCTTGTTGATATCATCAGCGATGATCGTCTCGTCCTTTGGTTTTTCCCCAACGATTTCATCAGGGCTCCCAACAGGTCTTTGTTCCTCAATGTTGGTAATCGTTTCAGCATACTTATCGGAACCTTCTGTCTCAATCTCCTTGGAATCCGTGGGGGCTTCTCGTTCGGTACTCTGCACGTGGCACTGCCCTGATTGTTCCTCTTGTGTTGATGTTTCAGTTTTTTCCTGCTCTTCAGCCGCAACGCTGTCTGTTGGAATGTGGTCCTCTCCTTCTCTCTCTGTGCTTTCCCTTTGTCGCCCAAACGAAACATCAACTTTCGTATCTTGGATTTCATCATGCATACCTGTTTTACTTTGATCACTATCGGCTGCAGCAATAGTTTCAAGGATTTCCTTTTCGTCTTCTGTTTCATGTTGGCTCTCCTTGACGAAATCCTTCATTCCAGGTTCAGATTCTTTTGCAGATGTCTCAAGGTTGTCCACTTTATGAAAGAGTACACCTTTAATTTTTTCGAAAATTGAAGATTCTAGGTTCTTGTGTGGAAGTTCATCTTCTGTCTGTTCCCTCTCTTCCACGTTGTCCTCTAAGTTGACCTCCTTTAGTGCCTCTTCAGATTTCAGTTCACAACCCTTTTCTGTGTTGCTGTCGATCTCACTTGTTGAGGTCGCTTCAACATTTAGCTCTCCTTCTGTGGCTGTAGGCTCTGAAATTGTACTCTCTAGGCTTTCAGTTGCTTCGGATATCTCGTTAACATGCTTTTCCTCTTTGTTTGGAAATTTGATTGCTTCGGGAGGATCCTCTGATTCAGACATGGATACTTCATCTTGCTTTTTGCATTCCACTTGGACTTCTTGCTCTACGGGTGGATGGGCGATCCATAATTCACTACCATTCTTGTTCGGGATCTCAAGTTCTGCATCAGTGTTGATCGTCCCGTCCTTTGGTTTTTCCCCAACGATTACTTCTCTTTGTTCCTCAATGTTGGTAACTATTTCAGCATACTTATCAGAGCCTTGTGTCTCAATCTCCTTGGAATCCGTTGGGGCTTTTCGTTCAGCTTTCTGCATGTAGGACTGCCCTGATTGTTCCTCAAGTGTTGATGTTTCAGTTTTTTCCTGCTCTTCAGCCACAACACTGTCTGTTGGAGTGCGGTCCTCTCCTTCTCTCTCCGTGCTTTCCCTTTGTCGCCCAAACGAAACATCAGCTTTCATATCTTGGATTTCATCATGCATACCTGTTGAACTTTGATCATTATCGGCTGCAGCAATATTTTCAAGGATTTCGCTTTTGTGTCCTGCTTCTTGTTGGCTCTCCTTGACGAAATCCTTCATTCCAGGTTCAGATTCTTTTGCAGATGTCTCAAGGTTGTCCACTTTATGGAAGAATACACCTTTAACTTTTTCGAAAAAAGAAGATTCTAGGTTCTTAGGTGGAAGTTCATCTTCTGTCTGTTCCCTCTCTTCTTCCACGTTGTCCTCTGCATTGATCTCCTTTAGTGCCTCTTTAGATTTCAGTTCACAAACATTTTCTGTGTTGCTGTCAATCTCACTTGATGAGGCCGCTTTAACGTTTAGTTCTCCTTCTGTGGCTGTAGGCTCTGAAATTGTACTCTCTAGGCTTTCAGTTGCTTCAGATATCTCATTAACGTGCTTCTCCTCTTTGTTTGAAAATTGGATTGCTTCGGGAGGATCCCCTGATTCAGACATGGATACTTCATCCTTCTTTTTGCATTCCTCTTGGACTTCTTCCCCTACGGGTGGATGGGCGATCCATAATTCACTACCACTCTTGTTTGGGATCTCAAGTTCTGCACTTCTAGTCTTCTCATCCAATTCAATGGTTGGGAGATCCTGCATCAGCAAAACAGTATAAGCTAAAACTTGTAATCATTGCAGGAAAACAGTAATCTGTTCAGTGATGAGGAAAATCACTAAAGAACAACAAACAAATTTTTGAGGAAGAACAGTAAACAGTTTGAAATTGCAGTAATTCTTACATTTGCTACTTGAACTTCATTCTTGTTGATATCATCAGCACTGATCATCTCGTCCTTTGGTTTTTCCCCATAGATTTCTTCAGGGCTCCCAATAGGTCTTTGCTCCTCAATGTTGGTAATGGTTTCAGCGTACTTGCTGGAGCCTTCTGTCTCAATCTCCTCGGAATCCATTGGCGCTTCTCCTTCGGTTTTCTGCATGTGGTGCTGCCCTGATTGTTCCTCATGTGTCGATGTTTCAGTTTTTTGCTGCTCTTCAGCCACGACGCTGTCTGTTTGAGTGTGGTCCTCTCCTTCTCTCTCCGTGCTTTCCCTTTGTCGCCCAAACGAAACATTAGCTATCATATCTTGGATTTCATCATGCATACCTGTTGTGCTTTGATCGCTATCAGCTGTAGCAATATTTTCAAGGATTTCGCTTTTGTGTTTTGCTTCATGTTGGCTCTCCTTGACAAAGTCCTTCATCACAGGTTCAGATTCTTTTGCGGATGTCTCGAGGATGTCCGCCTTATGGAGGAAAAATTCTCCAACTTTTTCAAAAAAAGAAGATTCTGGGTTCTTGTGTGGAAGTTCATCTTCAGCTGAGGTCGAATCTTTCATCTCCTCGGCTAATTCCAATGTTTCTTGGCTTGCCTCCTTGCGCGACACACTCATACTCTCTTCAACACACTCCCCTACTACTGTTCCTGCTTTTTCGGAGGTAGTCTCCTCCACTGGTGCATCAAGCAATGAGCTGCCATGCTTGTTTTTCACGTCCACCATATCTATAGTTGGCCGTATAGTTTCAGGATCCATCTCCATACCCACTGAATCGGTTAAACTCTTTGATTTCTCGCCTTCTGAAGTCACCTGGCTATGTTCAGCGTACCTCACCGATTCTTCATCGGCAACTGAGAGAGATTTCGAAAAAACATCGCCCTCAACGGTTTCAACACTGCCTTTGTTGATGACATTCATATTTGCAACCTCAACATCGTTGCCAACTTCCTCGGTTTCTGTTTTCCCGAAGAATTCAATGATTTCAGGAGGTTGGCTAAGCCAGGATTCGATTCTCTTCTTTTCTTCTTTGGGGCCTTCGCTGACCGTGATACTGGGAAGTTCACTTGTCATCTCTTTGTCTTCCACTTCTCTTTTCTACAGTCAGTAAGAAATTAAACATGGGTGAATGTTTTAGCTTCAGCCCCAGATCAACTTCATTAACATGTTTATAGTTGGAGTTTTGGATGTCCTAGACATGATTGTTAACATAATAAGATAGAACTCTAGACTGAAACGGATAACGGAGAACAATACCATCAAGTGTTAGTTAAATTCTACACGTAAATTCATTCGTATTTAGCTCGCAGACATATCAAAGAAACAAAGGTCGTATTGTGTCCGTATTCCTTTTGCTGACATACAAATCCCTTGAACTTGCTTGAAAAAATCGACAGGGACAGAGTTTCAAAGTGGGATCAGAAAAACACTTGTGGTTCGTAATTTGTAGGGTTCTAGTGTCTTTCACACAAGAATTACAGAAAGTTTGACACTTAGACCCACACCTGGACCTCATACCTGCAACCGCTTAAGTTGTTAGGAAATGGACCAAACAATATATATTAATCTATCTAATTCCCTCTCTCAAGTGCAACCCCTTCTTGCACGTGGAGACGTAAAAAACTTCATAGATATAGCACGACAGAATACGAAGCAGAATGCAAACGGGGACTTATGCAAACAAAGAGACTTGAATCCAATACCTCTCCCAACCAAATCTCTGATACCATGTTAAGTTACCAGTATTTCCAAAAAGCTTAAGTTGTTAGGAAGTGGGCCCAACAATATATATCAAACTATCTAACAACCCCTACAAAGTCCATGTAATATAGTTCAAGATCACACAAGCTTAACTAGATGGCTTTTCACAGGTATCAGAATCACTGGAGATATTCTGTATAGTAAAAAGGTGAACTATGCAGAATACTCCAAATTTCCTCAGAATTATTGGGTTAAAATCTTCTTAGGAAGAGTTTTTCTTAACATCTAGAAACTGCAAATCTATGTGGATGGTTGTCTATATTCCTCATAGGTACTACATGATCTTGCACACCCCATCAGTCCATTCTTCTGCAGGCAAATTGTCAAAATTTTCCCATCTAATAACCAACTTTCATTCTAACAAAAACAAGATCATCATCATCATGCTATGTACGACGTCGAATTTCAGAAAAACTCAAAATCATCCTTATTATGCAAGAAAGATTGCCTTGTTAATTTTCTCATATTCTGACAGGGTGAAAATGAAACAGTGTGTGAATCAGGGATCAAAGGGAGTGTAGCTCACCAGTAGAGATGTGGGATCTGGAACATCAGCTTCTGTTGCCATTTCTCAAGTCTTTCTGTGTCTGATCGATCACCAGAGGGGTGAGCCTTCTTCTTACATGAAGAATGCTTTTGAAAATCCTTTCTGGTAGTTATGAGTTGATGGGAGAGTTCAAAAACTTTGAACATGGTGGTTCAAGTGACTTGTTTGGCTGGCTTGACAAGCATGTTGCTAAAGTAGTAACTGACAAGAGTGGCCACTTGGGCGGTGTGTGCTATTTATTTTGGTGAGTTGGCAAAAGATTTTACTAATGGATCCTGACATGCACATGCCCACACACTACTCAGGCTTCAGCTTTATCGAAACATTATTACACAAACCAATAATTCAGATATTTTTCACTGGCAGGTTAAAAAAAACAGTTGTTTGGATGACCAATTTTTCCATTTCCATTTTCTCCTTTTCCAAGTATTGGAGTTTGGCTTACCTCACCAAAACATGAATCTCATTCTCATATAATGCATTTTCGGTTTCTGAGTTTAGAGAACAAAAGGCAAAAGTACAGGGAGAGGAGTTTTTTAGTTTCTCATTATTTACTATTTCTATTTTGGTTAACGTAAGTCACTTACAGAATGTATTATGCACATATCTTTCAAACACTACTATTACAAATGCATTCTGCACATATTTCTCGAACACTCTACTGGTTCATAATATATGAGAAGAAAAATGCAAAAGGGGAAAAAAACAAAAAAAGAGAGGCTCCCGAACACCCCGTAGATAAACTTTGCTGTGGATTTTTGTTCGTACAAATTGAGAATGATATTTTGCCATGATTTTTACTTAGCTTAGGGTGATGGCATAATTATGAACTTTTCTAGCTTAGGGTGTAAACTTTCTTTCATTCCAAGTTATCACTTGGAAACCCTACTCTGAGAATGTGACTCTGGAAACTGACTGCTTCCATATGCTGTTGAAATGTCTTCTCGACAATTATCATATTCCTTGAGTTAATAAAGGCGACTTTAGTTCCAACCTAACTGTCCTTGTCGCAACTGTAGAATTACCGGGACTAAAACTACACTTGTTTTTGGAAATGGTGGGCTTGGGGGTTTCTTGGTAATTTTACAATTTTCGAACATGAAAAAGAATGCCGGCTCGACCCGGAAAAGCGCAGGCAGCAAATAGATCGTCGTGGCATGAACTCTGAATTTCTTCTCATAAGGCTACAAATTAAGGGACTGTCGGTTTGTGAATGTGTTAAGCAAATAATTTCGCACCCTCCATTGTTTTATCTCAACGCACTCCTTAACTTGTCATTATTCATCTGAAATTACATACACATCCCCACTTCTTGCATTCACTTTTTACGTACGAAAGACAATTTGATAATTTCACCTGAATAAAATCCCAAAAAAAAAAAATGCAAACAAATAAAAAGAGAATGAAAAAATATTTGCCCTTTTTGTATTTTGGTGATCCACCTTTCTTCTTGCACAAGAGGACCTTTTTGTCATCTCCGGTGCCCCTTGCTTTATTGGAAGAGACATCAATTCAAGGTCAGTTCTAATGGTCCCAAAATCGAAAAATTATACTATAACCCAAGGGCATAGCCACGTGGTGCCCCCCACTGAAATGTGTGGTGCAGAAAGCTCTGGGAGCCACTAAAATGTGTGGTGCAAAAAGCCCTGGAGGCACCACGTGACTATGCCCCGGGTGCATGGAATAATCTCTCCCCAAAATCATTGAATTAGCAGAAGAAAAAACCTACGTTACTTTTGCAATGAGTCCAAAGTTTATGTTCTTCCTTGGTAATGATGATATATTGACAAGGATATTAGCAGACTTCCGACGCTAATAAACATCTAATACACAGGTAATAAGGGAACCATCAATCAATATAGTATTATCAAATGAGATTAATCCCAAGTGTCAAAATTGGCCACCTCGGAGGGTCCCACTCTTTGGTGTACCAAGATTTCTTCTCACTTTATATATAAATTTCTAAGGAAATATTAGGTCTAGAGTTGTTGTTCTAGAAAATTAATAAGTACTTTAAGCTTTTTTTTTAATGCCTTTTATAGGATTAGTGGTATCTAGATTACAACACAGATCAATCGTAACTCCATCTAATTAAACCTGAGACCTCTCATGCCGTTCGGGCAATGCCCTGCTGGCTACTATAAGCTATTAAGCTACAGCGAGTAGAGAGATATAGGCTGGCCCACATTGAAAGTGGATTAGGAGTTTAGGACTATGACATGAGTTTTTAGCCTTTTATAGAGGTGGTGTTGGACTATTTAAAAGTTGCGGCTACCGACCGTGGCCTTATCGATACTGCACTGACGATCATGCGGGGCCCACTTCAGATTTCACATAGAAAATTAGAATCAATCCTATAATCTGAATAAAAAGTACGAAGATTGGATCGAGCATCTATGTATATTGAATTGAGCTAATTTTTTCCAAGCCCACCGGATTTTTTTTTAAAATTATTGAACGGCTCTGATTTGTTATTTTTCGTGCGGGACTCGAAAAGTGGCCCGCATGACCGTCAGTGCAGAATCAGTAAGGCCACCGTCTGTAGAAGGACTCGTTGGACTAGGCCTTGGCTCGCAACTTTTTCCTCCTCCAATGTCAATAAATTGGCAATGATCAAGCGTTGGCATGGCGGTTGAGGTACTGATCTTTTATCAGCCATGACTTCTGGATTGGGGACCCAGTGGGCTGCTATGAGGGGAGTTGGTTCCCACTCCGGTCTATTAATTTGATCAACAGAAAGTCTATGGATCACGACCGAATTCTCGATGGTTAGTCGGGTCCACTCCGGCCACCGGACGGCTGATCGGAGCCGACCAGCCGTCCGGTGGCTGGAATGGGCCCAGCGAGCCGTCGGGAATTCGGTCGGAATTTTCCATTGGGAACAATAGCACCACTGTTTGATCAAAGCCGTTCAGTATACGGAGTTCAACGAGTTGATCATTAGTAGGATAAATTAAAATGGGACATTGGAGTTACGTACAAAATCATATCGATCGCAATTGTCTTGTCATTTTTGAACGGTTAGCACAAATTTTGAAAGTAAGTTGTAGCAAGACAAACCTGCTTCAATCATCTAATTTGAGATGCCCGATCAATTTGATTTTAACGTGGGCGACATATTCAATGCACACAGCAAAATAAGCAGTTCCAATAGTGACGCCCTTGCCAAGATTATTGTGGAAGGGAACTCAATCGAGATTATTCGGGCACTTGCTCAAGAGGGAAAGTCTTATTTTGATTGTTGTTCTATCATTTTCAGACTGTTTAGAGCTTCTACCTTTATTTTCCTCTTGTTCTTTCATACATTTTAAACGTTCTTGTAATATGGTAGTTCATGCATTTAAACGGTCCCTATTAGGTGCTCGTTTAGTATTCTCTTAATAAAATTATCTCATATTTTCGAAAAAAAAAGAAAAAGACTTATTGCTGTCAATTATACATCCCCTTCCTTTCAATTATAATAAAACACAAATATTTTAGTTACCGCATTTTCAGTATATCATGTTTGTTTTTCCATCTCATTTGTGAGAAATTCATTTGTTCGCTTGTGAATTTTGGGCCTCATTCAACCAACATTTTAATTTTGATGCCTTGTGAGACGGTATCGATCCAAAAAGGAAAAGTTTGCTCACACAGGTTTTCGGACACAAATCCAACTACCGTTGTATCCAAAATTGTCTGATAAACTTATTCGTGGGAAATGCTACTATACACACCTTTTATTTGGGTGTATATCATATGCACCCTTAAAATGTTATGATTTATAGAGAAAATGCTATGAATGGTATTGCTAAAAAGTTACGATGTTAGTATAGAAGTTACAATGCACCAAAATGTTATGAATCATAATAACAAAGTTACGAATCGTATTGTTGAAAAGTTACTAAAATGTTATGAATGAAGGTGTATATGGCACACACTTTTAAGGAATGTGTATTGTAAACTTTCTCCTTATTCGTATCTAGATATGTGCACCAAAATCTGTGTATAACATTGTTCTATACATATACTTAAGAGAATTGATTCCTGCACTCTCTTTTTTATAACTACACTCCTTTTTTAGATTTTAATGTTAAAAGTGTATATGTTCATTTGCTAAAAAACAAAAAAGGGAGTGTGGATATCAAAAAAAAGGGTGTAAAAATCAATTCCCTAGACTTACATGTAGTCGCCTATGATTTCTTATCAAAAAAGTACAATAAGGGTGTGTTCCAATAATCCAAATTTTCAAATAATTAAGTACAGTACTTATTTTTTGAATTAAATGTGATATATTATGAGTAGATGATCTGTCTTGTAAAACGAAAAATAAGTATTTAAAGACTAAGAATCTCAGCGGAACCAAGCCTAAGTATGTTAATCAACCACAGAAAATAATTGCCATTTGCTTATTAGAGTCTCAAACCGACTAAACTATATTAAGAGGTGGCTCTACATTATTTTTATTTTTTTGTAAGTAGCTCTACATTATTATACTCGTGTGTAATAAGAAGAGATCTTTATATAATACATGTGAAACGATTAAGATTTTTTTTTTAGCAAACCAAATCATCCCAATATTATATCAAACCTAGCCAAAACATATACAATACAATAAGGGGACACTACCGAACCCAAAATACAAAACTAACAAAAGAAATAAAAACAGAAAGAAAAAACAGGGGGAAAAAAAACTGTATGGAGCCACGGAGCCGGACCCATCAAACACACTCGTGAGGAGGGGTTGAAGAGACCAAGTATGAACACGGAGCAAGCCCTCCTGGATGGCCCGCCGCTCCAACTCGAACTCTTTTCGCAACAGACTGAAGGCAGAAGCTGCTACAAACGTCATCTTCGTCACTGATACGCTGATTCCACTCTCCCCTCGATTAAGAATTACAATAATACAATTTATCTTCATAGATAATGTCTTCAAAGTTCAACTCAATTGCCTTCTTTGAATTGGCGGTTCCTACGTAAATTATTATCAGGCTGATAACGGTGCCGGTGCCGGTGGTTGATTGAAAAGTTTTAGATTGCCATGTCAGCCATCTACGTGGCGAAAGAGACTACCAATATCTCAAAAGTGAGAAATTGAAGTCCATAAAAAAACCGTCCAAGGAACGCAACTTCTAAATACAACTACGCAGAGTCGGGCTAAATTTATCATGTGGAATCACGTGCATCAAATGATTTTGGGTCCAAAATTTTCGAATACAACTGTGTGTGCGGAGCCGGGCTAAATCTGTCTATGTGGACTCACGTGCATCAAACGATTTTTGGATATAATTATTTTCAAAGTTGTGTTCGGAAATTATGTTAGTATTAGTATTCTTATAACTATCATACATGCCCCACCTAATTCGTTGTTTCGCATGCTTTATATCTGTAAAGACAGCAATATATATTTATATATCTTGTAAATGAAAAAGCAGCAAATGATCAAAACCATTGGACGATCAAAATCAAACCGGCCAAATCAGAATTCCATTGTCCTCTTCCGCCGCCCATATGCGAATAAGTTCGTCGGCGCAAATGCCAACTCACAGACGAAAAGCCAATAAAGAACATGGGGTCCGAATCTGGATTCAATTTCATTTGCTAAGACATTTTTTTTAATAATAATCAAGTATCCGAATTGGCTAATGAACACTTCGACTAATTTCGAATTTCCAAAAGTTAAAATGATGGAAAAACTTTTAATGGATCTAATAGATTTTGTTACGGTCGAAAGCACGTGTTCTCTCACTCGACCAACTCCTTGGGATTTTTCACATATCCATACAATACGTAACAAATTTTAATGGTGTGTCGGGATCGTAGCTAGATTTTACGGAGGGTATAGATGAGAATATAAAATTAAGTAGCTCATTTTTTTGTTTGGATTAGTAAAAAAAATGTGGCGTAAAAACTTGTATTTAATTATATATCTATGCCAGCTACTTTTATATGACACTAAATAGCAGTTTAATTCCTTTCTGTTTCCACTAACTAATGACAAGTTCGTGTTTTAATTTGCTCCTTAGGTGTAAAGGGAAGATGAAAAGCACTGCAATATATGAGTGGATGCTGAAATGCTTTAATGAGCAATAATCTCTTGATCAACAGTTCCGATTGTTTGATGTTTTCGACGAGCAATTTGTGATGAACGGTTCCGATCGTTGTGGTAAACTCTATATGAACTCACAAAAAGTCCAATTGTATTTTGTAGTTCTCTTGAGGGAACTGATGAGAAGCCGTCTCTTTTATGTTTTGCTCTTTAGGTGTAACTTTATGTCAACCCCACCAACTAGTTTATCTTGTTTCTTAGGGAAGAAAAAAAGCAATGCAACATACGAGTGGCTGATCAAATGCTTTAATGAGCAATAATCTCTGGATCAGTAGTTCCGATTTTTTGATGTTTTTGACGAACTCTGCGTAATGAACGATTTCGACGTCTATTGAGATAAACCCTATATGAACCCACAAAAGCCCAATTATCTTTTGTTGTTCCCTTGAGGGGACCAATGAAAAGCCGTCTCTTTTACGTTTTGCTCTTTAGATATAACTTTATTTTAACCCCACTAGTTTATTTTTGTTTCTTAGGGAAGATGAAAAGCAATATTGCAGCATATGAGTGGATGATGAGATGCTTTAATGAGCAATAATCTCTTGAAAGAGAAAACTCAGAAAAGACCCCAGTGGTGGGCGATGTGGAATGGATGCGTCACGGTTTATTGATAGAAGCCTTCGGATATAGGGCGGTGTTAGTGTTGGCCCACGTGACATGACATACCTGCATACGTTGGACAAAACTTCTCCCTTCTGTTTTCCGGCCAAAGAATTATCTTGTGGCCATTTTTGTAGGGCTCAGCCATTGGTTTTATTTTATAATCGGATGTTCGGATCAGTTTGTGCACACTTTGACTAGTTTCGGGCCTTGAAGTTAACTGCCAGAGAAAACCCTTTAGTAACCTCAATGTTTGGAATGTTTGGCTTTTGTGTAATTCGAATATGTGACCTCACAGAAAATAAAAACTAATTATTTTTCTCGTATCCACTTTGCCAATATACTCGTATACTTAATTAGTGATTTTCGAACAAAGGATTATGTTAAAGCTACAAATTGTGAGCATCCACCGTGGAAGGATTAAATAGCAGTGTACTGTCATAAAAAAATAAAAATAAAAACCACCGTGGAAGGATTAAATAGCAGTGTAATGTCATCCCCCCCCCCCAAAAAAAAAAAAAAAAAAAAAAACAAGACTCTAATAAATGTAACAGTGTAACACCTACTTTCAAAGAAAAATACTAACTATTAATTCAACATTTTGCTAAGCATAAAAGGGCAAGGGAGGAAACAACCAGACATGAATGGCAACTTTCTTTTGAGACCCACACCAAATACGAAAAGGTCCAAAGAGCTATAGCATCTAAGTTTTACCGCCTCGCTAAGGGCTAGTAAACCATAGTTAGGCTCTGCAAAGGGTCAAAAAATTTAAGGAGGCATCGGTCCCACGACTCCACCCTTTAACCCTGTTGAAGTAGAGCCCATGCACATGGTGAGACAATATTTTATGGGCTCATGGTCGGAAGAAATCTCTTGGTATGCACCACGCTGAAGTTGAGAGGAGCCATATCATCAGTACAATAATGTATAGGATTGTTTGTAAGTATATATGAGGACGAGGACTGATTGGTCTTGTCAAGCTACAAAATGCTAAATAGTACTAGTTTTTTGTTCTTTTTTCGGTGGAATTTTGAATGGTTGGTATTTGGAGTTTGGTTCTTGTACGTCTTTGACGGTTTGATTTGAGTCGGATATGCACTTATAAGATCGTTTAATAATTAAGAGGCTTATGTAAGCCTAATTGGATTCAGCTGGACCCACCTGGGGATTGAGCTGGTCCCACCTCTAAGGTGGAGATGCCAAGTTGCCAACCATGTCAGGAAAAGGAAGCCAGACATGTAATTATTACGTGGCAAATGGCACAATCTACCCCCAAATTAGGACCGCAAATTAATCCATCAGCTCGTGAGCTCGGCTCGTTAATGCTCAGTTTGACTAAACGAGCCGAGACCGAGCTCGAGTTTTCGGTTCGCTTAGTTAATGAGCCGTTTAAAGCTCGGCTCGTTCGACAAAAACTCGGCTCGATTGAAGAGATTTGTTTAATAAATAACTAAGCTCGGCTCGGCTTGTTTACTGCCAAACCCCAATTATATTTTCATCATAAAGGCCCAATTGGACCAGATTATTGAGGTCAGGGAACACATCAAAGGGTCTTGGATAATGCACCGGCATTTGCTTTATATGCTAGCCAATTGAGTACAAAACCAATGCGCTTACACCATTACAAACGAAGAAAGGAAATAAAACAATCACACAACGTAATGGATACTCCAATATGTAAGACGTCTCATACGCAAGAAGATAGACTAAATCAGAATAACCGGATCTTGCACTGGCTCTAAAATGTAAGCCAGGTTTAAAAATCCAAGCTGCCCACACGGAAAGCCCACGCTATAACATCCGAAGTTGAAGCAACCCTCAACCTACTATAATCCACCTCCAACATCTCGCCATTTTGCGTCCAAGATAGAATCCCAAATACTACGCACCTATTTGATGGGCGAAACGAGCCACCACAACTGAATTTCCAGCCGCCATAGAGAGGACATTGCCAAGAATGAACATTAGTACATTACTATCCCCGTAAGAACTGACTTACGGATAACACACCTGAGAATAGGCAGAAATCTATGCAAAAAAAAAAAAGAAGTGCTCCTTTTACTCCATGGAGTGATTATACCGTTCTATTCAAAATCTTGAACTCCACAGCTGTGGAATGTGGTGTCGAAAGATCCTAAACATAATGTTACAATACCCATGAGCACTTGATAATTTTTTTTTTCCTCCTTGAGAGCCAGACATAGATACTCCCTCCGTCCCAATTTAGTAGTCCCTCGTTATATTCTAACCGGATAAAAAATTAGTTATATCATTAACTCAGTAATGAATTTTATATCAAATATAAATTTTGTTTAATAGATCTCGATTAGTTTTATAATATAATGTTTGCAAAATCACATAAAATATTATAAAATTACAAAATATAATCAATTGAAAAATAATACAAACTCAAAAAAGGAATGTTAAATTGGGACAAAGGCCGTACGAGTCTCACACAAAAAATGCAAAACATGAAACACATGCGTGCCTCCGAGTGTTGGCATGTTGCGGAGCACGTCCGGGCAGCCGTAAATAATTTGCCTCCCTTCGATGACTGCTATTTTGGCTATCAAATAATGGGGTTGTGGTTGATCAAAGAGAAAAAAAAAAAGAGTTGCGTTGTCGAGGACAATCACTCTGTTTTGTTCTCCTCTCAGAAATAATCTCTCTAAAAATTTTGACTGTTTCGTTATTCATGTTTTTTCGTCTTTAGTGATTTTTTATTAAATTTTTTACTTTTTGAATGTATATAGCGTACCTCTATTCAAAAAGTAAAAAGAATTTGTTAAAATGTTAAAATTTTTATTAAAGACGAAAAAATACGCAAATCTATAGAACTTTTTTATCTCAAAACTGCAAACCAAACACAGTTATCAAACCCACTGCGGATGCTCAGTCTCACATTAATCGAATGTAGTATACTTAATTTCAACGGGAGATATATGGAAGAGTTGACGCTGGGCTAGTCGACAAGCTCAAATTTATTAAAAATTTGGTCTATTTAAGTTGTGAGAATGCGCTCAACTTGATAGTTAATTTTGGATTGAACTCTACTCAGTAAAATCTAACGAGTTATCAAAGCCAGAATACCTAATTATGGTAACGTGCATCATGGTGCTACTACGTAAGCAATGGAAAGTGCTACGGATATTTATATAGTCCGAATGCTAATAATAGTACTCCAGTGTATATTCCTGAGGGTAAATTTAAATCAATCGGTATCTTTTAGGTTTCCAATAAAATTTTGGATTTAGCAAGAGCAATGTAATAGATACAGTCTTACGGACATTTACACATAGATTTCAACACAAATGTACCCGAAACAATGCACGTGGAATCTACACGCATCAGACGATTGTGAACGCACATATCTATGTCCAAATCCTTTCCAATTTAAGCCTACTTCTGATTAGCTCTCGTAACATTCAATTTGTATGTACCTAATGGGCCTAGCCCAGATTAACCAAGGCTCGGGCAGTAACGACGTCGTCCAGCCCTATTTGCTTGGGTCGTATCCACGACCGACAGTATACGGCCCACTCTCGGTCTATGTTGTAGATAACCATTTGCAACGGGGGTAAAATGGGAAACTAGAGACATGATTGGCGGGAATAAGAGCCGTTGCTTTGTCAAACACCAAAACTTGGCGCCAAAACCCTCCATTTCTATTCCTTTTCGGCTGCCCGTAATCTCACGGTCAGCTCTCTCTCTCTCTCTCTCTCTCTCTCTCTCTTCCTGTGTACGCTAGTCAATTAGGTCACGTATCCCTCCCTCTCTCCTCCCATCTAAATATATAAACGTTCTTTTTCTCTCTCTCTATATCATCACACACATTCTCAATCACTTTGACGCCTCCCCTCCCTTTCTCCATTCAAAGTCTTTCCATTCACCTCTTTTCTCATTCCTCTTTCCTTACCACCTCAAAGGAATTACCAAAGACCCCTTTCCCCTTATTCCCTCTTCTTTTCTCCCCCTAAAAAACCCCCCATTTTCCTCCAATTAGTTTCCCACAAAGATTTTTCCAAATCAAAAATCCATCTTCTACCTCTCTGTTTTCCTCTGCAGATCTTCTTCTCTTTCTGGTGTTTCGCGACACAAAAGTTCCAACTTTGGTACTTTTCTACCTTGTTTGAGCTTGATTGGATATGGGTTTTTCAAAGAAGCATCAAGTGGTGGACATAGGCCTGGAGACAGAAGGCAAGAAATGGGTGATTGCCGGAATCGCAGTACGTGGTCCGATGAGGCCGATAAAGATGAAGCCAAAGGAAAGGGAGTGTGGTTATGAAAGCGATGAATCGAGTTCGACAACCCCAAAGGCGAAAGAATCGAAAATACCGGAGAGGCTGTCGTGCCCTCCTGCCCCACGGAAGCGCCGCCCTTCGTCAACTTGCCATTTCAATGGCGCTAGGGAGTTCTTTAACCCTCCGGATTTGGAGTCGGTGTTTATTAGACATGTTGAGAGAGCAAACTGAGTTCTTTAGGGGATTTATTAGTTTCAATTTAGTTGGTGTCTTTTGGGTTTTGGTGTTGTTTTCTTGGTTGCTCTCTGTTGTAGAAGTAGTAATAGTAGTAGTAGGGTAATAGTAGCTTTGATGGAATGAGGGTGTACAATTGTAATATATTTATGAAATGGGTATAGTAGTCCAGTTTAGCTAAGTTTCAGAATCTTTTGCAAGTTTCTTCCTTTTTTCTTAGTAGTACTTGTTATGGACTGGGTTTGAATGATTTTGTTGAGGTTTCATGGATTGTCTTTGCTGAGATTTTGAATGGAAGTTTATTGTGATGTTTGTCATCTGCAACCCTGAAACTTGCTTGCGTTTTTGTGATGTATTTACTATTTACCTACATAAAGACAGTTTCTTAGGCCCTGTTTGTTTGGTTGCGATTGTACAAATTAATGCTGTGTTTGCTTCTCTTTTTGAAAAATATTTTTTTAAAAATTTCTCATAGATTTTTCTTACTTTCAATTATTTTTCTCTCTGTTTCTCTTCACTTATTATTCCTACTACTTTTTCAAAATAAAATTTAAAAAGTGTTCCAAACACAGCATAAATGGTTTCGCATGACACATTTCCAAAATTGTTTTTACACACCCAAGATTTTCATAATTATTGTAGTGTTTGGAGTTTGGACATTCTCTCAAAAAACTAACTGAAGTTGGCCTGAGGTGAATGGATTTTAGACTTATGAGTTGCTTATTTTCAATGTCTCAAGTTTATTCTTTTTAATTGAGACGATCTCATCAGTCTTCTCTTTTTGTCTTGAAGAGAATTTTTTTTTCTTCATCCGAATCTAGAAGCTCTTTCAAATCTACAATACAGACTAATAGATGTTCTTACTCTCATTTCATTATCAATAAATAAATCTTGAGGTCGCCTCATTTTCTACACATAAACATGTGAAACCGCTATCAGTGAAATTGAAAGGTTTAGTCCAAAGTGTGGGCAAGAAATGTGGAGGATTCTTATTGGTTACATCCTCTTTGCAATACCCCCTCCACTTTCTTGCACTATGAATTCCTCTCTCTCTCTCTCTCTCTCATAACCAAGTCAATAATCTACTCAAGTAAGAAAAGGTTCGCCAACACATGCAAAAGTAAAATAATTTTTTAATGGCTGTGATGCTGCAAGGATGTTTCATTCACAAATTGATTGGCCTTTTGACAAATTTCTCAAACGAAATCCTTCCTTGGCGCCCAAGTACCTTTCTTTATGCCCCTCAGTCCTCCCGTGTCCCACCTCTGAATTCATTTCCTCTGGTATTAGAGGACAAACCGCTATAAGGTTGTGGCAGATAAGAATCCTATGTGGGGTTTAAGGACTGTTTGGTACATATCCATTATTAAAATACTTTAGGACACTTGGTAAAATGGTACTTTATGAGTCAAGTTAATGCGCTTTTAGATAAGATTTGGGCATGTCTACCAAACACCACATTTGTTTGTGCCTCTGTGGTGGAGTTTAGAGGATTTGGTGCAAGATATCAACCAAGAGAGAGTCTGAGGTGCCGGTTCAAATTCTAACAGTGACGGTGGTAATAATGGTTCTCTAACAAAGGGAGGTGGTGGTGGCGGTCCAATGACAAATCAGATAGATTGTCTTATTGGTCCTCGTTGTTATGGGTGTATGTTGGAGTTTTTTAATTAGTGTGAGTTTTCTTTTATGCGTAGGAGTGCGAAGGAGGTGGCCGGTGACCCATTCTTCGGCATGAAGCGGTAATAGTGGTCGAGGGTGCCATTACCTGAGAAGACTACCCTCATTTGTGGTTTTTTATTCCTTTGATTAAGAACAAATGCTATCTAGATAATTATCTTGTGTACACGTATTTTCTATCAATGAGTTATTACCATTTTGAAAGGAAAAAAAAAGAAACAAACAAATACTAAAGAGGTACCTTAGCACAATAAAGAAAGTTTCATAGGGATTAGTATATATATTCTTTCTATAGCTATCTATAATAAGAAAAGAAAGCATGTGTGGTGGTAGTAGCTTGGGTGGGATCAATTATTAAGGTCTTTAGCTATTTTGTGAGATAGCGATTGTATCGGACTGGATATGACTCACGTAGCCTATTGCAGGTCACTGGGTAATAGAAGGGGGTCCGATCTCATCTATTTCGAAAATTCTTATGTCCTCTATGTCGAGAGATTTTTCAGTTGTTGGATTGCGTGAATTTTTCTTTCATGTTTTAAATTTAATGACCGAAAAACTCTTCAGCACAGAGACACAGGGGTTTTCGGCGCTGAGGAACCTGTCTCGTAATAAAATTATTGGTGTGGTTATTTACTAACTATTTGACTAGCTCTCCCCAGTTACATACCCCCTGACGTAAATTGCATTCATTGGATTCTTCTAGTGGCCTTTAAGGATAAGTTTCAATTCTTTTCATTCAACTTTTGCTACCTCCGAGGGGGGCCAACAAATTGCTGCTATCACAACAGTCTATCTTGATCAATAAGACAATAAATAATACTACCAATGTCCTGTAGAATATAGTACATTTTTTTTAAGAGGTTGAACTTAAATTGCGGAAATATCGGACAATTTACCAAGGGGAAAAAACATGTTACGCTATAAGCTTCTCGGGCCGAGTATCTACTGTATAGTTACGCTATTCCGAATTGGGTTGAAGATGTTATGAGATTGAAAATCATGTTTCGATTTTTCATTTGTTTTATTTGCTCGTAAGCAAATCACGAACAAGTCTTTTAACGAGCCGAAATTCGGGCCGAGCATCACTGTAAGTAATTGACAGCCTTTGGTGATGGAGCTAGCGCGTAACGTAATTTGAGCAAAAGTCTACCTTTATCGTTAATTGCTAGTTTAGTGGAGTGCTAACTCTCATCAGCCTTTGCAATTTAGCACTTGTTTAGTGTGGACTAATTGAAAGTCAATCTGATAAAGATAACTATGAAAAGCTACACACACCACTAGCATTCTCCAATTCAATCATGCTAAGAGCAAATTTATCCGGTTGTCATGTAAAAATGCTAATGAACAATTGTAATTTTTTTATTTTATTTATTCACATTTCTTTCAACACCACACTAAGGTTCCGTTCGGCTAAATAAGTCAATTGGTTTATTTTTTTGACCTTATTCAAAAAAAAATCGTATTTGTTAGTTTTTCGTTAATTTTTTAAGGATTATTGTATCGTTATAACGAGAGGAATCTAAAAAGTAAAAAATTATGATCAAAATTACGATCGAAACCTATTTTTTTTGAATAAAGACAAAAATAAGCCAATAAGCCAATTTTTTTGTCTTCATTTTAAAAAAAATTGGATTTCGATCATAATTTTTTTTTTTAGATTCCTCTCATCATGACGATGCAATAACTCTCAAAAAATTGACGAAAAACTAACAAATACGAATTTTTTTTGAATAAAAAAAAAATCAATTAACTTAATTAGCCGAACGGAACCTAATACTATTTATTTTACCTATTGTCTATTAAAATATTATTACCTTTATTTCCCATTTTTCTTTTCTTCTTCTTTATCACTGTTAAAGTACAAATGGGGGGGGAGAGAGAGTTGTTAGGAAAATAATAAAAAAACAGATACATGGAGAATAGTGCTTAGCTATTTTTAGCTACCCACCCATGGAAATGTATTTTACAATATATTTGTGTTTTGCTAATCTGCTGCAGCAGTGATTTTGGGTTTTACTTCTCCACTTTAACTAATTTTATAAATATACCTAATCTGGTGTTATGCCCTAAGTTGACAACTTTGTCCAAGTCCAACCCCAATTCCTCTTCTGGTTTTCCATGTTTTCACATCATGTCCAAGATTTAGCGATGCAGAAAACCCAGAGAGAGAGAGAGAGAGGCGAATTCATAGTGCTGCAAGAAAGTTTGGCTTAGGGCATGTTTGTTTAGGGGATTTGAGGGTGGAATTGGATGTATAATGTCGCGGCCACCGGGCCCCGACTTTTGTTGCTGCCATTTTGGGCAAAATCACATACCCTAGCATAGCTTATATCCCGTTGCTATAGGGAATCATGAAATCCGGGAATTCATGTATTCTCTCCATCAAAAGCTTATTGTCGCGTACTGTATTGTCAATTTGTCATTATGTAATTTGCATTTGCATGAGAACAAGCTAGGAAAATGCATGTTACAATTCCAACCTCCGGATGATTACTTTTTCTTCCACCATTTCAATATCACTCATATTCCACAGATTCGATACCCATGCCATTTGTGTTTCTCTGACAAACTAAACGAGTGCTTAACGTATTCTTTGCATTAATAGTTCCTTTGATGTGGAAAAACCACATGTCAATAAGTACATGCGCAACGAAATTATAATTATCTTGAAAAAAAATTAGACGCTCAAATACCATTTGTTCAAATAACCACCGATGTATGACAAAAATTACTACTAGTAATTTTTTTCCTTAGTTAATTTATATTTAAAGAATTAGTATAAAATGAACGATTTGAATATCAAGAAAGCCAATGTTCAAAAAAAGAAAGCCAATAATAGAAGGTACACATTGGGTGAATGAAAGACATATGATACGTAATGTGTTGGCAGTGTACACTGTACACTGATGAGTTTGGAGGGTTAAAACCCCTCGATACCCTACCAAACTCAATATTATATTTTTTTCTCCCATCTCGTGCTCAAAAAATTATCCAAACTATTCCTCTCTTAGGTCTCGCAATTCGCAAACATGAGTACGAAAAATCAAGTTGATCCGACCATGAACAACCTGTTTAAAGTCAACGATAACTTAAGCCTAAAACCATGCATATTGACTGTCCACTTTAAACGATTTTCGTCATGTACCTGCAGATTGTCAATCAAGACGGCGCTTTTTCTACACATGTTGAATTCAAAACCTACGAGATGAGCGGTTGGATCTTCTTTGCAAATTCGGGATGAGGTCAAAAAAAAAAAAAATTAATTTTGTTGGATACGGAGGAGTAACCCCGAGCTCAAAGGGATCCTAGGTGTGAGATTCTCATTGGGCCCCACCCACGACCCAAATCCAAGGGCCTCTCTCCTTTTGTTAGGTTTTTACGCGGTTTTGAGCCGCTATCTCATGACCTGACCGGCCCAGCCTCGAAGATACTGCCTGCCCCTGCCCGAGATGCCCGGAAAAAATTTGGCGGGAACAAACTACTACTGTAGTAATTGGTTTGGTTTCAGTGATTTTCTCTTTTCGCGCTAAATCGAAGACATAAATAAACCCGGGAAATGCGGTGTGGTTTTCTCAAGGGGATACGGATTAGGGCGGTTAGAGCATCCGTAATGGGAATAATCAAAATCGATAACCAAAATGTGTCACGTCAGCATTTGATTATCCATTTAGTTCATAATCAAATTTAACAAACTTGACCTCCACAATGGTTATTTTTGTATCCCTATAAAAAAAACCCCCACAATACGTAATGCACCTATGTCCAATTGCAAACGAGTTTCAATTACGCACCCGACCACACTAAATTATTCGTCTGGATGAGACGATTCTAATGTGAGGTGTTTTTTAATTTTTTAGTTTTGAATTTGGTTATTAGTTTTGATTATTGGTAAAAGTTGTTAAGTTTGGTTATGGAATGGGTGAAATTTGGTTATTTGTTAAAAGGCTTGTAACTTTGCTTATTACAAAGTGAGATGTTTTTTTAGTATTGTTGTTAAGTTTGCTTATCCATACCAATTTGCTTATTACAATGTGGATGCTCTTAGCCAAGACCGAAAAATTGATTGAAATCAGAAAAATCGGATCAGACCGAATCTTTCAAACCGGTTGAATAATTTCGATTCGATTAAATAAACCGGAAAAGTAATTTTGATCCAGTTTATGTGTTTATATATAAAAGAGAAATGATATTGGTACTCTAAAAATTGATGGAGGCACTCCAAAAAATAAAGGAAAATGACTTTGGAGTTACATTGATTTTGAAATACCTGCATCAAATTTTGGAGTATCAATATCATTTTTCTATATAAAAACATAGGGGATAGGAATCAAACCCTAGAAGGCTAGAAGAATCTCCCCTCTCTTTATTACTAGACTACCCACCCTTTTGGTGTATATTGGTCTAATAAATATATTTATTATATAAAATCATATATATATATATATATATATATATGCTCATTCAATTTTATCCTGTCAAATTTGATAAAAATCAATTAAATGAGCCGATCAAGCCCTTACTGATATCCAAATGAGTTGATTTTTTATGGGACCCCTTAAAAACATGTTTTAAATATATTGAATGGCTCCGATCAATTGTATGAAGGTCCCACGTGAAATTTTGACAAATCTGTTGTCAAAAGTGTTGTCAAATGTATTGTCCCTAGAACCGGCCCCATATATATATATATATATATATATATATATATATATATATATATATATATATATATATATAACTGTTTTTATGGGCTTAATTATGTTTTTATTGGGTTTTTTTATGTATTAGGCTCAAAATTGATTCTTTTTTGTTGGGCCAAAAAAAAATGGTTTAATTATGAGTTTTTGGTTGATATTTTGTGGTTGAATTGTGAATTTTTTAATATGTTGGGCCCCAAATATGGCCCATAAATGAAAACCGGATAAACTGGACCGAAATCGGACCGTATTATCTCAACCGGTTTCGGTTTCTAAAAATCTCAAACCGGATAACCGGTTTCGACTGAAAAATACACCAAAACCGATCGAAACCAGACCGATATCACCCCTAATACAGACCCTTCTTCTAATGTATAATTTGCTAATGTCATACAAAATAACTATTCGGTGTACAAGGAGCCAGTTTGCGCCCATTTGGACTAATTTCGAAGTTATGAAGATAATGATTAGGTAAACCTACAGCAACCTGAGGTTTATAATGTTTGGCATTTGTGAGCTTCGACCTTTCAACCTTTAAGAGCAAGTCATTTGGTTGATATCTCATGGCCAGGCCACCCAGCCAAGTTCTCCCCATTGTGCTTTGTACTTCTTGGTATAGTTACGATATTGTCAAAAAAGTGAAGCTATGCATGTTCATGATTTTTCATTCAAAATTAAAGTTTTTTTTTTTTTTAAATGACTTCTGATGGTGTTTGTCTCGTATTATTCTTATTCTTACCTGTTTCTCTTTTAAATAACATTTTTGCCAATTAAGAATAGATATGTATGACCCGCTCAAACGTGTTATGAATTCTTCTTTTTTCTTTTTAATGTAGCGGCTTAAGAATCTCCCATCGACTTACGATTAGTAGCCATGTCAAAAAATAATTAAAAAATAGTAGATTCAATTGCCCTATTATAAAGTACTGTAGTACGTAGTACTCCGTATTATATCTCCTCCCTACCTCAACCATCTACAAAATCACTGGAGTACTATATGAGAAGCAGCAAAACACTAGACTATTTTAACGAAGAAAAATTTCTTTGACTTTGAATTAAAGTACTCCGTAATATTTAAAAATTAAAAAAAAGTTAAGACAATTAGAACAATTATCCGATTGAGCTTTTTACGGGGCAACTTGGAAAATTACTTCTAAAAATTTATAAACGGCTCAAATGATTTTTATGGGATCCCCTAATGTGCCCCACACACCCGATTGGTACCCTATCCATACCCGTAGTATTTTATTATTTTTGGGTGGACAAATCTTACATTTGACTTCCACTTTGGAGATGCTCTAAGTTACCTATTGCCTATTTGGAGAGCATAAACTCTGATTATGGTTGCTAACTGGGCAACTACTGACCTAATTTGATTGCTAACGAAGGTATTGGACATGGCCCTTACAATGGAACCGGGGACGCAGTAGTGCAGGGTACACTACACCCTTGTATTGCATGATTCAATTCATCCGTCTCGGCAAACAATCAGAAGTCATGAGGATTAGGTCAGTCCAAACGTCTCACTACTTGAATACCTAACCTTTTGGGCTACCACAAACTTTGCATAGCCAATTTTATTTCATTTTTTTGTACGAAAAATCTAGTCCCCACTTGCTCACTTCAATTAATCTAGTTTCCACAGTTCCACTTGCTCACTTCAATTTGTCCCTCTGTTATAAGGTCCGGGAAACTAACAGAACACAATGGCTTCAGATGTACATCAATAAGTTGCCAAATTCAAGTCTGGTTCCGTCATTTTGTATCTATTTGATGCACTTCAACCAGTAGTAGTAAGTAGTAGGCCAGGTAGGTATATCATTGTATTCCATTCGACTAACCTCGGCCGCTAGAAGGTCGCACAATATCATCGTGTTGGACAGTGTCACTGTTCCAATAGACCGTTGAAGGATGTGTTTTCCGGCGGTGATGCTGTTCCAGTTGTTCAGCAGACCTATAAAACCAACAGCTTTGCAATAACACGGCATTGGTGCTATGGTGTCCCCGGTCATTTTAGGGACACCATAATTTTTGGCATAATTTTACCATTATGAGCATAACTAAAACTCATTACAAGAATAACATAATCAAAATAAGACATAATCAAGGAATATCCAAAAAACCAACCAAGGTATAACAAACAAGTTATATCTTGTTATGGTTCTGTTATGCTTGTAATGAGTTTTGGTTATACTTATAATGGTTTTGTTATGTCAAAAGTTACGGTGTCTCCAAAATGATGTGGACACCAAAGTTATTCTCAAGTAGCAGACTTCCTATAATTCTTTCGAGGGAATTACTTCGGTGTCCCCTCTCAAAAAGGAGACACCGTAATTTTTGGTATAACAAAACCATTACGAGTATAACCAAAATCCATTACAAGCATAACAGAATCATAACAAGACATAACTTGTTTGGTCATGCCTTGATTGGTTTTGGTTATTCTTTGGTTGATTTTTTGGTATTCCTTGGTTATGCCTTGTTACGGTTCTGTTATGCTTGTAATGGATTTTAGTTATGCTCATTATGATTTTGTTATGTCAAAAGTTATGCTGTCTCCTTTTTGAGGGAAGACACCGAAATGCTTCCCTTACAAGTAAATTAGGGATGATGCTACGGTGTCCCCAGTCATTTTGGGGACACCGTAACTTTTGGCATAACTGACCATTAAAAGCATAATAAAAATCAGTGATGTGCATAACCAAAACCTTACAGAGGCATAACCCCCAAAATCCCAAGAAATTTTGGCGATTTTGGGGGTTATGCCTTTGTAAGGTTTTGGTTATACACATTACTAGTTTTTGTTATGTTTTTAATGATCGGTTATGCCAAAAGTTACGGTGCCCCCAAACGGCGGGTGGACACCGTAGCATTTTCCAAATTAAATTTGAAGCTTTGGAATTACTTCGGTGTCCCTGGTCATTTTGGGGACACCGTAACTTTTGGCATAACATAACCATTATGAGTATAACCAAAACTCATTACAAGCATAATAGAATCATACCAAGGCATAACTTGTATGTTATGCCTTAGTTGGGTATGGTTATGCCTTGATTGATTTTTTAGATATTCCTTGGTTATGTCTTGTTTGGATTTTGTTATGTTTGTAATGGGTTTTAATTATGCTCATAATGGTGAAATTATGCCAAAAATTATTGTGTCCCCAAAATGACCGGGGACACCATAGCATCATCCCTAAAAGCTTTCCTAACAGTTTACTCCCAAAAAATAAAACTTTTCTAACAAATGAGATTTTTTCTCTAAATAAATTAATTTTCATAAAGAAAAGACTAACTTACCAATAGTTAGGTGGCAAACACCTAACGTATGGTGTTATATCGTAAGTCACGTAATTTGCAAGTGGGTTCATGAGCGAAAACAAAAGTGCGAGCGTGAAAGTATTCTTTAAAGCACGATTCAAACTACTAAAATCCGCAAGAGCAAAGATTAAGAGCAAGAACACAAGACATTTTCAAGACATTTTGAAGAATTTTGTGAGTAGGGTTTTTGTGAACTTTACCTAGTTCGGGCTTTTATCTAATAGCACATTGTTGAAAACTTGTATGTGTAACTTGAACATTTTCATGATAGTGATTGCATGCTATTCCTGATAGATAAGAAAAATAACATGTCCATTTGTTTTCAGCTTCCATGGATTATATACTTATGAATTGTTTTCAGTTTACACATCTCATTCTGAAAGAAGAATAGCTTCAATAAATATTCGAATATTACATTTTGTAAATGTGACACAAGATGAGCGTCACACCGCGCAAAGAAAAATAGAAGGCGAAAAGTAGCAAAATGGAAAGAAACTGTTCGGAGTTGCAATTCTCATTTCTCATGCGTTATAGACCAAATTCAACTTGAAACACTTCAGCAATTCAAACTCTAAGCTTCCAGTTCGAACGAACAACCTATGCTAGTGAAATAAAGGAGTAAGTTAGCAACCATGGGACAAACAGTATTTTACATCATTGAAGATCACGGATTATACGACAGTCGAGCTACTCTCACAACCAGCTGCGATGGGTGTTTTTAGATCCTAAAAAGAAAATGAGGTTTCACAATAGACCAATGCAATATTGCGACAAATGGAGGAAGATATGGAGGATGAGTTGGGAGAGGGTTCATACACTAGGAAATGGAGCTATAGTGTGTGGTTTTGAGATGCCCTTATAATCGTATGGGTAACTAATACCAACATACACAACGCTTCAAAATGTCTATCAACATGGATCCTCAGGGACTTCCAGAAATAATACAAGCAACAGTTTCTCAACGCCTTCAGATGCACAATCAATATGTTGCCACATTCGTGTGTGGTTCAGTCATGTTGTATCTATTTGATTCACTTCGACTAGTAGTAGTCGGCTAGGTACATCATCGTATTCTCATTCGGTGAACCTGGGAATACCAGGAGGACACGCAATACCATCATGTTGGACAGTGTCGCTGTTCCACACTTCGGCTCAATGTAGTAGTTTGTGGAGAAAATGAGTTAAACTGCACCCCTTCTACATCACTCCAGCAGATGGGACCGTCCAAAGTTGTGTTCTCCAGCGGGGATGCTTTTCCAGTAGTTCAGCAGACCTATAAACCAACAGCTTTCCACTAACATAGCAGGTTTAGCTTTAGCCCAAAAAAAAAATGCACGTTCAGTTTAAGGAAAAGTCTGAAACTATGCATTAGTTCTGCTCTGTGCCTTCAGACTAATGGCTTTCAAAGTTCTCCAAAAGTCCCAACAAACAGTTCACCGACACATTAGAATTTCCAATCAATAGTATAAGATAGCCGCTGCAGCTGCAGTAAGACACTGCGGTGCATGTTTCTCTGAGAGAATATGGAAGTAAATCATTAAGCTGTCCTAGGCCATCGTGGCACAAACAGTCCACTTCACTTGATTTTTTTCCTGTTCCCCGCGCAACTAACGGGTGCAATGATAGACATATTCAGGCATTTACCCATTGTTTCTCACTATTTTGTCAAAATTCAACTTGCACACACTGGCCCAGCCTCTAGTAATAATAAGTAGCTCTGTATGACTGCAATTTGGTGAGGGATTTGTTTTATGATTTTTTTCTCTGTTGCTGCAACAAAAGTAGAGCGAGAAATGGAAGTAAGAGGGAAGGGATATTTGCAAGGGAAGAGAGTAGGAAAGAAAGCAGAAGAGAAATTAGAAGAGAAATGTTAGAGAGGAGGAAAGCATGACCAAACCCATTCAATAGTTGGGTGGCAAACACCCAGCGTATGGTAGTTCCATGTGAACCTAACCAAGTTAGGGCTTTTATCTGACAGGCCTGCATTGTTGAAAACTGGCATGTATAACTAGAATATTTTCATGACAGTGATTGCTTGGTATTCCTGATAGCCAAGAAAAAATAGTACTCCATATAACATGTGCGTTTGTTTTCAGTTTTCAAGAACCTTTGTCATGTTTACATATGGACCATGAAATACTAGGGATTCAAGAAATAATAACTTTGACGAGTAAGTGTAGGGTTGCAAAACAAGCCAGAACGATCGATGGTTCAAGTTTAGAAATTTTAACAAATTCTAAACAGGTGTCAATCTTGATTTTGTTTATTAGATTTCTGGGAAGAAGTAGATTTCTTTCATTTTAGTGTTCTCCAGACCAAGCCTATTATACTAGATCTCTTTCATATCAATAACTGCAGTTTGATTGACCTTGGGTGTTCGGAACAGAAATTAACTTTTGAGCAACAATAGGCTTTGTGTAATGCTAGATGGTGAACCAAATTCTGGATGCTTCAACTAGAAACATCCTAAGAATTTACTTATTTTGATCACTGTCCCCTGTTAATATGTAACAGCAATATTGTGAGACCCAAGCCTAGCCTTAGACTCTTTAGACTTGAAGGGGCCTGGACCACCCACCACGATTTCATAAAAAGCGTGAAACAATCCTGCAATTTTCAGAACATGAACTGGCAAATGCTAACACTTGAAACCATTTCATTCTTGAAGAAGAGCTGATTAATCAATATCACACCACCTTGAAACAACAAGAACTCCTTCGAGACCAAAAATTCAGAGATCAGTGGGTAGATTTCATAGTTGATCAAAAAATCTCCGTATTCTGTACCCAACTCTTCAAAGATGTTCAATTCTCAATACCCATCTAGTCTCACTATCAAGGTACCACATCAACGAAGCCTTTTTCCTCTTAGATTAGACAACCTAAAATTTAAGAGCTACAATCAGTTCCGCACCACCAAACAGAATAACAGCGTGTTCCATGTCCCCTTAAATCTTGATTTTTAAACATCATCACAACACCCAATAAAATGAACTTGTTCACATTATAATTTGACTGGAAACTACAAATTTCCTTAGTCAGAAACTAGGTAGTTCGCATAATCCTTGATTGATAAAGAAAAAAGAGACATGCATATCTGAGTCGCTAATTCTATAGTTAGTCTAAAATCAAGGATACATGGACTAAATGAAAATGGTGAACGGGAACATAACAAGTGCAGCATCATTGTGACACAGAAGCATTAATCATAGCAAAGGGAACAATAAATTAGGTCACGCAACAGGGAAAAGACGGAACTATATGCACGCATATAAGCTGCAGCAAAGAAGGCTATGATCAGTGTCACTATCCCTAAAACTATTCCATAGTTGCAAATAATAGCCAGTAAATATAGCATTAGAATTTCATGCAAAGCATCAATTCCTCTGATTACCAAAGGACTAAGCTAGTCCAACGAAATAATCCTCATTCATAGAGATAAGAAATGGTCACCAAATGCTAATTTGAAGCTCCAAAAAAGATACATGCATCTTCTAACGGACACAACCCATAGTCTTCAAACAAGTACAACTGAAGCAAATGTAAACAAAGAGAACCGGGGAAAAAAACAATCGCCGCAACATTCGGCCAAAGAGGAGCACTGCAGCATGAATCACAGCAAATGATACTTAAATTAATTCATGAAATGTACATTATTTGAGCATCCAATTTAGGTGCATTCAACCTTCCAAAAAAAATTTAGGTGCATTCTTATTATAAACATTTGCCACTGCACAATAAAAAAAATGTACGAAGATATTTACCTGCATTGATTTGCAACCCTTAAAAAAAGATTAAAATGACCCTTCTTCAGTTCTCCCCCTTCCCAATCAGCTATACCGAGCAATAACCTCAACAAACTTCTTTGAAGCCCACAACCTGGAAACATTTGAAAGCTTCCTTCCTTCAACATGTATCTGCTTCAACCACAGACAATTCAAAACAAATAACTCAACAGCCTCAGCCTCAATCCCAGGACAATTCATTATATCAACAATCTCCAACTGCTTACAGCTCTTAAGCATCGAAACCACGGACACATTTGTCAACCCTCTACACCCCCTCACCTTCAATTCCCTCAAACAATTACACGACTCAAGCATCGATATAAGCTCTTCATCCATCAACTTCTCATTATAAGACAAGTCCAACTTCCTCAAATTTCTTAAAGTCTGTCCTAAAGCTGTCAACAACCCCGGTTCTCTTTCAACCATTTCACAATTTATCAAAGCCAATTCTTCAAGCTCATTACTCATGGCTAACCCAATAGTCTTAAGCCCTTTACCAGTAACAAGACAACAACTCTGTAACCGAAGACTCGACAAACCCCTGAAATTCTGGGCCACGGCCGATAAGTGATTGTTTTCAACATCAAGAGGTAAACGTAAATCGAGTTTTCGTAAATTACAACAGCTGTGAGTAATGAATTGAAGTAATCCCTGTCTGCTGCCACCATCATGTACCAACAGAGAGCTCAGAGATGTACCATTCTCAGCCAATATTGATAAAATCTCATTAGATATGGATCCACATATCCTCAATTCCACTTCTTGGAGGCCCTTGAAGCAATTAACAAATGACGAAACCGACGTATCATCGCCGATTCCCTCGCAGCGGCGTAGCTGCAGTTTCTTAAGCTTTTTACAGCTTCTCCACAGCCAATCCAAACCAAGATCGCCGCGTCGGATCCCAGATAAAACTAGGGTTTCTAATTTCAGTTCAGCATCGTCGAAGCTCTGCCCTTTCGAAGCAGCATCAACTCTTTTGGATTCACCGGGGACGGGGATGGCGGTGAAATCGAGGCTCTTCCCTTTCGAAGCAGCATCGACTCTTTTGGATTTACCGGGGACGGGAACGGGAACGGGGACGGAGGTGAAATGGACGCCGAGGTTTTTGAGAGAGTGGAAGAAGAGGAGCCAGTGGAAAGAGAAGGGCCTAGATAGGGCGATGTAGAGAGAGGTGAGGTGAGGGCACGAAGTAGAGAGAGAGAGGAGAGTAGAGAGAGAGAGTGGGTTGGGTTGGAGGCAGAGAAGTCTCAGCTTGGGAAAGGACGAGACGACGGAGAGGAGGAGGTGATCAGAGAAGTTCGAGACGCCGTCGCCGATGGTGAGAGAGAGGAAGGAGAGATGAGGGAAGTGAGAGAGGAAGGAGGAGAGAGAGCGGGGCGCACAGTTTTCGAGGGAGAGGAGGAGAGAGAGGGTGGATCTGGTGGAGCGGTAGAGGCGGAGCCACCGCTTGGAGACGAGGGAGACATCGGAGTTGGAGGGGGAAAAAGTGGAACGCGGCGGGAGGCGGCGGAGTACTTCTTCCAGGAGCTCGTCGCAGAGGACTGTGTCCATCTCTCTCTCTCTCTCTCTCTCTCTCTCTCTCTCTCTGTGTCTCTAATTTGACGACGGGAAAATTACCCATAGGTGGTGTGGACCAGGGTTAATCACCAATTCATGGTGTCAAGTCTCTAAATTACCAAGACATGGCACCTGCAAATAATATTACCAATACATGATATGAGGTAATAAACATGATGAGAATGGACAAATTTGCCCTTTGTCCAATATGACACCGTTCAAAGCCTTCATTTGCCATGGGTGATTATATTGAATACCAGAACACGTTCTCTCCCTCTCCCTCTCTCTCTCTCTCTCTCTCTCATCTCATCTCCTCTCTCCCACCTCCTCCATGGTTCCATATCTCAAAAATCTCCACGAAACCCTAGCTTCCTATCTCTCTACGTCACCTCCTCCTTCCCTTTGTGTTGTTCCTGCCTTCGAAGTTGTTGCACTCTTCTCAAGATCTAGGGTTTGTATGATCGTATATCAAAGGAGTCGACTACAACAACGATCAGCAGTCGAAGGAGTCACAGTCGCCTACGACAACAATCAATCAACTAATTTAGGTAAATCAGTTTCCTTACCTGCATCTAATGTTTGGTCAACACTGTAATGTTAGGTAATGAGTAAATTCATGGAATTTCGTTTCGATTCAAGGGAAAAAAAGGGGAAAAAATGTATTTCCAAAAATTTTGTTCGAAGTTCGAACTCTCTTTGTTTATTGATCTTGCTCATGTTTAACTACTCTCTGGCTTCCACCTACATGTTTTGAGTTTTGCCCCCAAAGAAATTTTCCCTAATTTTGAAAACCCTAAATCAATGAGAGGCTACAAAAGTATTATCTTGCTTCTGGGTTTTAATTCCAAAATCTGGTGGAGATTTGGGTGATTGATCAGAAGAGAAGGCATTGGGTGGAATTGGGGGAATTTGAATCTTAAGCTTTGATCCAAAAACACCTCTTCTATGGGAGTAAATTTCATCAATCAGTAAGTTGACAAGAGCAACAACACCAATGCTCTTCGGGTCCAACTTTTCCTATGGGTGTTTGTTTCCTGGAAAAATGTTGTTGGGTTTTGGTTTGGATTGGTTTTTCTCATACCCAAAAGGTTGGTCGATTGATATTATAGTGAATGGTTCAGTGTCAAAAATTGAAGTAGGTTCATTGTGTGAGTATCAACCGTCGTGTACCACATGTTTTAATCTATTTTTTTATTAGATGGGAGACTGTAATGGAATTATTTGATCCTTATGTTAAAATGACTTGGTCTGTACCATTTTTTTGCTGCTCTGCACCCACAGATAACTTGCCACTGACTGAATTGTTGGGTAAATGGTTTCATTCTCTTACAGTCTTACTAAATTGTAGTGTTTGATTCATGAATGACTTGTACGGCCATATGTTGTCTCGGAATAGAAAATATTATGTCGTAACAGCTCGTGACAAGTGTGTACTCATGGATTATAGTAGTTTAGTTTCAAAAGAAAGGAAATGGATAGGGAAAAAATGGTGCATCTATTTTTTTTTTTCAAATGGCATTGTTTTTAGATCACTAATTTTTGTGCTTATGTTGCTTCTAGATTCTGTTAGTACAGAAAAGTCCAAATAAATACTCACTAACGTTTATGGTGCAATTTATGTAGGATGAAAAGAATAAGAAAATACAAGAGCTGACCGCAGGGATCCGGGGGAAGAAACGACTATATACCAATTCAGTCGATCCGGAATAGATCGGTTGTGTCATACTGTCATGGTCCTTTCCTATTCTATTTTCCAACTGCTAGTGTTAGCTGCCTTACTCCTTGGCAGGTTCCATGTTGTGTTTTAAACAGTCGATGATGGGAATGCTTTTTCTTTTATACTACTTTTAAAAGGGAAAATTACTGGCAGGCGGAGCAAACCAGCCTTATTCACCCCCTTATGAACTCCACTCTCCAAATCACCACCTTGATGACACAAGGAAAAGTATTCACCAAGACATGGTGTGAGAAGTTGAATTGACAATTATACCCACCCATATATATCCAAAAAAAACCCTGACACCCATTTTCCTCCCATATCCCCAATATCTCCTGAGAGCCTCCTCTCACCGACTCTCTCTCTCTCTCTCTCTCTCTCTCTCTGTAGAATGGTTCTTGTTAGCGATTTTGGGGTCAGATGGACCAGTGGTAGATGGTTTGGAGAAGCGGTGGAGGGAACAAAGAGTTGCGGAGTTGGACGTATTGGGTCGACGATTAAGGTTAGTTCTCGAGCATTCCCTTCGGAAACAATGAATAGAACTAGTTTTGTACATGGAATCGGCATAGCATCTTGTTTTCTTTGTTTTTTTAAACTTGTTCAATGTTTTTCCAGATGACTATTTGAAAGAGTCATCTGATATAGGCCAGAACAAATCAGCACCCAAAGAGATGACACAGGAAGTGAAGGCGATCAAGTCTATTGTAACATCCTCCAGTACTAAATTAGATAGGAAAATTGACAAACGCACACACCAGAGTGAGATGGATGACAATCCTGTCATTGACAAGACAATTGTGATACTCAAGTGTGAGAAGCCCCCTCTTCCAATTGTGCATTCATCAGAAGAAAATATGGGTGTTCAAAAAGAACACTATGGCAGTCATGGCAAAGTAGAGAAAAATGACATGATATCAGAATATGCTGCTATTCACGCACCAGCTTCACCCATGGAGGGACTTGTGATTGAAGCTGTTCAAAGTCAAATACAAGAGCAACCCAAGTTTCATATGGTAGGATTTGGAAAAATCAAAACTTCTTTTATGGTCCATACATACTGAAACTTATGAGGTCTGCATATAACAACCTAGACCAAGTGAAGCCAAGTAAATTGAAACTTATTGGGCAACAAGATCTATGTACCATATGAGGAAAATGTTCGAATGTAATAGTAAAAGTAGATCCAGTTTAATTGGAATCTGGATTGGGGTAGATTAGGCACAGATGTCACCTTTAGTATTACTTGCACAAAGTGGCTGCTCTTTCGTTCGAACGTACAACCTCTAGGCCATGTTTTTAGCAGTCAACGAGTGGCCTCCATTATTTTTTGAAAGTAATAGTATAGTAGAGTTTTGATAAGGAAGCACTTACTGCTATTGTATGAACAAATGATTAAATGGATCGATTACATTTGTAAATAACCTTAAACCTAAGGTTATTTGACAGCTAATGTTGGTCCTCCATATTGCAGTGTCCTAGATTCTGGTTGTAATTTTGAAAGTTGATGTACCCAAAATCTGCTAAAATATTTTGAAGATTTGTTAATTTTACTGTTAATAGGCGCTATATGAGCTTGTCTTTAATTGTGATAGCATATTTCAATTTGTTTGTTGTACTGAATTGGCTTACGGGAGCAAGTTAATCTCATTCCACTAATACAATTTCTCTGGTCATGGTTATGAGAAATAGGAAATTTTTCATGAACTCAGTGTATTGGAAGCAATCAATTTTTCTTGTTAATCTAAGACATGGCATTTGTTTGTCTGGTAACATCTGCGGAGAAGGAAGCACAGAACTCTTCAAGTGTCCGTACATCTGGAAAACCCTATCAAGCCCCCTACGCTTAGCTCTCTTCTTTAGAAGACCCATGCACTGCAAATCCAGAAAATGGAAAAACACCTTCAACAAGATTAGAGACAGAGACGATAGGTGTTAAAGCACAAGTTTCTGGCTTTGAAGACCTGAAATTAGCAATGATTCCTGAATCCCTGGCCAAGGTTCAGGTGAAGGAATCACCAAAAGGCTTTAAACGACTCTTGATGTTTGCTAAGAAGTACCATAGTTCAGTTGCATGTGAGCAAAGTGTTGAATTAGATAATGCAAGTGTTGACGGTTCAGAGTTAGATGGCAATGTAACAAATGCAGCTTCTTCTAGTGAAGGTAATATGCATTTCTTTACTAATTTTTGCACTTGTTTCTTGAAAGATAGTATATAAAAAAGCCGGATTTTGCTCCATACGTTTGGGGATATACTACGCATAGCTATGCGAAGACAGCATGTAGTTTATCAACAGTAGGTGATAGAATTTTCAAAATGCAAACTGTCCACAAGTCATGATTCTATCTTCAACTTCAAGGAGCTGATTTTAGTTGACTGGTGTATATGCTTTCCTTTGACGTATTCTATGTTCGTGGCCGGTTTTTGGTAAATTAACTTGAAGATATGCTTCATTAATTTTGGGCACAAAGAACCCTACATAAAGCTTAAAAAAAAGGATAAGACAAAAGAGTAGTGCAATAGTGATATTAATACATTTATAGAATTTATCATTTCTTGTCCAAAAAAAATAGGATTTATCATTTGATAAGATGTGGCCCATTACATCTACTGCTTCAAAACTGAGGACCAACAACATGCATTTATTTACCAAAATGCCACTACCACCTCATTTTGTTGATGCAATGTCTACTTCTTGGCTTGAGGGGAAAGGAGAGTTGAAAAATCAGCTTGAAGATGCCCATTTTGGTTGCTTTTTTTATGTCAAGAGTATCATTATGATACTGCATGATAATTGAATAGTCTATTGTACTTAAACATAGGACGTGAGATGAGCTTATACTATGAAAGATATTAAACAATCCTTGTTTCATTTTTTTAAAACAAGAATGAAGTTAGCTTGCCAAGAAATAAACTTAAGAAACAGTAATTTTTTGTTTTTCAGTCAATGTTAGTGATTTTTTCCTTTCAACTCAATTAAGTTGTGCATTTTCTCCACCTGCCACTTGTTTAGAAGCAAGGGTAAGCTTTTGATGTATTAGTATATGGTAGTTTCAATCAGTTTTGAGGTTCCCTTGAACCGTATAACACTATGCCCTACCTAGTTTGCAAGCTGACCTTGTATTAATGGTTCTTAGGTCACCTTAAATCATATCACGTCATACCTAGTTTGCAAGCTAACATTGCACTGATGGTTCTGAGGTTGCCTTTATTCATATTACGTTGTACCTAGTTTGCAAGCTGACCTTGTATTAATGGTTCTTTTCTCGTGCTCAGTTCGTACATTGAAGAATCAAATCTCTCAAGATGAAGAAGCTACTTCCCAAAAATGTAAGTGATTGCTACTCTGCTTCCACTTCGAGACTTGTCTTGTTTTTCTGTCCTGATTTTCTTCCATTGGTTACAGCTTCCCACAACTTCTCTCTGTTGTCGCCCTTTCGTAGCAAGACCAGTGAAAATAAGTTGACATCATCATGAGGTTGCAGTTTATGTACCTGCCTGCAGACGATATGACCAACCATACTTCTGCTACAAGATTTGCACATTTAGATGCTACCACTACGATGAGGTGGGTTGCGGATTTATTTTCTTCTTTTGTCCTCCGTGGGTGTGTCGGAAATGTCATGTATCAATTTGCATAGCTACCGTGGGAATGGTTTTTTCTTGGCACTTAAATCATTGTATAAAAAGAAATGTTCAGCTTACCTCAACTCACTTTTACATCTCGTTCCCTTTCAAACTGAATTTCAGAAAAGTATTTATACTTAAATGGACCTTGGTTTACAACATGGAAGGATGTCTTGAAATGTTTTGCCTCTTTTTGGAATCTCCAACCTCAAGTTCTGAGCTTCAAATGGCTTTCGGCCCCTTATCCGCCTGCTGGTTGCGTTTTGCATTCTTGTAGGCTACAGCCACACAATAATGCATTCCTCAGCCATGCTACGCCCATCGTATGGTTTCACCACTCTCTTTCACCGCTCTCTCAATCTCAGTGTCTGTCTCGGCAATCAATGGTTCGGATTTTAAACAAACTCTTCCGGGAAGAGTTTTCGGATCTTTCAAAACACTTTTGGATGGTAAGATTAAATGCGGTGAGGTGAGGGGTAAAAGAGAGGGGTGGGCGTAGACTTTCCGTATTGTGAATCGGGTAACTAAGAGAGAGTCTGAGATAGGAGGACAGGGTATCTCAACTGCTTTGTCTTCATATTAGAGTATTGACATGAGAAGATGTGCTAACCTTTTATCTTCATATTAGAGTAATTCAAAGGTAAAAAGTATGTCCAAAGAGATTGCAATGCTACTGGTGGTTTGATATCGGGACATTGCATTATTGGCCAAGAGCAGCTTATTATTAATTTGCTCCCGGTGGTTTGGTTAGGTAAACCACATAATGCTTGATTGTTGTTTTACATTTGCCATCGCTCTAAAGGTTGTTATATATGCAGATTGCTAATTTGTGCCTTCTTGCAGGGTAAAGATCGCTATCCTTACTTAGTTGGATACAAAGTAGTTCGGACACGTAATGGAATGACTTGTAAAATGGAAATTCATGAAGGTCTCAAAGGCCCTTTATTTCAGTTTGTTATTAGGGATTACTATTCTCAACTATTTTTGTGTGTCCCTGGACATTAGATTTGTTAAATCCTCAACCCCTCCCTCCTTTTGAAAAAATTAGGTACTGTATTGATAGAGAGGGTGATAAGCACTTAATATTGTAGATATTTGGTGCATCTAGTCCCAGGTTATGTTGTTTTATTTCGCGTTTTCTTTAGTTTTTATAGTTATTTTGCACGTAAGGTGTTTTCTTAAGTGTTTCAGGTTAACCGGCGGAATACGCCGCTTTTTTGTCATCAACATCGACCCATGAGTTTGCCCAAGCGTCGGAGGCCATGCGAAATGTGGCCGGCAAGGCTTTTGAGGCATTCGGAGGACCGTCGGGTTGCCGGGGGATCGTCGGGTGCCAAGAAGAAAGCAAAAAGCTGGGATTCTGGAGGAATCAAGGTGGTATCAATACAAGCATTTCTGTCGTATCGATACCGGTGCAAGATAGAGGGATTGAAGAAAACATCAAAAGATTGATGTATCGATACAATCATTTTGGTTTAATTATACGGTGACATTTTTATATAGATTTTTTCTGCTTTTTAGACTTTTCACTTATGGAAGACTTTCTACTTTTAGTATGTTTTTAAATATTTGTGGAGAGAGAAGTGGACATGTATAAGTACCCTTCTCTCCACTTATCTCATTACCTAAACCTTTATGCTTTAAGTTTTTCTTCCTCTCTAAGTTTTCTTCCATAGCTTTCAAGCTTTTTCAAGTGTAATCTCTTAAAAACACCTTAAGGTAATTGTTGTTTGATAATTTTTTGTTTATTAAAGTTGCTTGTACGGACTAGATCCTTAGTAATATCAAGTTTATTTTTGTTTTCTACGGTTATATAACATGTCTCATTATTATGCTTTGCTTTGTTTTTTAGCTATGTGTGAATAGTTTCTTGGCTAAGTCTTCTATTAATCTTTCCCAAAGACTTGGGTTGTTGCTTGGTTCTTGAACCTTCGAGCTTAAAAGCATGATTTTCGAAATAAGAGCTAATCTTGCATTTTTGGTCTTAACTAGGGGTGTTAAATCATTGGCATGCCGTTTAGTCGGCCTTTTACGTCTCCTCAATGGGACCTATCCTCCATTCAACCTCAACCAAGTTTATTTGGGCCAAAAAAGGCAACTAAAAAGTTAAAAAGACTTTCTATTTCACCATCATGAAAGACAATCTGTGGTTCCAAAGACTACATTTTTTTATCTTTAACGACCAAATTTTAATTTACCCGAGACCAAGTCTACATTGCTAAAAGACTACACCCTATGTTTGTATGAACCACATGTTTATTGTATAAAGAGTACGTCATATTTTTGGGCAATTGGTAAGCATGGAAAGTTGGTGGTTCTTTCAAAACCAAGACCAAGTCTATATTGCTAAAAGACTACACCCTATTGCTGTATGGACCACATGTTTATTGTATAAAGAGCACGTCATATTTTTAGTCAAGTGGAAAGTTGGTGGTTCTTTCAAGACCAAGACCAAGTCTATATTGCTAAAAAGACTACACCTTCTTTCTGTATAGATCACATGTTTATTGTATAAATAGCACGTCATATTTTTGGGCAAGTGGTAAGCGTGAAAAGTTTGTAGTTCTTTCAAGACCAAGACCAAGTCTATATTGTTAAAAGACTACACCCTATTTCTGTATGGACCATATGTTTATTGTATAAAGAACACGTCATATTTTTGGGCAAGTGGAAAGCGTGAAAAGTTGGTGGTTCTTTCAAAACCAAGACCAAATCTATATTGCTAAAAGACTACACCCTATTTCTGTATGGACCACATGTTTATTGTATAAAGTGTAAGTCATATTTTTTGGCAAGTGATAAGTGTGAGGGGGTGAAAAGTTAGGTGGTGTTTCTTTGAAAACCAAGACCAAGTCCATATTGCAAAAAGACAACACTCTATGTCTTTGTGGACCATATGTTTATTGTATAAAGAGCACGTCATATTTTCAAAAAAAATGGACTTTTCAATGCAATTTTGTGTTTTTTCTTGGCTGTGTGTCGTGTCCTAGTTCTTCATTTGAGTTTCAGTCTTGTCCTAAGCCTCCTATAATCATGGTTTGACCATAACATTTTGTCTGATCCTGGTTGCTACTGATGCCTAATATCGAAGATGGTTTTGATGCTAGTGAATCATTTGTTTGCTACTGCTGCCTGCCTTTGATGATACAAATTTTTGCTTGCTAGTTATATCATTTGAAATGTTGTTCTCTGCTTCTGATGCTGCAAATACCCTTGCTGATGCGCATATCTAGTTTCTTTAGTTTATTGATTTTTTCTATCATGGATCAATTGGTAAACTGTTGTTTGTTACTGCTATGATACTGCTACTGCTTGTTGGCATTTCCCTTGCTCCCCATGATTGCTGGTGTTGCTAAAAATCAAGTTCAAATGAGCTTGTTGGTGTTATCTAATGCCATTACCTACTGTCCAAGGTCCCTCGTTGCTGCCAGTGCTGTCTATTGCTAATTATGAGTGATACTTTCTTGTACTATCCTACCTCCAAAGCTACTTTCACCTGGATTTTCGACTCTCACAAGTGCTAATTCTCATGCTGGTGCTACTTTAATTATGATAGTGTTTGGAATTGTTGTTATCTCCAAATAATTTCTTGTTGAATGTATTTTTTTTCCTTTGTCTTTCTAGCTCTCTCTGTGTTTCAAGGTTTTCTTGTAACTAGTGTTTGACTTCCTCAATGTAACTTTTGTCGAGTTCTAATAAAATTTTTACGGCTGATAATTTTTTTTTTTATGATATTGGCCACAACTCCAAGATTGAAAAGCACAATTAGATTATCTCCTTTTTTGTTATGCTTATGCCGATGTTGAGAAAGAGGTAATAAATAGAACTTTTGCATGGGTTGCCCATCAATCAAACAAAGGAAAGAGTGTAATTGTTTAACATGGATAAACTTGCTTCTTCACAAGCTTATCCCCCCCCCCAAAAAAAAAAAAAAAAAAACCCTACCCTATAGTGCTAGCGCTTCGCATTTTTTCTATTGCATTCCGTTCCCCTTGTCAAGTATCAACTTTGTATGGTTGTGACTTGTGAGGTTTTTTTCTGTTCCATATGTATTGGAGAGATAAAGATATGAAGAAGCAAGAAAAGAAGATTAATACACTAGGTGAAGGAAGGATAACAATTAAGGGAAATAAGGACAAGTATTCCATAGCATGCAGTGAATGCTATTCCCTCCATCCCTTATTTAGAGTTCAGTATTCTATTTTAGACTGTCCCTTAATAAATGTCCATTTTGTAAAGTTAGTGGATAAAAATTAGAACATTTTCCATTTTGTTCCTAAAAGTAGATTCTATTTTGAAAAGTTAGTGAGTAAAAGTGTAATGATGATGCCAATGAAATTATGTATTTTGTTGGCCTATTCGGTTTAAATTATTATGTATAGGGATTATGTATTTTGTTGGCCTTTTACATCTCCCCAATGGGACCTATCCTCCTTTCAACCTTAACCAAGTTTATTTGGGCCAAAAAGGGCAGCTAAAAAGATAGAAAAAACTTTGTATTACACCATCATGAAAGACTACACTTTTTATCTTTAACGACCAAATTTTAATTTACCCGAGATCAAGTCCATATTGCCAAAAGACTACACTTTATGTCTGTGTGGACAACATATTTATTGTATAAAGAGCACGTCATATTTTTTGGGAAGTGACAAGTGTGAAAAGTTAGGTGGTGGTTCTTTCAAGACCAAGACCAAGTCTATATTGCCAAAAGACTACATTCTTTGTCTATGTGGACAACATGTTTATTGTATAAAGAGCACGTCATATTTTTTGGAAAGTGACAAGTGTGAAAAGTTAGGTGGTAGTTCCTTCAAGACCAAGACCAAATCCAAATTACCAAAAGATTACATTCTTCGTCTGTGTGGACAACATGTTTATTGTATAAAGAGCACATCATATTTTTTGGGAAGTGACAAGTGTGAAAAGTTAGGTGGTGGTTCCTTCAAGACCAAGACCAAGTCTATATTGCCAAAAGACTACATTCTTTGTGTGTGTGGACAATATGTTTATTGTATAAAGAGCACGTCATTTTTTTGGAAAGTGACAAGTGTGAAAAGTTAGGTGGTGGTTCCTTCAAAACCAAGACCAAGTCCATATTGCTAAAAGATTACACTCTTCATCTTTAGTATGGAATGTCTGGAAAAAAATCATGAAAATAGTGTCATGGATAGTTACATGGACTTCCCCTAAAGTTTGCCAACATCTTATTTATATAAGTGGGAAACAAAAGTGCCAACATCTTGTTTATATAAGTGAGGAGTGAAAGTGGTATCATGGATAGTTACATCGACTTCCCCTCCAGTTCGTCAATATCTTGTTTATATCATCTGTGTCCATATGTTGTTGGAGTCGCCTTCATCAAGGGGAGATGACACTGGTGGATTCCAATTGTGACACAACACTGGACAGCTCCCCCAAATAGCTTGACATGAAGGATTTTCATTGCTGAGATGGTCCTATGAAAGATATATTCTATATGTTTAACCACCACCACTACTGTTGCGTTAACTTAAATACCATTTCATACCACACTCATACAAAAATAACCAAAAATGTCCCAATGACTACTCATTCCTTGGTATCAACAAACTAATAAGCCAGTATCATAAAAATGAGAATGTTAGTGCATCTTCACCATAAACTACATCGAAAATTCCAAATATTTAGAAAAGAATATGTAAAAATGTAGTGATAAAAAAAGACAAAGAAAAAACTAATGTACATCTCTTTGTAGCTAAAAGAAAGCTTTCTACTAAAAAACAATAAGTGCTAGAGAATGATCAATCCTGAATTGACAACCCTTCAACTTTTAGACCTGCAATTTAGAAAGAATGGAAATGGATAAGCGACAGCATAATCAAATCACTAACAAGGAAGTTAAAAGATGAACTCTGAAGCATATGAATCCCATAGGCCTCGTTTAGAAAAAACAATAGCTATTAATGCAATTGAAGACCTGAAATTAAACTAAGATGAATAACCCTAGGAATAACCCTTCTCAGCCCATTCCATGAGAAGACCACGCAGCCCATTCCATGAGAAGACCTAGGAATAACCCTTCTCCAGGAAACTAAAAACTACCGATGATTAAATCAGAACATGCGAGTCTACTGAATGTGTCAAAACGAGGTTGACTACATTAATGCAATAAAAATACATGAAAATCTTCATCTCCCATGCGATTTTACATACCGATGATTAAATCAGAAGACATTTTGGAGGACCTTGGTCATTTTGCCTGTTTTCAAGCTCAATTCACTGTCTAGTGTCTACCTCGTTACGTTTCAAGGCCTAATTTTCGTCCCACATATAACTGCCTATGTGGCGTAAACTTAGTGATTCTCTTATGTGCGTGTGTGTGCGTGCGCGCGCATGTACTGCTGGCATGGATAGACGTGGAAAAATCCTAACATATAGAAGGTTAAGGAGTAAATGATCAAGAAGAGCATATTAAAAACGTGTTTAGCAGAATAGAATAGGTTTATATAGGATAAGCATACCATTTCATTTAACAAGAACGCTTCTCCTTTTCCGCTAAATTGGCTCCACTAAGGATTCAAGTAGTATGAACCCAAATTTGTAAACATCGTCCTCTAACGTTGTCATATGCCTACAACAAAGGAACACCACACAGTCAATCCTAGGCCTTGCCAATTACTGTTGGAAAACAACAACAAAGGAAGCCTTGTTTTGGAAAAAAGAAATGGGAAGCAATAGTTGTTCAATCGCATATTCAGAGCTTTGTAATACCATTGCAAACATATTCTATTTTAGCTCCTAGAATGCCATGGTGACTTACATTGTCAAACGGATACCATTGATAACGAACTGGAGATTGGACTTTGCCAATCCAGAAAAAAAAATAGAAAGTAAAGGGTTGGGGCAGTGCCATTAAAAGACAGACCTTTCCATAAGATAGAGGAAAAACGGCATCACTAGAAGCCACAACATCATGAATACAGGCCAAAGAAACATCAATCAGTTGCATTCAACTAGTCAAAGAACAAAAGATTCAATACCATTCAAAACCTTTGGTTGCAATATTCTTTGTTGCTTCTAGGTGAATTACTCACAGGAGCAGGTACCAACCCCAGCAAACCAAATCCTTTATCCTTTTTACTTGTATATGAGCAGTGAAAGTAGCGTAAACATTGTTGATGCTACTGAAATCATTCTTCCAAAAATGGAGTTAAAGAAAGACCCTTACCAAGATTTTTGACCGTCTCCCTTTCCCTGGAACAATGAAAGTGTAATCATGTGAAAAACACATCATGAAACCAATAAATATTGTCACCGGATAAAGGAAAGATACCTCAAGTGACTCAAAGCCTTCTGTAATGATGGACATTCCATAATCACTCAGCTTTGCTATTCGATGCTCATCGAGCAATATATTGTTAGTCTTTAATCTGTTACTGAAAGAAGCAGGCATTGCACCAATCGTTCGTGAAATAATAATTAAAGGAATATGATAGGAAGTTAAAAAGATGAGCTTCAAAATAGAGCATCACATACCTCAACAAAGACATTAACATTCAAGTTAAGCTCCAAATTGGATCTCAAATGCAAATCGGTCATGACTGCAGATACACTCGCAAAGAGTTGGCTGTATGAGGACCAACTGTCTTCTTCTGCTGGTTCACAAACTTAGAATCAGTTTCAGGTCTCCAACGAACCTTTCTCAGAGGGCACGATTTCCTAGACCACAAAAATTACGAACAAAAAAGGCATTAGCGAACATGAAGTTCTTGAACATAATCACCTTGAACTACAGTTAAAAGAATTGGTTTAAACACAACACTAGCATGTGCTTTAATGGGCGTATGCAACATTAGATGCAAAACTGCAAGAATATTAAGTTAATGTGCAAAAAGAAACCAAACTCAATAGTGTCAACAGCTAACGATGAAAATTTGCAAAATATTGTCCCAAGGAATAAGGAACAAATCCCATTTCAAGTAGGAATCAAGAACAATAACACCTCCCTAGCACGAAAAGCTAAGCAACCCCATCATTTTCCGCAACTTGTGATGATTTTGGTCGAAGTAAGTTCCTCGTAGAAAGCTCATGGTTCTATCAGTCCAACTAATGAAGGAAGTGCTTCCTGGGAGGACCAACTTTACTAAATTTGAAGAGACAACATTAATAGAAGTTTTGCCCATGACATTTACCCATGACAACATAAGTCAACTGTGCGTGTTACTGCTTGAAACTATTAGCAAATTTAGTGTTCTCTTAGCAGTATCCTCCACTCCAATTAAGGAAACCAAAAACTTGCTATTTGGTTGACTAGTTCATGGGGAAAAAAAAGAGAGGGAGAGAGGAAAAGCTGGTATATGATAGTAGGTGCTCCAATTCCACCAAACTATAGCAACAAAAATGAGCAAGAAATGCCACCATCAAAGTAGCTGGGTGAAGTGCCCTCATATCATACTCGCACCGCAAAACAATGTGAAGTTTGCAACATAACCACCTTGAAAAAAGAGGACATGTAAAGGGTGAAAAGGAAGGCCGACGACAAGATGAGCTAAAACATAAAAAAAACACAACAGAAACATATTAAAAAACATACCTCAGACTAATCATAATCACAAAACTCATATAAAGAGGAAAACGACATGAAAGGAGGACATAGAGAATAGAATTGAACTAAAAAATGTCCAAGTCAAGAACGTCTTAAAACTAATCGCGCTAAAACTTGAAATCCACTACATTCAACCTAGCTAAGACAATGACTTAAATCTTTGGGACCAAGCCTTTGAGAACAGAAGCTAAATCTTTTCAAGTCTTTTCGTCGTCACTTCTTACTAACAGAGCAGGGAAACTCTTTCAATTTTAATTTGAGTTCTGTTTTGTTCGATGGCAAGAGCTTATGTTAAGTTAAAGACCTTGACATGTATTCCGGTGACTTAGGCATCTTTTGGTCGTTGCCTTCTTCTTCTTCTTCTTTATGGTACATACAAGGGCGTAGGCACTAAGAAACAAAAATACTTGACGCAGTAGCTCGATGAACTCTAAGACCATCGCGGTCATTGCGCAAAGCCTCCGTCACTGTGGATGGGGCTTGATTAAACACTTGTTTTCCTCGATCTAACTGAAGACCAACCTTTCTAGATTATGAGCGCAACCATTAGCCTCTCTCCAACCAAATATTAACTCTCCATATTACGTAGCTCATTGATCAACATAATTAGGTTGTAATTAGGATCAGAAGGATGCTGGTCCGAACAAGACCAAGACCCAAGTATCACTTTACCCAAAAAAGAAACAAGACCCAGTATTCAATTCTTGCTTCATTTTCTTCCATTTTCTCACAAACCAAACAAGAATATCAAGAAAGCAGAAAATATTTACCAAGATAATCAACAGGAATTCTCCCATTATAGAAGCGTCTATTGATGTCGAAATCTCGCCCATAAAGAGGAAAATCGGCACACGCAAAAGTAATGCTTACACACACATACGATTCGGTCAAAATAGGTGTAAAACAACCACAAAATTGTCTCAAATGCTCGAATATTAGGAGAAACAGAGACAGAACGATAGAGAAAGAGGAGAGAGAAGAGAAAGCCAGAGAGAGAGAGGAGAGCAGAGGAGAGAGAGAACGAGAGAGAGGGGGGAGAATACCTGGATAAGTCTTGGAGAGAGAAGTAAAACGTTAGAATGGAGTGTTAGGGCTTCAATGCTGCATATATATGTAGGGGTAGAATTGTAAACTAACATAGCCTTACCATGTTTTGGTGAATAATCTTGCTTGTGTCATGATAGTGGTGATTTCAAACTTGGAGACCATGTATTGGTAATTAATCCAGGTCCACGCCTCCTGTCGGTAATTTCCCCATTTGACGATTAGAGCACCGACTACAAAACACCAAAATTTGTTACCTCGTACCATCTCCGACTTTCATCCATATTTTTCCTTAAATTTGAGTCAAATTTTGAGTAAAAATCCATTTTTGATAGATACATCTCCAACCATCAAATCCAAATTTTACACATCTCCCTCTTTCTTTCTCTTTCTAACTATCTATTGGAGAAATAGGTAAAGACAAAAATTGTCTCAGATTTAGGCAAAAAAATAGGTAAAACTCAAAATAGAGAAGGGTTTGAATCAAAGATTGAATTTTTTTTTGTAGATTTTACCCCATTTTTAAATTTGAGTCTCAAAATGAATTAAGGCCGGAGATGCTCTTTAACTCAACAGAAAAACAATAGAGGTAGCAAATACCAAACTAATAACTTGGGGGCCTTGGGCCTTCAAATTCACCTTTTGATGACTCATCTCCGACTCCGCATACTTGGTTCCATTCTGATAATCTCTTGTGAACAAACGGACAATTTTTGAATCAGAAATGAAGTACATCCATTTATAAATTTTTGGATTTTTCTGTACCAAATTAAAGAACTAATCGAGATCTTTACATTGATGCAAAGTAACTTGAATAATCATAAAAAATCCTTTATTTTTCAATTCAAAAATTACATGTGTTTTCGTAAGGAATAATCATTTTGAGAGAGTGAGTAAGCATAGACATATACAAGTAGTTCTTAAATTGGTAAAAATATAAAATGTTAAAAAAAAAATCAAATTTGTAGAGTATGCTGGAGTGCACTCCTGAGAACTCAACCTTTAATTTTGTAGAAAGGTATCAAAGTACAGTTTTGAAACTACTTTTGTAAACTCTGCTGGAGATGCTCTTACGGCTTCTTTCTTTTATTACCTTTTCGGTAAAAGTTCGTGTAAAAATTAAAGATTGAAAAAATTCTGGTTGAGACAAAAAAAAAATATTATGCAAAAGTTTGACTCGGATTGTGTAAAAATTATAAAAACGTAATTAAAAAAAAAGTCAAAAAGCTCTAGGCTTGAGCGGCCTTATCATCATTCGTGAATCTCCAAATTGTGCATTAACTATTTGAATTTACTTTTTTTGATACTAATAACTATTTAATCTATAATTATTTGTTTTTATATAGTGTTTTGGTATAAAGCCAAGTACGAAAAATAAAATGTTTTCTGCAGAAATTTTAAAAAAGATTAGTCGTGTTAAAAAAATGAAACTTTCTCCATAGTGTTTCCAAAGTTTGGAAGGGAAGAGAGCAGGAGTCAGGAGAGAAAGTAGAAGAGAAATGTTGAGGGGGGACTGGAGTATGACCAAACCAATTCAGTATTTAGGTGACAACACGCAACGTATAGTAGTATAGTACATTTACTTTTTTAACAAGAAAATAAAAGTGCACATATGGTACTAATTACCTTCGTCGGTGAGTATTACACCGTCACACTACATCAATATCTTTAGAGACTCCACCTCACTTATGTTGGGACTAAAACTAAGATCTCAGCATGCGTGGCTCATGCTATGAGTATGTTTAGACGTTATGAGGGGCTATGAAAACTTGAACCGGACCTTATCCAACCAATACCAAATTTTTAACCACTGAACCTCTCCCTCGTTGGTGCCTAAATTGAAATATTTTAATGACAGTGACTGCATGATATTCCTAAGAGCTGAGAGGACCAAAGTAGTCTAATTTATATGAAAAGCATATTTGGAGTAAATGAGATTGAGGGAGAAGACAACAATAGAACCATTGTACTTAGCCCTCAAAATGATTATCAAAACATGTCATTGGCCGTCATTTCTTAAAACAAAACAAAAAATATATACAACCATTGCAACATCATTGTGACAAAGCAGCAGTGGTGCAACATTAGTTAGGGCAAAGAAGGGAACAAAAGGAAACATACATAAGCAACCATATCAGCTGAGCAAAGAAGAATAAATTCCCCAAAAATTACATAGTTGCAGAAAATAACAGTAAAATAAAATAGTTAGGAGTAGAATATAATGAAAATTGAAAGCTTCAATTCCTATCATTAGCAAAGGGCTGAGCCTTTACTATTCCAACTCCAACGCTATAATCCTTAATTAGAAAAAAGATAAGAAATGACAACCAAATGCTAAATCACTGTTCCAACAAAAATATATGCATATTGATATTCTAACATACATAACCTATAGTCTTTGAACAAGTATAGCTGAAGCAACCGTAAACAAAGAAGACGGAGGAAAGCTACAATGTGAAATATCATGAATTGCCGCAAACATTATGTAAAGAAGTAACTTCGGTTCGTTGATTAATAAAACTTCTTCTTTGTTGATTAAAAAAAAACCATAACGGGCCCTTGTGGGAGTATCCGATTTAGGTACATTATTTACATAGATTCGCAACTCCAAAGAAACATAACGGGTCCTTCATCTATTGATCTCCACCATCCAAATCATCAATGAAACACCAACTCGACCAACTTCTTCGAAGCCCACGACCTGGAAACATCTGAAAGCTTGCTTTCTTCAACACGTATCTGTCTCAACCGCGGACAATTCAAAACAAAGAACTCAACGTACTCTGCCTCAATCCCGGGACAACCCATGATATCTACACTCTACAACTGCTTACGGCTCTTAAACATCGAAACCAGAGATGCATTTGTCAAATCTCTACAACTCCTCACCTTCAATTCCGTCAAAAAATTACACGACGCAAGCATCGATATAAACTCTTTATCCACCAGCATCCTCGTATTAGAAGACAAGTCCAACTTCCTCAAATTTCGAAACTTCTGTCCTAGAGTGGTCAACAATCCAGGTCCCCAGTTGCAATTTACCAAAGCCAACTCTTCAAGCTCATTACTCGTGGCTAACATCATAGTCTTGAGCCCTTCACCAGTAATAGAGGAAAAACCATGTAACCGAAGCGACAACAAACCCCTGAACTTCTCACCCACGGCCAATAAGTCTGTCTCTCTGAGCAGGCCATGGCGTGTACGTAAATCGAGTTTTCGCAAATTACAACGGCCGTGAGTAATGAATTGACGTAATCCCTTTGTACCAGCGAAACTATCGTGTACCAACAGAGAGCTTAAAGACGCACAATTTTTTACCAATTTCGACAAAATTTCATATCTGCAATGAATCAATTCCACTTCTTGGAGGCCTTTGAGGCACTTAACAAACAACGAACGCGACGTATCTTTGCCGATTCCTTCGCAGCGATTTAGCTGCAGTTTCTTAAGGTTTTTACAGCTTTTCCATAGCCAATTGAGACCGTAATCACCACGTTGAATCTGAGAGACATGTAGGGTTTCTAATTTCAGCTCACCGTCAAAGTTCTCCTCGCACGCAGCATCGACGGGTTCGAATCCTTTGGGTACGGAGAGAAAAGAGACGTTGAGATTCTTAAGTTAGCGGAAGAAGCGGAGCCAGTGGGAACAGAAGGGTCTGGGTAGGGCGATGTCGAGAGAGGTGAGGTGAGGGCATGAGGTAGAGAGAGAAAGGAGAGGGAAGTGAGAGACCGGCCCAGGTTGGAGGCAAAGATGTGTGAGCTTGGGACAGAAAGAGGCGACGGAGAGAAGGATCTGATCGGGAAAACTCGAGACGCTGTCCCGGCCGCCGTCGATGGTGATAGAGAGGGAGGAGAGGCAAGGGAAGTGAGAGAGGAAAGAGGAGAGGGAGTCGGGGGGCGTACAGGCGTCCGGGGAGAGGCGGAGAGAGCGTGTGGATCTGGTAGAGCGGTAGAGGCGTAGCCACCGCTTGGAGACGAGGGAGACATCGGCGGTGGAGGAGGCGAAAAAGATACCCCGCCGAAGGAGGCGGCGGAGGACTTCTTCTAGGAGCTCGTCGCAGAGACCTCCGTCCATCTCCTTTTCGTCTTTCACCAACTTATGCCATGCTTTGTTGTGAGATGATACTCACGTCTTTCGTTCACCTTAGTTTGAGGTTTTCGTTCACCCGACCACTCTTTTTTTTTTTTTTTACATATGTGTGGTGGGTGGGTTATCTCATAATTAAATATGTAAATTCGACACATACGAAAGACATGAGTGATTGGGGAGTGGGTGGTAGGCAATGTACGTAGTAGCTAGCATTGTTTTTTTTTATAAGCCTACATTATGTAATACTCCCTCCGTTCCAAATTGAAGGTCCGGTTCGGTCTCCAATGCAAAATTTAAATTGTTAATATCTTTCAATCTACAATGATTTTTATGTGCAATATAGATCTTATATGATAGATCTCAATTAGTTCTATTATACAAAGTTTTTAAAATCTTTAAAAACATTGTAGATTAAAAGATATTAACAATTTAAATTTCGCATTGGAGACCGAACTGGACCATCAATATGGAACGGAGGGAGTAATACCAGCGCTTATGACTAAAAATATTTTCATGACAATAACTGCATGATATTTTTGAGAGTTGGAAGGATCGAAATAATTCATTTTTATTTAAAAAGAAGATTTGGAGATTGTACTATTCATGTCAACTCTAACCCAACACAGTGGTGTTGGTTTTTTTTTTTCTATTCGTTAATCCTAATTTACACTATCATAGGGGATTTGAGGAGGGAAATAGATACTTACAAGAATCAAACGCTAACGATATGGGGATTTGATGGAAAGATAACTATTTTTTTCTCTTTTACAAATGCCCAATGGACTGTAACTAACAAAACGATTTAAAATAAGGATAGGAGACTCGAACTTGGACCTCTTTCTTAGAATGGAGATGTGATGTTCAATAAAAACAGTAAATTCGGATATTTTTTCTATTCACATCAACTGTCAATTCAATTTCTCCATTTTTGTCTCTAAAATTTCCCTCAAAAATTAACCTCCCAAACTTAATTCCCACTCAAATTTTTTGTGTTAAATACTTTCTCCATATTGTGTTCCAAAAATGAATAACTGATTTAGCTTCGTATCAAAGCCAAGTAAGAAAAACGAAAATTTTATTGGAGAAATTAAAAAAACATTAGTCATGCATGATGAAAATGAAACTTTCTCCATATTGTGTTTTCCAAAATTTGCACGGGAAGAGTAGGAGAGAAATATCAAAGACGGGGAGTATGACGAGAAAATCTTCAATTTAACGGGTATTTATAATGCCTCTTCTCACATGAGGTTGGACCTACAATTATATGGGGCTCACTTATGTAAACGAACGTTATAAATAAGCATTGAACCGTTTTTTTTTCCCAAGTATGACCTAACCAATCCAATAGTGATTACATGATATTCTTGAGAGCTAAGAGGACGAAAGTAGTCTAATTCATGTGAAAAGCATATTTGGAGTAAATGAGAATGACGGAGAAGATAACAATAGAAGTTATAGAACCATCGTACTTAAAAGAAGAATAAATCCCCTAAACAATTACCCATCCGGCCCAATATTGTCCCTTTTGTCTATCCTAACCGGCTAGAAAACTAATTATAATTTTTAATTGGTAATATCGATTATATGTAATATGGATCCTGTTTGATAGATCTCAATAAGCTCTTTAAAACGGTATTTTCAAAATCACCTAAAACATTATAAATTGCAATATATAATTAATTGAAAAATAACACGGACTCCAAAAGGAACAAAAGAATTGGAACAAAGTACATAGTTGCAGAAAATAACCAGTAAAATAAACTAGTTAGGAGTAGAGTATAATGAAAGCTTCACTTCCTCTCATTACCAAAGGGTTGCCTTTCCTATTCCAACTCCAACGCCATAATCTTTAAAGAGATAAAAAATGACGACCATATGCTAAATCCCTATTCCAACAAAAATACATGCATATTTTATCAGACAAAACCGGGCTCATTCGTTTGGGAATTTCAAAACCCTTAGGCACAGTCTCTAATAAATTTTTTCTATTTATTTCTCTCCATTCATTACTTTTATAAACTTCTTTCAAAACCCAAACAAAACAAGGCTAGTCTTTAAGTATAACTGAAGCAACTGTAAATGAAGAGGACCGGAGGAAAACTTACAATGTTAAATATCAACTGCAGCAACATTATGCCAAAGAGGAGCAGTGGCGGCTCCAGAAATTCTTCTAAGGTTGTCCAGAAATTGTATTATACTAATCTCGAGAAACCACAACTATGTATATAAACAAAAAGTCATACATAACATCTAAAATGCGGCCCAAAAATAACAAAGTATATTAGCTATTACAACTGTCCTTGATGAGTTTTCATATTTTGAAACTCTTGAATGATATCCTCGTTATCAACTGTATCAAATACTACTTAGTAGTTAGTAAGTAGTAACTTATATAAACTTAGTAATCTATATAATCTAATTGCTCAAAACAAATGTAAGGAGATTAGGAGAGATAATGGTGGTCTTACTTTCTAGGGCATAACTCGATGAATGTCAGAATGTGATCTTTATCCATATTCTTGAAGGTTGGAGCTCAAAACAGTGAACAATTGGAAGAAAAATCAATTAAACCCAAATAAAAATCAGAAATATACAACTTAGGGTTTACCAAAAGGCCAAATCCAAAACCTGTGAGTAATCGACAGAGAGAGAGAGGAACCTATTAGTGTGTACCAAATAGAGAGCCAAAGAGGAACGAGGTCGGAGGTCTTCTGCGTGGTTTTTTTTTATTAGTTCATTCCTTTTCTTATTTTCTTTTTTCATTTTTTTGTTATTGCTGAAATTGGGTTCGTGAACTGAAATTTGGACTTTAAATTTCAAGTGGATTAATTTGTATTGTATTGGCCATTTTTGGGGTGGGTGTTCATTGACAATTAGATTGGGCGTTCAAAGTAACGCTAGTCCAAAAATTTTGCATGTATTCTAAGCAAAAGAAAAATTTTGGATGGTCAGTTGACCATGGAATGATGCGAATGGAGCCGCCTCTTATTAGAAGAGGAGAACTGCAGCATAAATCACAGCAAATAGTAGTTACAATAATTCACGGAAGGTACATTGTTGGAGTATCCGGTTTAGATACATTATTTACATGGATTCGCAACTCCGAAGAAACACAACTGGCCCTTCGTCTGCTCTCCCCCATCCAAATCGTCAATGAAACACCAACTCGACCAACTTCTTCGAAGCCCACGACCTGGAAACATCTGAAATCTTGCTTTCTTCAACATGTATCCATCTCAACCGCGGACAATTCAAAACAAATAACTCGACAGATTCTGCCTCAATCCCGGGACAACCCATGATATCTACACTCTCCAACTGCTTGCAGCTCTTAGACATCGAAACCAGAGATGCGTTTGTCAAACCTTCGCACCTCCTCACGTTCAATTCCGTCAAAAAATTACACGACGCAAGCATAGATATAAACTCTTCCTCCGCCAGCATCCCCCTATTAGAAGACAAGTCCAACTTCCTCAAATTTTGAAACTTCTGTCCTAGAGTGGTCAACAGCCCAGGTCCCACGTTGCAATTTACCAAAGCCAACTCTTCAAGCTCATTACTCATGGCTAACATCATAGTCTTGAGCTCTTCATCAGTAATAGAGGAAAAACCATGTAACCGAAGCGACAACAAACCCCTGAACTTCTCACCCACGGCCAATAAGCAAGTCTCTGTGAGCAGGCCATGGAGTGTACGTAAATCGAGTTTTCGCAAATTACAACGGCTGTGAGTAATGAATTGACGTAATCCAATTGTACCAGCATAACGATCGTGTACCAATAGAGAGCTTAAAGACGCACAATTATCTACCAATTTCAACAAAATTTCATCACGTATGGTGGGTCCACAATGAATCAATTCCACTTCTTGGAGGTCTTTGAGGCAATTAACAAACGACGAACCCGACGTATCATCGCCGATTCCTCCCCAGCATTTTAGCTGCAGTTTCTTAAGGGTTTTACAGCTTTTCCATAGCCAATTGAGACCGTGATCACCACGTCGAATCCAAAAGACATTTAGGGTTTCTAATTTCAGTTCACCGTCATAGTTCCCCTCGCAAGCAGTATCGACGGGTTCGAATCCGTAGAGAAAAGAGACGTTGAGATTCTTAAGAGAGTGGAAGAAGAGGAGCCAGTGGAAATAGAAGGGTCTGTATAGGGCGATGTCGAGAGAGGTGAGGTGAGGGAATGAGGTAGAGAGAGAAAGGAGAGGGAAGTGAGAGACTGGCTCAGGTTGGAGGCCAAGACGTGTCGGCTTGGGACAGAAAGAGGCGACGGTCGGCTTGGGACGGGAAGAGGCGAAGGAGAGAAGGATCTGATCGGGAAAACTCAAGACGCGGTCACGGCCGTTGATGGTGACAGAGAGATAGGAGAGGTTAGGGAAGTGAGAGAGGAAAGAGGAGAGGAAGTGAGGCATACAGTTGTCCGGGGAGAGGCGGAGCGAGAGGGTGGTTCTGGTAGAGCGGTAGAGGCGGAGCCAACGCTTGGAGACGAGGGAGACATCGGCGGCGGAGGAGGATGAAGGGAGGCGGCGGAGGACTTCTTCTAGGAGCTCGTCGCAGACACCTCCGTCCATCTCTCTCTCTCTCTCTCTCTCTCTCTCTCTCTCTCTCTCACTACACTATGCTATGCTTTGTGGTGGTGAGATGATCTTTCGTTCTACTAGTTTGGGCATTTTAAAGTGTCTAAGAACACTTCGACGGATCACTTTTCGACCACATATCTCTCATAAGTATGTAGAGACGCCCTACAATTACATGTGTGAAGCCGTCGTAGGGAAGAAAAATGTGTATAACTAAAATATTTTTACTGACAGTAACTGCATGATATTCTTATAGCTGAAAGGATTGAAATAATCCATTTTATTAAAAAGAAGATTTGAAGATTTTACTATTTATGCCAACTCTAACCGGACATTGTAGACGGTAGTGGTGGAGATTTCATGGAAAGATAATTTTTTATTCTCTTTTACGAATACCCAATGAACTATATTAAAGTAATATCTTTTTTTCTAATAGGCCTACATTGTTAAGTACTAGCGTGTATAGCTAAAATATTTTTAAGACAGTGATTGTGATTTTCCTGATAGCTGAAAGGATTGAAATAATCCATTTTAGTTTAAAGGATTATTCTAAAATCCATCCAAATGGATAGGATAATAGGTACAAATGTGCATTTATATCCGAGAAAGGTGTATTGAAATTTGTGAAAGTATATTAATGTCCGTGAGATATGCATTGATATCCGAACTTGTTTGAAATTATGTGTATATTATCTTCTGCCTAGTGGGCGAAGATTAGTAAAACTGTTATTTAAAAAGAAGATTTGGAGATTTTACTATTTATGTCAATTCTAAACCGTCAATGTAGACTATAGTGGGTGGAGATTTCATGAAAAGATAATTTTTTATTCTCTTTTACAAATGCCCAATAAACTATAACTAGCAAAACCTATTTTAAATATGGAGAGGAGACTGGAACTTGGACTTCTTTCTAATAGCAGTGTGATGGTCAATAAAATAAAATAAAAAGTAAATTCGGATATTTTTACTATTCACATCAACTCAACCCAAATCCTTCATTTTTATCTCCAAAATTAACCCCCAAATTTTTCACTACTTTTTTTTTTGTGTTAAATATTTTCTCCATATTGTGTTCCCAAAATGAATAACATAATCTAGAGTTATTCATTTTAATATAGTGTGGTATCAAAGCCAAGTACGAAAAACAAATTTTTTATTAGAGAAATTTAGAAAAGATTAGCCATGATGAAAAATGAAACTCTCTCCTTATTGCATTTTTTCGAAATTTGCAAGGGAAGAGAGTATGAGAGAAATAAAAGACGGAGAGTGCAACAAGAAAATCTTCATTACAACGGGTATTTGTAATGTCTCTCTTATATGAGGTTCACATTATGTAAGAGAACGTTACAAATAACCTCTTTATTGAATTTTTTTTAGGTATGACCAAACCAACCAATAGTTAGGTGACCCAACCGTTGGTTGTACATTGTAAACATAACCTAGTTTGGACTTTTATCTTTTTTGTGATAGGCCTACATTATAGAATATACTAGTAGCATGTATAACTAAAATACTTTCAAGATTGTGACAAGATATTCTTGATAGCTGATATTCACGATAACAATAGCTGAGAGGATCGAAATAATTCATTTTATTCAAAAAGAAGATTTGAAGATTGTACTATTCATGTCAACTCTAACCTCACACTCTTTTTCTAACTCTACTTTTCAAAAAATTACCCTAAAACTCAAGAATTTTCCATTTTCCCACCACATTTCGAATATGATTTCCTAAATTTTAGTCAAAATTTATCTTACTCAAAAGGTATTGTGAAAATCTTTCAAATGGTACTAAATCTTTCAACAATATTTGTGAATATAAACTTAACCCCTATTGTGTTTTTCGTCCTCCAAGAAAGAGGATCACCATCTCATTCTCCAGAAAATGGAGATGTAGAGATACACAGTGAAGGTTGGAGACGCCCTTAACAAGAGCATAGGTAACTAATACCGACGCAACGCTTCTTAAAGTATATCAACAAGGATCTTCAGAAACTTCCAGAAATAATATAGTAGTAAGAAACAGTTTATAAAATAATATGGAGTATTTCTCCCTTACGCCACCATATGGTCATATTCGCGTCTGGTTCAGTCATGTTGTATTTATTTGGTTCATTTCAATTGCAGCGAAGACTTGTTGCATCACATATTCAACGTTCGATAGACCGGGGAGCAAATGACCCGCTTGATCTCCCAGATTTGGCTTGGGAGGAAGGAGAATCATATCCATACTTAGAACCTTACCTCGGTTAAAAGAGGTAGTCACTAACACATTAGAAGTTCCAAACAAAGAGATCGATATTGCAGCTGCAATATTAAACTGCAGTGGATGCCAACTCTCTCCAAGGTCTCTTCTCAATAGCCATGCAGGAACTATCAAGTTACCATGTAAACAAAGCCTTTTTCTCTGGGACACTCGCGAAGAAACTAATACTCTTATTTCCTCACCACCACATTGAATAACAGTGCAACGATCCATCTCCCTCATGAGAATCTAAAACTTCATTGTAAAACCTCCATCTCGGTTATGATTGTCATCTAAAACTTCCTAGCAGCAGTGGTACAGCATTAATCATAGCAAAGAAGAAAACAACAAATTGGTTTACACAAAAAGCACCCATATCAGCTGAGCAGAGAGGCTAAGATCACTGTCACTATCTGCAAAACGATTCCACAGTTGCATAAAACATCCAGTAAAAATGGACTAGTTAGCTCTACAATATACTGAAATGCATCAATTCCTCTCATAACCAAAGGACTACGCTTGTCCGACGCCACTGTCATTAATAAAAGGACAGGAAAAGGTGACCAAATGCTAATTCACCGGTCCAACAAAAATACATGCATATCCTAACTTCTAACAGACACAACCCATAGTCTTAAAACAGGTACAATTGAAACATATGTAGACGACAAGAGGACAAGGGGAATATAACCCTGCCAAAACATAAAGCCGTTAAAGCACTGCAGCATAAATCACAGCAAATAATAGTTATATAAATTTATGAATTGTTCATTATTGGTGTATCCACTTTTGGTACATGCTTATCAGAAAGATTACAGTTAAACAATGATAATGTACAATTGTACGGATATATTTACCAGCATTGATTTGCAACTTTAAACAAAGATAACTGGCCCTTCATATGTTCTCCTCCATCCAAATCATCAATCAAAGAACCTCGACCAACTTGTTCAAAGCCCACGACCTAGAAACCTCTGAAAGCTTGCTCTCTTCAACATGTGTCTTTCTCAACCGCATACAATTCCAAACAAGTAACTCAACAGCCTCTACGTCGATCCAACAACAATACATTATATCTACACTCTCCAACTTACAGCTCTTAAACATCGAAACCACAGATGCATTATTCAATCCTTTACACCCCCTCACCTTCACTTCCCTCAAACAGTTACACAACGCAAGCATCGATATAAACTTTTTATCTGCCACATTATTATTAAAAGACAAGTCCAACTTCCTCAAATATACAACACTCTGTCCTAAAGTTGTCAATAACCCTGGTTCCACTTTGCAATTTATCATAGCCAATTCTTCAAGCTTATTACTCATGGCTAACACCATGGTCTTTAGCCCTTCAGGAGTAACAAGAAAACAACTATGTAACCGAAGAGACGACAACCCCCTGCACTTCTCAGCCACAGCCAATAAGTGATTGTCTTCGAGGTCATGAAGTAAACATAAATCGAGTTTCCGCAAATTACAGCGGCTGTGAGTAATGAATTGAAGCCAAACCTCTTTGCCACCCCTCGTTGTGGATTAACAGAGAGTTCAGAGATGTACAATTCTCTACCAATCTCATTAGAATATATTTAACAATGGATCCATACCACCTCAATTCCACTTCTTGGAGGCCGTTGAAGCAATGCTGATGTATCATAGCAGAATGTGACCGTTCCCCTTGTTGAGTGCAGGTTGTAGACTCAAGTCCAAAGAACATAATAGCTACTACAATAAACTTGACATTTTCCGTAAAATTAACAACTACTCTAGCAGCAACTCTAAGGGTGTATTCCACTAACTCAAATAAGTACCTATTTCAAATAAGTACTTATTTTTTGAATTAAAGATGATATATTGTGAGAGAATGACCTGTCTCATAAAGCGGGAAATACATACTTCAAAAATAAGAACCTTCGCAGAACAAGGCCTAAGTGATGAGCTCACTACTTCTTTAAAGAAAAACTCACTGCTTAATTGGATGTCCTAGACTTTTAGGGTTTATTGGTTTGAAGTGACTAATAGTGAAGGTATATATCCCTATATATGTAATGTCATGGGCTTAATAGTAATGACTAATGAGATTAATAACACCACATGTTCCATGATACACTAAAACCTATGAAGCACCGAGAGGTCACCAAATCCATGTTGGACACTTTAGGGACATGCGATACACTGGGGACATGGGAACAAATACATTACACGCCACACCACTTCCATGTTCATTTAATTATTTATATTTTTATGGTGGACAGGTCGGGGACACAGCAAGGTGATTTTTTCATAATTTAAAAGCTTTTTAAGGTGAAATATGTATAACTACGGCAAAAGTATATTATAAAACGTATGTGTGTATTGACATACACCATCGGTTTGCATTCGATAAGAGACTTGCCCTAAAATTTAGAGCTATATTAATATATGTTCGCATAACCAAAACAAATTATATATAAAAATTAATGTGTCCCATGCCATGTCAGTGTCCCTATTTTATGAGAATTGTTGTGTCCCGTATTCATGTCCATGTCTTTAGCTGTGTCCGTATTTTTTAGACTAAAACTCGCACTTTTTGAGATATATAACGAAAGGACAGTTAATCCGACCTGTAAACATTTTAACCAACTACCAAATATAGTAGTCTTCTTAACTATATAACTCAATCTAATGCTCATATAGAAAACAAACTGCCCCTCAATTTACGATGGTTCTTCAAATTATGCAGACATCTAGTTTCCTTTCGCTCACCTTCAATTTGCCCAGGTTGGGTAGCTAATAAAAACCCAAAGCCTTAAGGTGTGCATCATATGTTTCCACATTCATCTATGGTTCAGTCGTGTTCTATTCATTTCATTCATCGAACAAGACGATGAACCATGGCAACATGAAGTTCACACAATACCATCGGGAGAAACACCCCTGTTCCCCAAATGTAGTTGTCACGAGAATGAGTTAAGCTTCTCCCCTTCTAAGCGTCTATAAATACCTGCAAAGGTAGTTGGGGGGTGGGGCTACGAATCAGACCTGCTCTTTGCCTCCAGACCAACACCTTTCAAAGTGCTCCAAAAAAATTGTTCGCTAGAATTCTTTGAAGGTCACACAAGACCATCGTGAGAAACAGTCACTGTTCCCCAAATGTAGTTGTGACAAAAATGAGTTAAGCTTCGCCCCTTCTAAGCGTCTTTAACTACCTGCAAATGTAGTTGGGGTGTGGGGCTATGCATCAGACCCGCTCTTTGCCTTCAGACCAACACCTTTCAAAGTGCTCCAAATAAATTGTTCACTAGCATTCTTTTTTCTTTGTTGGAGGTGGGGGCTAAGTAACTTCCCACTAACATGTTAGAACTTCCAATCAAATAGATTGTCAATGCAGCTACAAAAATACACTGAGGTGCATGTTTCTCTGGAAGAATATGGCAGAAAATCACAAGTCGCTTGTAGGCTGTCGCGGCAGAAACTGTCCAATTCAAGATCAGAAGGGAACATCTGCTCTATGCCTGTGTGAAAAAGGTGCTTTGCAAAAGGCATAGAAGACCACATGCTATCTCAAAGAGTACATGGTGCCGGGGTAGCCTTAGCCATGCATAAGGGGCCCGGGTTTAATTCTAGGATAACTAGGTAGATTTGATTGTTATTAATATTATAAGCCTCCTTCTCACAATCAACAACAAAGTCAATCTCTAAACACCTGCTACAACTATTTCCGCACCATCAAATAGAATAACAGTGCTATTTTCCGTCTCTTTTGCGAAAGCAAATATCTAAAACTTCCTAGTAAAACTCTCTTACCATGTTTGCCTTAGAGCTTGATTTGCGAACAAAATCAGAATACCCCACAACAAGAAATTGTGAAACAATAGCAAATGATGGTAATAATAAACTTCCTGTCATCACACAAAGCAGTTAGTCAAACGGCATAATCCTTATTTGAAAAGATAAAGATCAACATTCATTTGCTAATTTACAGCATCAAGAAAATGATAACTATTTATTCCAAGACAAGAATTCTATAGTAAATCTTAACTCAAGTAGTCAGGGAGAAAATGAAATCAAGGCGAACGGGCCAATATAACAATTGTGACATCATGTTGGCAAAGCAGCAGAGGTACAACACTAATCATATCCAAGAAAAGAACAACCAATTAGTTCATGCAATGAGAAATAAAGATGTAAGCTCCCATATAAGCTGAGCAAAGAAGGCTAAGATCACTTTCACTGTCTGCAAAACAATTCCATAGTTGCATAAAACACCCAGTCAAATGGACTTAGCTAGAACTACAACATAATGGAAAGCATCAAATCCTCTCATGACTAAAGGACTAAGCTTGTCCAAAGCTATAATCCTTAGTAAAAAAGATTAAAAAAAATGATGACAAAATGCTAATTTGCTGCTCCAACATAGATACATACCACATTCTAAGTTATAACAAACAGTCTTAAAACAAGTAGAAATTGAAGTGAACCACAATATTATGACAAGGGGAATATAAAAAACTGCCGCAATATTAGGTTAAGCAGCAAGAACCACAATGAACTTCTTCAAAGACCAGGACCTGGAAACATCTGAAATCTTGCTCTCTTCAACAAATAACATCCTCAATTGCAGACAATTCAAAACAAATAATTCAACAGCCTCTACCCCAATTCCAGGACAATTCATTATATTTACAATCTCCAACTGCTTACAGCTCTTAAACATCGAAACCAAGGATGCATTTGTCAATCCTTCACATCCCCTCACGATCAATTCCCTCAAACAATTACACAACACAAGCATCGATATAAACTCTTTATCCACCAACATTTCATTATGAGACAAGTCCAACCTCCTCAAATTTCTAAAACTCTGTCCTAAAGTTGTCAACAAACCGGGTTCCACTTTGCAATGTACCAAAGCCAATTCTTCAAGTTTATTACTCAAGGCTAACGCCATCGTCTTAAGCCCATCACCAGTAACAAGAAAACAACTACGCAACCGAAGACTCGACAAAGCGCTGAACTTCTCAGCCACCGCCAATAAGTGATTGTTTTTGAGGTCGAAAGGTAAACATAAATCGAGTTTCCGCATAATACAATGGCTCCGAGTAATGAATTGAAGCAAACCCTCTCCGCTACCTTCGACGTAGTCCTGGATTAACAGAGAGTTCAGAGACGTACAATGCTCCACTAAACCCGACAAAATATCATTAACGATTGATCCACAAATCCTTAATTCCAATTCTTGGAGGTCCTTGAAGCAATTAACAAACGATGAAACCGACGAATCATCGCCGATTCCTTCGCAGCGATACAGCTCCAGTCTCTTAAGATTTTTACAGCTTTTCCACAGCGAATTGAAACCGTAATCGCCGCGTCGAATCCCATCCAAAACTAGGGTTTCTAATTTCAGCTCAGCGTTGAAGTTACCTTTCGAAGCGTCGACTTGTTCGAATTCGCCCGGTACGGGGTTGAAAACGACAGTGAGTTTCTTAAGAGAGTGTAAGAAGACGAGCCAGTGTAAAGAGAAAGGTCTCGATAGGGCGATGTTGAGAGAGGTGAGGTGAGGGCATGAGGTAGAGAGAGAAAGCAGAGGGAAGAGAGAGACTGGCTCAGACTTGAGGGTGAGAGCTCTCAGCTTGGGACAGGACGAGGCGACAGAGAGAAGGATCTGATCGGGGAAACTTGAGACATCCCCTTCGCCGCCGCCGATGGTGATAAAGAGGACGGAGAGGCGGGGGAAATCTGAGAGGAAAGCGGAGAGGGAGGGGGGCTTACAGTTGTCAGGTGAGAAGCGGAGAAAAATGCAGATTTTGGAAGATCGGTGGAGGCGGAGCCACCGCTTGGAGACGAGGGAGACAGCGGCGCTGGAGGAGCAAAAAGGGAAGCGGCAGAGGACTTCTTCTAGAAGCTCGTCGCAGAGGATTCCGTCCATCTCTCTCGATCTCGATCTCTCAACGAGGGGTTTTCGCGCTCAAAGGCAACAACTGTTGTTAGGGACTGACGAGGATAGCTTGAAAAGAGTTATAGGGTTGTAGTTGTTCAAAGTAAGAATACGGGGTTTGATTTGAGAAGTTGGTATTACTTTAGGGTTTATTATGTTATAACAATTGCTGCACTTTTCACTGGAGAGTGAAGTGGATGCGGTGGTGTGTGTGTATATATAGACACACACTACTCCTTCCGTCCTAATTTGTTTGTCCAATTGTTAAAATTCATATCTTTCAAAAAAATACTTATATCTTACATTTTATAATTTTTTTTATGATTTTGAAGATTTTGTATAATAAAACTAATTGAGATCTATCAAATAAGATCCATATTAAAAACATTACGAATTGAAAATTATAGACAATTCTTTGGAAGGTCAAACGATCTCGAAAAGTCAAAAAGAGGACAAACAAACCGAGACGGATGGAGTATTAAAAAAGAGGGGTCAATTTGTTCTTAAATTGTTAAAGACATAAAAAAATTAAAAAAATTAAATGTATAGAGTCTACTGAACTGCACACCTGATAACTCACCTTTCAAATTTGTAAGAAGGTAGCAAAATATAGTTTTAGCTAGTTTTTGTGAACTTTGCTAGATATGTTCTTACAGCTTCTTTTTTGTTACCTTTTTGAAAAAAGTACGTATAAATTTTAAATATTGATAAAATTATAGTTGGGACAAAGAAAATATTATTTAAAAACTTGACCCAAATTGTGTAAAAGTTACGAAGAATAATTTAAAAAAAGTGCCAAAAAGCTCCTAAAAAGTTAGGCCAAAGCGGCCTTATCATCATTAATTCGTGAATCTCCAAATTGTGTATTAACTATTTAAGTTTATTTGTTTAATATTGATAACTATTTAATCTATAATTATTTATTGTTATATAGTATTTTGGTATAAAGCCAAGTACGAAAAATAAAAGGTTTTCTGCAGAAATGTTATGTTCCCAAAGTTTACAAGGGAAGATAGAGAGAATAATTTTATTCACCCTAGGGAAGATAGGAGGGTGAACAAAATTATTCTCAAAGATAGCAGGAGAAAAAAAGTAGAAGAGAAATGTTGAGGGGGAGCATGACCAAACCAATTCAATAGTTAGATGACAACACACGTCGTCTAGTAGTAGTACATTGTTTTTTTTTTTTTTTTAAACAAGAGAAAATGAAAGTGCATGCGTGGTACTACATCGCCTCCGTCAATGCATGTTGCACCGTTGCACCACGCCGGTATCTTTAGCACATGTGACTAGTGATATGGGTATGTTTAGAAGCAATGAAGAGCCATACAGACTTGAACCCGAACATTATCCAACCAAATCCAAGTTTTCAAACAAATTTCTGACATCTCAAGCACAGGTTTAATATATTTCTTTTGCCATCAGAAATTCATGTCCTTGGATGTTTGTTGGCGCAATCTTCTGTTTTTTGGTCTCTAACTACTATGGGTCTGTTTTTTCTCGAGGGAATAATACTCATTAATAACCATACAGATAATACAAGATTAGCACCCCCATAGCAATGGCTGCTTTGGCTAGATTGTGTGCCAAGGATACAAACATTCCCATGAACTTTCGAGATAAAAAAACATTAGCTAAAAGATTACATGCCCACTTAATAACAGCACAGTATCAGATATCAAAACTATAACCATGACTCCACTGCACTTGACCCCTGGAGAGCATAGACACCTGAGTAATGGTTATTCCGAATACACCATTAGAGTGCATCCAAACAAGCTCCAACTTCCGCCATCGTCGACCGACTCTGGACAAACAAAACAATCTCGTTACAGCCAATTTACTGATTTCCTTCGTCGAATGCCTACCCAAGCTGCCGCTGCTTTGAAAAACTCTTTCTGCCAAGCACCATCGCTCATAATTCTAACCCTACCTTCATTAGCACCGATTGCAGTGGTAGAAAAACAAGCACAAGGAAGCTTAACATTAACATTCCCAGCAGACTCAACAACAGAATCAATCTCCCCGTTAAGATCACACATAGCACTTCTTATGCAACGTCAAGACTGAGCTTAATTGTATCGCTTGGGTGATATATCACAGAATCAAAATGAGCCCCCAAAGCGACCATAGAATAACATTCAACATATGCAAGTTGTGTGAACACTTGATATGGTTAAACCAACTATTCAACCACCAATATAGGCTCCCCAATGTCAAAGTTCAAAACCTGGCACAAAACACCTCCACACATGCTTGGAAAACGCACAATTAAAAGCAAGATGTTCAATAGATTCCTAACTTACCCATACCTGGGGCACATGACCTCAACATGCATGCCCCCAGCCTTGAGAGCTGTTTTAACTGGGATTATACGATCACCATCTTAGGGGGAAAAATAATGTGTTGACTCACTAATTAACCGAGAGAGTAGCCTATACCAAGATGGAGATGTGTTTTTATTCGATGAACATTTTATTGAAGATCAAAATAACCAAACAGGTATATAGTAAACAATTCTCTCCAAAAGTGATACTAACAATCACCCTCTTGTAACTAAAAAATGGGTCAATTATACTCTTCGACTCTTAGTTACCAATACTAATGAAGCCAGAGTTTATATTCTTAATAGCAACAACTTTTAAACAAAAACAGTTCGTCACCAGTTGCCTTTCTCATGCGATACACTTCTCGCCTCCTCTTGCTTTACTTTTACCAATGCCAACATGTAAATAACGATCATTAGATTTTTAGAACTAGTTAACTGTAAATGAAACAAATAAATTAATGGCAAGTGGTAACATACGCTCCTTATCTTTCAGTAATTTTTTTTCCAGCATATAGGCCAAGTTTGGCATGGTTCTCTTATGACTTTGTGTGTGCACTATCTTGGTGCTCTTTGTACTTTTTTCACTTTCAGGTCAATTATATACTCCGTAGTATAGTTTTCCGAAAAATGTTGAAACTGACGAATCATCGCCGATTCCTTCGCAGTGGTACAGCTCCAGTCTCTTAAGGTTTTTGCAACTTTTCCATAGCGAATCAAAACCGTAATCGCCGCGTCGAATCCCATCCAAAACTAGGGTTTCCAATTTCAGCTCAGCGTCGAAGTTACGTTTCGAAGTATCGACTTGTTCGAATTCGCCTGGGACGGGGCTGAAATCGACGGTGAGTTTTATAAGAGAGTGTAAGAAGACAAGCCAGTGGAAAGAGATGGGTCTAGATAGGGAGGTGAGGAGAGGGCATGAGGTAGAGAGAGAAAGCAGAGGGAAGAGAGAGACTGGCTCATGGAGGAGATGGAAACCTTTCAGCTTGGGACAGGACGAGGCGACAGAGAGGAGGATCAGATCGGGAAAATTCGAGACGTTGACGTTGTCGTGGCCTCGGTCGATGATGATATGGAGGAAGGAGAGCTGAGGGAAGTGAGAGAGGAAAGAGGAGATACCGTTGTCAGGGGAGAGGCGGAGAAAGAGGTGAGACTTGGTAGAGCGGTAGAGGCGGAGCCACCGCTTGGAGACGAGGGAGACGACGGCGATGGAGGGGGCCAAAAAGGGACCCCGAGGGAGGCGGCAAAGGACTTCTTCCAGGAGCTCGTCGCAGAGGATACTGTCCATCCATCTCTCTCTTTCTCTCTCTCTCTCTCTCTCTCTCTCTCATTTGGTGAGGGTTTTATTTTAGGGTTCAAAGAAACGAGTCTTTGGCCGAAATGGCCATAAATTACAATCAAATTAGGGAATATTCATTTTTCTAAACGTTTTGTAAAAATATGTCACCGTTTCTTTTCAAAAGACGTTATAGGTTTCAAAGAGTCTAAGTCAGATTTATAACGCATTTTACAAAAGCGTGTTGTAAGTATTACAGCTCTTTTTGGAAAGGAGCTATAGGTTAAAAACACTTTAATCAAACCATTCCATTTTCTTCTCCTATCTGATATTTTTTTTTCTCCTCCTATCAAATTCAATAAAACAAACCATGCCAGGAATCTGCCAGGAATCATGTTGGGTGAAAAGTTTGTACTCAACAAGTCTTTTATGTTAATCAATTATTTATCGGGACGTGTTTCACTAGTTGAATTTGTCAATAAGTTAAATACTTAGGTGAGGTTTAAGAGAAAACAAATTTAGGAGAGAGCAAATTCATTCACTTGGTAACCATGGGAGAGAAAAATTAATAGTACTCACAAACAATCATACTACAGCAATATATGCCACTCTGTAAGAACAAACCCATGTAGTGAGTTTCTCTCTCTAACTCTTCTCCCTCTCTCTGGAATTTCTCTCTCACACTAGCTAGTATATCCCACAATACATATTTGTAAACAAATTATATAATCAACAAACAACTAATAATCAACCACTCCTCCCTCTAACTATGTACCACATTCAAATCACCAATTCGGGCTCTTCCTCTCTCGTTTCTTGGGAAAGTTAATTTGGAAATTTCTATATCATATCACTCAACTCTTTTATATCCAATCTTTTTCAAATTAAAAATAATTCTAATTTTTTTAACACAATCATAAAAAAATTTAATATCTTTATGACCAGTCTATTTCTTTGGATAATCCTACAAATTCTCACACGTTGTGTTTTAAAAATTGAGATAACTAACGTCAGTGTTTTTGGGGTTAAGATTATATATATAGTTCCTTTTCAAAAGGCGCTACTAGTTAAAATTATAGCTCATTTTCAAAAGGCGCTATTAAGATTCGAATGATAGCTCTTTTTCAAAAGGAGCAATTAGGGTTTAAATTATAGCTTCTTTTGAAAAGGAGCTATCTACGTGGCGGCCACATGACGCCTAACCGTTATAACGCATTTTGAAAATGAGCGATGGCATATTTTTACAAAACATTTAGAAATATGGATATTCTCCCAATTTGATTATAATTTATGGTCATTTCGGCCAAAAACTCTCAAAGAAACACGTCTGGTGAGGGGTGAGAAGTCGGCATTGTAGATCCACAGAGACAAATAGCTTTTTCATTTTTTGTGACTCAAAATTCCTGCGCCCGGTTTTTTAGTACATTTTCATTATCTCTCCCCTTTTTACTCTTTTAAAAAATTTCTCCAAAATCTTGCCTTGATTCAAACTAGAAAAAAAAAATTTAGCTCAAAAAACACTAATTACTCTTATTTTCAATAATTACTCTCTCTTTTTTTCTCTTTTTTTAATTATTATTCTCATTTTTCTCTCTACCTTTTTACTCATTACCCTTATCTCTAATTATTATCTTATTTTCTCTCTCCACTCATTATCTAAAAATCAAACTCAAAATTTTTCAAAAACTCATCCAAACAAAACATAAGGCTCCGTTTGGAACCTATGAAAGGAAAATAAAAGAGAAGAAAAATGAGAGGAAAATAGAAGGAAAAACTTACTATTCATTAAACTTGAAATTTTTATTTTCTTTTTAATTTTCCTTTCTTTTCCTTGAGCCTAACAGGGTAAAAACTCTTATCCAAATCCGATATTGGGAGAGAAACGTTGAGAGAGGAGATAGCAATGCATCCAAATCCGATATTGGGAGAGAAATGTTGAGAGAGGAGCCAGCAATGTTAGGTATCCAAGCAACCTACCAAGAAAGTACTCCGAAAAAGAAAATCAAGAATCAAAATTCACCGAAATGATACTCCTTTCGTGCTGATTTATTTGTCCATTTTCACTATTTAGAACCTCTTACAAAATTGTCTATATGTTTCAATTTGTAATGTTTTTTTATATGCAATATGAACCTTGTTTGATAGATCTCAATTAGATCTAAAAATATGATATTTTTGAAATTATGTAAAATATTATAGATTATGAGATATAGACAAATTTTAAAAAACACGTATGTCGAAATTGAACAAACAAACTGGGACGGATGGAGTATAATCAAGACCGTTGATTTCCCTTTACAGAATCTTGTCCGGGTAAGTTTTTTTAGATATGTAGCATTTAATGTTCTTTATTAATGGTGGTAATGCACGGAGAGAAACGACGGTAATAAGGAATAGGAGTATTTCTTTTTAAGCACTCCTATGTTTTTACAAAATGACAAGAAACTCACAACACTGATTAATAAAGCTAGTACAAACTTTAGTTGAATGTCAAATCTCAAATTCGAGACGTCGACAAATTTGGAACAAACACCCAAAATAGACCAGGTTGCACGTTGAAGACGGAGAGGGAGTGTGTGCGCATTGCGCACTAGGCTTGTTAATGGGTCAAATTTGGATCGGATTCGATAATATCCAAATCCGATAAGATTCTAATCCGATAGTGGTAATCCGAATCCGATCCGAAAATCAGAATCCGATCCGAAAACTTTTTTACTTCAAAAATTTTAGCAAAAAAAATTATATTTTTCAAACAAATACAATTTTTTTTTCAAAAAAAAAGTTTTTCTGAAAAAAAAAATTTTAAAAATTAAAAGTAAAAAGTAAAAAATAAAAATACAACTTCTGAAAAAAAAATTCAAAAATTTTTTTTTACTGTTTTTTAAAAAAATTTTAAAAAATAAAGTTCGGATTCGGATCGATAACGGATTTAATCCGATCCGTATTTGGATTACCGGATTCTGATTATCGGATCAACGTTATCGGATTCGGATCTGGATAGAATTTTTCGGATCGGATCAAATCCATTGACAGGCCTACAGTGTGCACTGTGTTTTTAATTTTCACAAATTTTTTCTATGCACTATAAAGTAAAAAAATAACAGGAATTCAAGATGGTAAGGACCTTGCTACTGGTATAGCAGATTTTACATAGACAGCGCGTACAGCGAGCGTTTGGGCCCGTCTCAGGTCCATTAAAGATAATCGGAGCCGCTCATTTTGTTCAATATATTTTGCTTACGGTCCTTGTAAAAAATCAGCTTCATCCGAAAATGATAAAGGTATTTGCGAAGCGTCCAAAATCCCTGTAAAAGAATTCTAAAGCGATTTTGGACCCTTTGCAAATGCCCTTATTGTTTTCGGATGAAGCTGATTTTTTACAGGAACCTTAAGCAAAATATATTGAACAAAATGAGCGGCTCCGATTATATTTGTTGGACCCGAGGCGGGCCCAAAATTCGCGTTGTTTGTACAAGCAGCATTTCTGATTCAAGAAATTCATAGCATGTGTTCAGTCTTTGATATTACCGATCTAAAATCCTGCCAATTAAGAATCGAATCGAGCTCAAGCAGCCTGGTTTTTCGAAACATAGTAAGAAGCTAATCGAGTCAGGGACAATCATATCCATACTTGAAAACAGCTTCAATATTAAACTGCAGTGCATGTTTCTCGGTAACAACTCTCTCCAAGGTCCCTTCTCAATACCCATGGCCATGCAGTACTAGGATCGAGTTACCACGTCAACGGAGTCTTGTTCTCCAGGACATTCTGGAGATCGAAGAAACTGCTACAATTATTTCATCACCACCGCATTGCAAAACTGCTACAATTATTTCATCCCCAGCGCATTGCAAAACTGTGCCACGATTGTCAAACTTCATTGTAAAACCTCTTGCATGCCACAATGGAGCTTCTTTTGTGAACCCCACCGAAGTACTAACCAAATGAACTGGTTCGAATTGGACAGTAATTATCACTTTCATCTCATTGTGCAAGGGAGCTAGTCCAAGGGAACAATACTTAATTGAAAAGGTTAAAATAGATGCTCAAATCAGTCATATGCTAATTTACAGCTTGAAAAAAAGGTAAGTGGCAAATTCTGACACTAATATTTTACAAGTTGTCTTGAAACAATTAAACGTTCAGTAAATGAAGATGAAGTTGTTCGAAAAAGAAAGTAAATAAGGATGAAGCTGACCAGCCAACAAAGAATTGCAGCATCATTGCGACAAAGGTGCACCCCTTCAACGTCACTCCAGCAGATGGCACCAAATGACACCAGATTACCATAACGACCCATTCTGTCTAAAACAATTTGGGGGTGATGGTTGTGTTTTCTGGGGTTGAGGCTGCTCCCAAAAAACAATATGGCAAAAAATCCTTGTGCGCTTTTAGGCGATCTTGGCATAAAGTGACTTAATCTTAGATGAGGAAAAAAAAAACAGCTCTATGCGAAATCTTCGTAGAAGATCTAGACCACATTGTTTCTCGAAATAGTACATGCTGCTGAGAAGCCTCAGCAATGCATAAGGTGCCTGGGCCCGGGGTCTAGTTCTAGGATCAACAGGTACAGTTGGTTGTTACATAGAAGTGTCTGTATTCTGCATCCACCACGTCCAAGATGTTAATTCTCAGTATCCATCGCCTCTCATAATGAAGGTACCACATCAACCAAGTCTTTTTCTCGAAGACAAACTCAAAACGAAGCTGATACGATTAATTCTGCACCACAAAATGAAAAATAACATTGTTATGTTCCATCTCCATTAGGATTGTATCAGCTGAGCAAAGAAGGCTAAGATCACCATCAATATCCCCAAAACAATTCCATAGTTGCATCAAACACCCGGTAAAATGGACTAGCTAGAACTAGAACATAATGAAAAGCATCACTTACTCTCATAACTTAAGGACCAAGCTTGTCCAACACAATAATCACTGGTCAAAAAGATAAGAAATGAAGAGGAAATGCAAATATGCCGCTCCAAAATAGATACATGCACACTCTAAGTTATAACAGTCAAACACAACCCATAGCCTTAAACAAGTAGAATTGAAGCGAATGTAAATAAAGAGGACAGGGAGAATATAACAACTGCTGCAATAATATGTTAAAGAAGAGCACTGCAGCATAAATCACGAGGTGTACATTATTGGAGTATCCAGTTTTGGTACATTCTTATTTGATGTTGGACCTTGTCCAACATCAAACAGCAAGAACCACAATGAATTTCTTCGAAGAATAAGACCTAGAAACATCTGAAACCTTGCTCTCTTCAACATATAACGCTCTCAACCGCAGACAATTCAAAACAAATACCTCCACAGCCTCTGCCCCAATCCCAGGACAACTCATTATATCTACAGTCTCCAACTGCTTACAGCTCTTAAACATTGAAACCACGGATGCATCTGTCAATCCTTCACAACCCCTCACACTCAATCCCCTCAAACTATTACATGACGCAAGCATCAATATGAACTCTTCCTCCAACAACATCTCATTATAAGACAAGTCCAACTTCCTCAAATTTCGAAACTTCTGTCCTAGAGTGGTCAACAACCCAGGTTCCAAGTCGCAATTTACCAAAGCCAATTCTTCAAGCTCATTACTCATGGCTAACGCCATAGTCCTAAGCCCTTCAGCAGTAACATGAAAACAACAAGATAACTGAAGAGACGACAAACCCCTGAACTTCTCAGCCACGGCCAATAAGTGATTGTCTTCGAGGTCAAGAGGTAAACGTAAATCGAGGGTTTGCAATTTACAACGGCTGTTGGTAATGAAATGAAACAAACCCTCTCTGCTACCTTCGTCGTGGATTAACAGAGAGTTCAGAGATGTACAATTCTCTACCAATCTCATTAAAATATCTTTAACTATGGACCCGCACCTCCTCAATTCCACTTCTTGGAGGCTGTTGAAGCAATCAACAAACGATGAAACCAATGAATCATCGCCGATTCCTTCGCAGCGATACAGCTCCAGTCTCTTAAGGTTTTTGCAACTTTTCCATAGCGAATCAAAACCGTAATCGCCGCGTCGAATCCCATCCAAAACTAGGGTTTTTAATTTCAGCTCAGCGTTGAAGCTACGCTTCGAAGTATCGACTTGTGCGAATTCGCCTGGGGCAGGGGTGAAAACGACGGTGAGTTTTATAAGAGAGTGTAAGAAGACAAGCCAGTGGAAAGAGATGGGTCTAGATAGGGAAATTCTGAGGGAGGTGAGGTGACTGCATGAGGTAGAGAGAAAAAGCAGAGGGAAGAGAGAGACTGGCCCATGGAGGAGATTGAGATCTGTCAGCTTGGGACAGGACGAGGCAACGGAGAGGAGGATCTGATCGGAAAAATTCGAGACGTCAACGTCGTCGTGGCCGCGGTCGATGATGATATAGAGGAAGGAGAGGTGAGGGAAGTAAGAGAAGAAAGAGGAGATACCGTTGTCAAGGGAGAGGCGGAGAAAGAGGTGGGACTTGGTAGAGCGGTAGAGGCGGAGCCACCGCTTGGAGACGAGGGAGACGTCGGCGGTGGAGAACGAAAAAGTTAAACGCGGCGGGAGGCGGCGGAGGACTTCTTCCAGGAGCTCGTCGCACAGGATACTGTCCATTTCTCTCTCTCTCTCTCTCTCTCTCTCTCTCTCTCTCTCCCCTCTTGTTCTTCCACGGTATTGTCGGTATAACTACGGAGTAAAATATTTTCATGACAGCACAGTAAATTCGTGATGGATGATACGATCAACATAATCCATTTTTATTTGAAAAGCATGTGCAAAAAAGACTTTTTAAATTTTGGACCAAATTATATATTAAAAATTAACTTTATTACTTTAGCTAGTTATTTTTATAATGTTCACTGTATCATATTATTTACTCTTACTTTCTTCTTAATTTGAGGACTTAATTTTTTAACCTAATTTTTAAATATATTAACCAAATTTTTTATATATTAAAAATATGGTTAAAAATTAAGTGTTGCAATTTTCAATTTATTTGAACCAGTGCAAAAATCTTATTTTTCTGATCACTTGTTATCCTGAATGGTCATAATGAATTTTTGGTTCTAAAACATTTCATTTCAATGAGCACCCTAAGAGAGGCTTAACTCATATAAGAGTCCTACCGATATCGGATTGGGCTAATTTTTTAAAGGAACCTATAAAAAACTATTTTAAAAATGACTTGCAATTTGAATCATCTTTATGAAATCCCTAATAGTCCAAATAAATATTAAATGTTAGATGAACAGTACACATTTGACTTTGTGTTGGAGGGAGTTCGTTGTTAAAATTAATATTTTATTAAAGAATGAATGAACAGTGCCACACTTCTCTTAACGAGGCACTGTAGCAAATGTTAAATTGACCCGGCCGATAACGAGGCTGATAAACATGTATGTTTAGGGTTTTGGCTCGTTAAAGTAATGTAGAGAGGCAAGTAAAGAGCATGCTCTAACCCAAGACTCTAATTCTAAACTCTACTTTTTTTGAGAAATTTTTCAGTGCCGAATGGATACCACGTGGTCCTTGCTCAACACATCCGAGTCGTTCGATGCGATTTTTGGACGGCTCGGATTTTGGAGACAAAAAAGGAAATAGAAAGAGGAGGGGAGAGAGGAGAGAGAATCTAAGCTGTCCAAAAATGCATTAGATTGCTCAAGAGTGTAGAGCGGACACCACGTGAGATATATCCACCCGGCACTGAAAAATTTTCCACTTCAAGCATTTTCCATTTTCCCACCAAATTTCGAATATGATTCCCTAAATTTTAGTTAGAAGTATCAAAATTTTGTCTTATTTAAAAGAGATTCGTTGAGGTGCAAATGGATCCGGGAACTCTGCCATGCAGCCCGTGCTACGCGACCGCCGGCATCGGTCCGACGATCGGAGACGTCCACTGTTTAGACCTCGTCGAGTACTACAAGTGTACCAAAAATCAACTCGATCAAATATAATTAAGTGTCTCATCGGAATACATATAACTTGAAAAAAAATGAATCCTAATGGATACAAAACACGGAGCTGCACAGCACAGTCCCCGGATCCGGTGCGAATAAGCTGGCCCTGATACCCTGACCGTTAAAAAAAAAGTACTCCTATTATAGTTTCTAACCAAATCTCTTCATCTGTGGTGAAAAAATGTGAGATTGTTACAGTAGAGAGAATGTTACAGTAAAGAGAATGTTAAATTACCAAGTTTAGAAAGTAGAAGCACTTGGTTTGCGATTAAAACCAAAATTTTGGCTCTAAATATACAAGCTAAGTTCTGCAGGTATAGGTTTATTGTATGAGAATACTTCTTTTGCCATCAAAAATTCATGTCCTTGGAAATTTGTTGGCGCAATCTTTTTGTTTTTTGGTCTCTAATTAGAACGACTATAAGCATGCATAAAATTTTCAAAACTACTACGCGTTTTTTTTTTTCCTTCAAGGGAATAAGCAATGGCTGCGTTGGCTATTTACAAACATTCCGATGAACTTTCGAAATAAAAAACAATAGCTAAAAGATTACATGCCCACTTAATAGTACAGTATCAGCTATCAAAAACCCTAACCATGACTCCACTGCACTTGACCCCTGGACAGCATGTTCTGGTAAAAGTAAAGCATCTGCAAGGATAGACACCTGAGTAATGGTTATTCCGAATACACCATTGAAGTGTATCCAAACAAGCTCCAGCTTCCGCCATTGTTGACGACTGGACAAATAAACAAAACAATCTCGTTATAGCCAATTTCCTGACTTCCTTCATCGAAAGCTACCCAAGCTGCCGCTGCTTTGAGAAACTCTTTCTGCCAAGCACCATCACCCACGATTCTAACCCTACCTTCATTAGCACGGATTGCAGTGTTAGAAAAAGAAGCACAATGAAGGTAACTAATAGAAACCCAAAGCCTTAAGGTTTACATCAATATGTTTCCGCATCCATCTCTGTTTCAGTCATGTTCTTTTTATTTCATTCATCATACTCCTGTTCAATGGGGGTGCGCCAGACCCGCTCTCTGCCTTCAGACCAGAGACGGAGGGAGGTGTGGGCATATGGGGGCCAAGGCCCCCGCGCGGTTTCGGGGTTTTTTTTTTAATTTTAAATATTAATATTTTTTTTGTTTTTTTGTTTGGTGAGAACATCTAGGTATTGTATTTTGTATTAGATATTATTTAGACATAAAAATGTTTTCATTTTTTGTCCCAAAACCCAATTTCTCTCTCTGTGCACAGTCTTCCATAAGCTTTTCCTTCAATTATTGATCTCATTTCTTTTTCTATCTCTCTCTACTTATTACCCAAAAAAACCTTCCTCAAAATTTAAACCAAACAAACTATTAGATTTTCGAACCTTCAAATTTCAAAATCGTGTTTATAGATTGGCCCCCGTGTTTACAAGATCTTGGTTCCGTCCCTGCTTCAGACCAACACCTTTCAAAGTGCTCCAAATAAAGTGTTCACTAGCAGTCTTTTTTTCTTTTTTGTTTTGATTAGGGATGGGGGCTAAGTAACTTTCCACTAACATGTTAGAACTTGCAATCAAATAGATTGCCATTGCAGCTTCAATATTATACTGCAGTGCATGTTTCTCTGGAAGAATATGGCAGAAAATCATTAGGCGCTTCTAGGTCATCGAGGCAGAAACTTCCAATTCCATATCATTAGGGAGAATCTGCTCTATGCCTCAGTGTGAAAAAGGTGCTTTGCAAAAGGAATAGAAAACCGCATACTATCTGAAAGAGTAAAAATGGTGCTGGGGTAGTCTTAGCCATGCATAAGGGGCCCAGGTTGAATTCTAGGATAACCAGGTAGATTTGATTGTTATTTATGAGCCTCCCACTCACTATCAAGGTACCAAATCAACGAAATCAATCTCTAAATAGACCTGCTACAACTATTTCTACACCACCAAATAGAATACCAATGTTGTTTTCCGTCTCCCTTGTGAATGTAAGTATCTAATGCCTTGTTTGGATTCAAACTTGAAAAAAAATAAAAAAATCCAACACAAAAAACACTCATTACCCCTACTCAAAAAACACTCATTACCCCTACTTCCAATCATTACTCCCATTTCTCTTTCCTCTCTCCAATCATTATTCTAATTTCTCTATCTATCTATCTCCACTCATTACCTCTATCTCCAATTATTATCCTAATTTCTCTCTCCACTCATTATTTAAAAACCAAACTCAAAATTTTCAAAAACTCATCCAAACAAGGCATAAAACTTCCTAGTAAAACCCTCTAACCATGTCCCCCTTAATTAGAGCTAGATTTGCAAACAACATCAAAACACCCCACAACATGAAATTGGGGAACAATGGCAAACGATGGTCACAGACTCACAATAAACTTCCTGTCATCATGCAGAGCAGCTAAACGAACGGCATAATCCTTATTTGAAAAGATAAAGATTTGCTAATATACAGCTTCAAGAAAAAGATAACTGCATGTTCCGAGACACTAATTCAATAGTTAATCTTCAATAAGTATTCACGGAGAAAATGAAAATAAAGGCAAACTGGCCAATATAACCATTGTGACAAAACAGCAGTGGTACAGCAGCACTAATCATATCAAAGAAAGGAACAACAAATTACTTCATGCAATGAGAAAAAATAAATATATAAGCACCCATATCGGCTGAGCAAAGAAGGCTAAGACCACCATCAATATCCCCAAAACAATTCCATAGTTGCATAAAAAAAACCAGTAAAATGGACTAGCTAGAACTAGAACATAATGAAAAGCATCACTTCCTCTCATGACTAAAGGACTAAACTTGTCCAACGCTATAATCCTTAGTCAAAAGAGACAAGGAATGATGAGAAAATGCTACTTTGCCGCTCCAACATAGAAACGTGCACATTCTAAGTTATAACAAACACAACCCCCCGTCTTAAAACAAGTAGAAATTGAAGCGAATGTAACCAAAGATGACCGGGGGAATAACACAACAGCCCTAATATTATGTTAAAGAAGAGCACTGCAGCATAAATCACGAAATCTACATCATTGGAGAATCCAGTTTTGGTACATTCATATTAGAAGCATTTTCAATTTTACCAATGAAAATGTAAAGAGAAAAATACCTGCATCGATCCGCAACCTCTAAAGAAAAAGAAATGGCCCTTCTTCAACATTAAATAGCAACAACCGCAATGAATTTCTTCGAAGACCAAGACCTGGAAACATCTGAAACCTTGCTATCTTCAACATGTAACGCTCTCAACTGCAGACAATTCAAAACAAATAACTCAACAGCCTCTGCCCCAATCCCAGGACAATTCATTATATCTACAAACTCCAACTGCTTACAGCTCTTAAACATCGAAACCAAGGATGCATTTGTCAATCCTTCACACCCCCTCACCTTCAAGTCCCTCAAACAATTACACGACGCAAGCATCGATATAAACTCTTCATCCACCAACGTTTCATTATAAGACAAGTCCAACTTCCTCAAATTTCTAACACTTTGTCCTAAAGTGGTCAACAACCCAGGTTTCACTTTGCAATTTATCAATGCCAATTCTTCAAGCTTATTACTCATTGCCAACACCATAGTCCTAAGCCCTTCAGCAGTAACAACATAACAACTACATAACCGAAGAGACAACAAACCCCTGAACTTCTCAGCCACGGACAATAAGTGATTGTCTTCTAGGTCAAGAGGTAAACGTAAATCGAGTTTTTGCAAATTACAACGGCTCTGAGTAATGAAATGAAACAAACCCTCTACGCTACCTTCGACTTTGTCGTGGATTAACAGAGAGTTCAGAGATGTATAATTCTCTACCAATCTCATTAAAATGTCATTAACTATCGAACCACACCACCTCAATATCACTTCTTGGAGGCCGTTGAAGCAATTAACAAACGATGAAACCGACGAATCATCACCGATTCCTTGGCAGCGATACAGCTCCAGTCTCTTAAGATTTTTGCAACTTTTCCACAGCGAATCAAAACCGTAATCGCCGCTTTGAATCCCATCCAAAACTAGGGTTCTTAATTTCAGCTCAGCGTTGAAGTTACGTTTCGAAGTATCGGCTTGTTCGACTTCGCCCGGGACGGAGTTGAAAACAACGGTGAGTTTTTCAAGAGAGGGTAAGAAGACAAGCCAGTGGAAAGAGATGGGTCTAGATAGGGAGATGCTGAGGGAGTCGAGGTGAGGGCATGAGGTAGAGAGAGAAAGCAGAGGGAAGAGAGAGACTGGTGGCCCATGTTGGAGATGGAGACCTGTCAGCTTGGGACAGGACGAGGCGAACGAGAGGAGGATCCGATCGGAAAAATTCGAGAAGTCGACGTCGTTGTGGCCGCGATCGATGACGATAAAGAGGAAGGAGAGGCGAGGGAAGTGAGAGAGGAAAGAGGAGATACCGTTGTCAGGGGAGAGGCGGAGAAAGAGGTTGAACTTGGTGGAGCGGTAGAGGCGGAGCCACCGCTTGGAGACGAGGGAGACGACGGCGATGGAGGGGGCGAAAAAGGGACCCCAAGGGAGGCGGTTGAGAACTTCTTCTAGGAGCTCGTCGCAGAGGATACTGTCCATCTCTCTCTCCCTCTCTTCGGGTTTTGTTAAGAAACTCTTGTGCTGAGAGGTGAGAAGTGTGCATTGTAGATCCACAGAGACAAAACTATTATCCAAACGGACCAAACCCTACGTTCCATTTTTTCAGTTTGTTCAAACCTCAGTCAGATTTCGGGAAGAGAAACCTTGAGAGAGGAGCTGAAGCCATCTCTCTCTCTCTCTCTCTCTCTGGGTAATACCGTTGATTTTCGTTTTCCGAATCTTTTTTGGATAAATTTTTTTAGTACGTATCATTAATGTTCTTTATTAATGGTGGTAATGTAGAGCGAGAAATAACTGTAATAAGAAATGCTCCTCTTTTTATCTTTTTACAAAATGACGATGACAAGAAACCCATACAACTCCGGTTATAAAGGCTAGTAGGTCCCGTTTTAGAACATTTTTTTAAAAAATAAATATTTATTTTATATTTTTAAATTCAGAAAAATATAAATGAAAAATATATTTTTAATTTTTTTGCACTGTATTAAAGAGCTCAATGAGATCTATCAAATAAGATCTATATTGATAGAAAAATTATTTGCGTAAGCACATAATTTTTGAGTTTGAAATTATCTTCTTAGAAAATAAATACTTATTTTTCTTTTTGAAACGGAGCCGAAGGCTAGAACAAAAGTAGTTGAATGTCAAATCTCAAATTCGAGACGTTGACGAATTTGAAACAAACACCCAAATAAATAGACCACAGGTTGAATGAAGAGGGAGAGTGCGTGTATGATGTGTTTTTATGCCTTGTTCTCTTTGCAACTTAAAAAGAATTTTTCAAAAAATTCCTCTTAGATTCCTCCTACTTTTAACATTTCTCTCTCTATCTCTCTCCACTTATTATCCCTATTTTTTTTCAAAAAACTTTTCAAATTGCAATCCAAATAAAGCATTAATTTTTTCAAATTTTTTCTATGCACTAGATTCTAGTGACTAGAAAGCGTGTGTGTATAAATATAAAGTATATACTCCTAAAAGTAACAAGCATTCAAGAAGGTAATCACTAAGCGTGGGTAGCAAAATGAGCCGACAATGGATCGTTCAAGCTTAGTTACAAAATTTAAGAAATTTTTTTTAGCATGTTCAGTGCCGAATGAATATATCTCACATGATGTCCACTTGGCACATTTGGACTGTTTAATGTACTTTTGAACGGCCCAGATTATGCTTTGTTTGGATTGATGTTTAAAAAAAATTGAAAAATAGTAGGAGTAATAAGTAAAGAGAGATAGCTAGAGAAATGTTGGGAGTAGGAGAAATTTAGAAAAAATCTAGAGGAAAATTTTTTAAAAATGCTTTTTGAATTCTAAAGAGAATAAGGCATAAATCTCTCTCTTTCCTCAACTAAGAATTACAATATATAATTAAGAGATACTACGTCAAGTATGAGAAATTCCGCAACAATCAAATCAGGCTCCGTTCCAGAACACCTTCTTAAAAAATAAGTACTTATTTTACATTTTCAAACTCAAAAATAATGTAAATGAAAAATAATTTTTTAATTTTTTTGCACCGTATTAAAGATCTCATCGAGATCTTTCAAACAAAATTCATATTGCATATTTTTAGAATTCATTAAACCCTTTATTTTGAGTTTGAAATTGTCTTCTTAAAAAATAAGTACTTATTATCCGTTCTGGAACGGGGCCTTCAGTCGAAGAGCATCCGCAATGGGTTTGTTAACTAGTGTGTTAACTGTGTATGTTAAGATTTAACAAACAAAATTGTATTTTTTGTGCCACAATGCTTGTGTGTTAGAGTGTGCTAAATGTAGTAGTGTGTTAGCATGGTTATCAAGTTTAGCAAAGAAGTTAACAAACAATAAGTGGGTCCTATCCCTATAAATTCAAATTTCAACCATAAAACATAAATGCCCACATTAATTTCTTTTTTGAAAACTTACCATTACCTTGCCGTTGCCTTTTTGAAAACTTAATTTCTTTTTTGGTAAAATAGCCGTTCTAAAAGTTTTTATTATAGCCACTGTTTTGACATTATTTTAAAGAGTTAACACACTCATAACTAATCCACTGAGGTACTCATATATATACTAACACACTCTTAAGTTAACACACACTTATGAGACCCATTTTTTATCCTAACACATACTTTAACAAATATTTTGATACACAAATATAACACACCCATTGCGGATGCTCTTAGGCACCAAATCACGAAAATAACCTCCTACTAGGGAAGAGTGAAATTAACAAAAGGAGCGCCGAGATTTGCCTTTTGAGGCCTCTCAGATGCATACACACATTCACATTACAGGTTATCCAAAATTCAAAATAAGAGCTACCAGAAAGGAATGAAAAAGGAGGGAAGAGAGCGAGACTTGACATGGAATTGATGATGATCTTAGAAAGGTGATCGATCATTGAGAGAGACAAAGGAGAAGGGCTGGGATCACATAAGGCTTGTTCGTTTTGGGTCTCGAAGCCCCCACGCACAATTCCTCATAAATTTTCTCTATCTTTCTACTCATTACTCTCAGAAATCTCTTTCAAAACCCAAACCGAACAGGGCCATTATATGTGTGTAATTAATATTTGAGATAGCAAGGAAACTTGCATAAACGAAAGGAATCCCAAAGACCAGTAGCCTTGATTACTGCATATAATCCATCCATCCCTCCTTCCGCTGATCACGACCAGTACTGCTGCTGTGATGGTCAGCTCCACCCCCACCACCACCACAACAAAACTCCTCATGCAGTACTACTCTCATCATCCATCAACTAAAACAATTAAACACAATTTAAAAGGGAACACGCGCGCACAAGCGCGCGCGAACACTGAGTCTATTACCATAAAACTGCAATTGATTTGTTCGTAGTTATCGGTATCAGAACTTTATCCTAGTGGATCCAGCAGCCAGCCCCAAAGGAGTTTCTCATTAAAAAGAAAACGGACACTAGCTCGTACCATGATACAGGATTTAACTTAATCTGAATCTCCGAAACCTATTGGCAAATTTCGATTGCCATAACCTTCAGGCAGACTTAAACCAGCACCATTTCACATTCACAGTATATGCAGCCTTTGCAAATTAAGAACGTTGTGTAATTAAGTTTTTGTTTTTTCAAGAACTCTGCGTTCCAAAACACTAGCTACATGATCCAAGGTTTCACCCACTCCAAATTAACCTCCAGTAGTGTCGGTATAACTATTACACCAATCACTAGACCAAAAGAAAAAGGCTTCTCTAGCTTGAGTAGATTCCACCCCCCTCTCCCCCCCACCACCCGCTTCCCTCTCCTACCATAGACAAGACATTCAATCTTCAGTTCTCCGAGGCTACGAGAGGACAATAGCTACTTTCTGTTAAAGCATCCAACTCCAAACCAATTGGCAAAGAGTGGAGAGGCTGCCCAAGCTCATATACTAGTTTTTGGAGAAGATACTTAACCGATGTGGGACAAATCCCAATACTTCTCCGCACGTGCAACCCCTGACTCGCACGTGGAGAGGTCAACAAAAGATTCGGAACACACGAACCACAATGAAATAAAGTGCAACTATGGCACAAACAAAGGGGAAAAGCCTCCGAAACTCTAGCTTTGATACCATGTTAAAGCATCCAACTCCAAACCAATTGGCAAAAGAGTGGAGAGGCTGCCCAAGCTCATATACTAGTTTTTGGAGGAGATATTTAACTGATGTGGGACAAATCCCAACAGCTTCATTTAAACCAATCTTTAGGAAACATCTTAAGACACTGGTAAACGCCTTACAGCATTCATACAATCAACTTCGTGGCAATATTGTCTATTCACCCTTTTAAGTAGATCAGCAGAAAATCAAAGGTTGGAGCGCTTCAAGTAAACTAATATACCAATGCCTGTCAAAGCAACTGCGCCAGCGAAAATCCCAGAGCGGAGAGTCAGCCAACCAGTTTCCTCAGCACTGGTAGGACATGATTCTGGTCTTGTCTTTTGTTGACTTGAATCAGAAAAATCCAAATGCAATCTCAAAAGCTGCAAAAAAAAAAAAAGAAAAGGGGGGTGTCCTAAGAAAACAGAGAGATTCTACAATCACTAGTGAGATAATTCCGCGCCGAGTCCTAATACAAAAGTCACTAATCCATTTTGATAGGGAAAAGCTACTAATCCGTTTTCTACTATTGGTGGATCCATTATATTGAAGTTTGGATAAAAATTGTCCTTGAAGTAATTTGAAAAGAAATACTTTGTTATCCCCAGCAGAATCCTTGTGAAATCACAAAGGTATAATGCAAAGAAACTAATCTCGTAACTTTGCAGAAAGGAAGAGAGTCTAAACATGAGAAGACAATAATAGAAAGGGGAAAAAAAAAAAAAAGAGATGAAACAAGCCACCTTTGTGGCAAATGAATAGAGAAACTCAAAGTATGGTCTAAAATAGCACATCCACATTCAAGGAAATTAGCTAATCAATCCTCTTGACAAAGGGAATTAAAACAGCTTATGTACCAAGGAGCAAACCAGCACTAAATTCAGCAAACAAAAGACCAGACATACCTATGTTACCAGGAATGCAGATTGTTCCGTTACGAGGAACGGGAATGGGAACCCGGTACGCCACATGCTTAAATTGTGGTACGCTAGGGGTAGGCTTTTATAGATAACAAAACTAGAATTTACTCTTCCAAGCAATAAACATCCAGTGCAACTAAAGATTGTCAAATTATTCATACAAAACACATTTCTAGGTATTAGATTGTTAACCACCAACTCATCTAAAAGCTTAAGCTTTTAGAGAGAGAGGCAACTTTATTATTTATATTCTCAACACTAGGAGTATAAAGATTGAACTTTATACACTTTCTCCCACCGAAATTCCATTTTCTCTCTATTTTTACCATTATAGGTTTACATTTTGGGGAAAACCAAGGGGATCGCATTGGATCGCTAAATTTACTGTTTTGGAACAGCAGTGTACCATGTTTTGGAACATTCGTACCAAAACGTAATTCGCTAGGGTAGTAAAGTTCCCTGGTAACATAGAGACATACAGAGCACTGAATTTTTAGTGGACCATAATGGCAAATGCACAAGAACAAACATGTATAGAGGAGTGTAAATGGAAGTACTGAAAGTCTGAAACAGTTGTGGTGATTTATAGTCCTTCGTGTCATATTAGCAAGCATAGTAGCTCTTGTTACAAAAAAGAGGGACTAACCATTAGAAACAGCCAGCTATTTGAGTTTAACAGCATGATATTAAAAAATATATTTTAAGTTTTAACCTGATTAGTGCTTGTTTTAGTATGCTCACTGAGCTCGAGTTCTGGTGATTCAAAAGTTACTTCTGAAGAAGCTGATGAATATTTTCCTGTCTCTGTTAATGGATCTTCATTGGCTTTATCTTCAGTTACAGCAGGTTTAATGCCGCTGATGTTGTATTCAAGAACTTTGACACCACGTGAAGGATATTCTCGTGGTTTCAGCTGGATGCGATACTCATTTTCCAAGGCCAACTTTGGGAAGACAGCAATGACATTTTGGTCCTTTATGCTAAAAAGAACATTTATCTCATAAGTAGTTCATCTCATAAGTAGTAAGTAAGCAAACTTACAGAATTAAAATTTACCTCTGCAGCAAATTTCATGAGTTTGTTTCCATCAACTAAGAAATATTCTTCAGCATAGTCCTCAAACATTGTTGCAGTCATTGAACCAGAAGCATCGGTCAATAGAACTTTAAATTTCACACTGCAATTATTTTTCCAATGTTAATTGGGGCATATTAGCAAAATACTTTTCAATGAGAAATACTTCTAACCTTGGTTTTGCCATAACTTTTTTTCTGTTGCAATTGAAACAATCAAATATCACTTCATCTCTTGCACTGATAGCACTGATGGATTTTCGACAGTTGGGGCAGGCCATGTGCCAGAAGTTTTGGTTCAATGATACAATTGATATCTTGCCTTGGATCCAATACATTTTCTTCTCAACCTGCGGCATTATCCAAATTAGTTTAGAATACATTACAGAGAGCTCTATATATTTATATACGAAACTTGTTTACTCACCATTTCTGGTGTCTTTGGAACATCTGTGATGCATATAATATCCTTATCATTTGGATTTGGTACTATTCGAAGGATTGGTTTAGCCAAGAATTCATCACAAAGCTGCTCAACAGTTTCTTTGTTTGCAGTGCACCTATATCTCAAGCTTTATTAGACTACCACTACTTGGAATATCCATATTATATATGGCGAAGAGTCATACCAGGCTTTCAGTGTATGTGCAGCCATTGTGTCTGGATCTATGACAAAAGAACTTCCTGGTCGAGTTGACAATGAATGACCTGCAATAAATAATTTGGTTTAATGTTCTTTTTCGTAGTTATTTTGTATTTTAACCAAATTCAGTGATTCCAAGTCAAACCATTGTATGTATTAACTCTGACACGAATTCCAATCAATACTGGATATGGGCTTGTATCTTGTAACAACTGTCCTTCTCTTGTTATGAAATCATCCCAAAAGGTCAAGATAATTGGCTTCAACCTATGGTACAAAATGAGCTTTCATAGCACTTAATTTGTCCAATAATTTTGAAATAAATTATCTAAAACTTTGAGTACTCTTACTCTTGATTAATGAGAACAATTTCTTGTGCTATTGGATTTCCAGGTTTACTAAGAACCTTGGGAGGTTGGACTCGTGCAACAGCTGCTAATATATCTGTTGAAGAGAAATAAATAGCTAATGTAATGATGATTGAGTGTATGTTATCAATAAGATTTCTCACTATGAAGTAAGAATTACCAATAGTTGTTTGTCCACCAGCATGCTGTTCAAACTGTTCAAATGGTACGAAATCAAGATTGAGAAGATTTTCATGAGATAGATTTTCATCAACAGTTTGAATCAATGTTCTGGCATTGATTGTCCATTGCCACTCAAAGTTATCGGAGACTGATACTTCGGCGAAACATATTTGACGCCTGCATTAGAAATTAGATATGTGTTGTAAAATTGCAGAGTGTCTTCCAATTTCTCAATATCATCTTCAATGATTGTTGCTTGGACTCTGCTTCCCTGAATAAAGTGGTACCAATTGTATGAAAATTATGAGGTCTATGTCAGTTAGTTTATTGCAGATTTGTAAACAAATTAAACAATTCATACTACATGCAATGTTTGAACATGAAGAGATGTCTTCTTTTTTTTTCTTACCTCTGCATCAGCTAAGATCAACTTTTGAAGCTTGACTGGGCTATGTGGACTTGGGTTCCATTTTTCAAGGACCTTGACTTTGGCTGTCCAATTTCTTGTGCTACTATTGATATTCTTGATTGGAGTGAGCTGCGTATCCATCCTGGAAAATATAATTATTTTAGGTAAAAATTATGCAAGTTGTTACATTAGAAGCTAATTATAAAAAGTAGCAATCTTACAAGTTAATGACACTTTGCAAGTGTTAACAATTCTTGATACGCAACATTTCTTGTCCGATAATCGGGGATACCATGATTTCCCTTTCCTATTTCAATCAAGATTTTCACAGTAGCAACAGCTTTTGCTAGTGACAAAGCAACATACAATTGACCATGAGAGAACACAAATTCTCTTCAATATATGCCAACATTTTGTAAACTTTTGGATTTACCTCATTGTCATTGCAAAGCACAACTTCATTGGGAATTGTTTTTGCATGAACTGAACTGGATATTTCTCATTATCAGATGGCTACAATGGTCCCTTCCTATCTCACCCACTACGACTTCTGCAAATGACTTGGTTCTGAGAATCTTGACATATTAAACGTGTGCCATCAGTGGCGTAGTTAGGAATTAACAATAGTGGGACACCTTTTAAACACGTTTCAACCCAAAAAATTCCTAATAAGCAATACCAAAATAATGAAAGAACGTTTGTATTAAAAACAGCCAACATGTTTACTAGGAAAAGGTAAAAGCTAACATATTTACTAAGACAAGGTAGTAATTACATAGATTACCAATTATTTTCAGGTGTATCGAATCAGCCTTGGCTGAGTTACTGAAACGGGTCTTAAGCAAACATGTCGCAACAGTCGAAGTCGTGGCCAGAAATTTAGACTCCCGGTGACCGTTCTTTGTCTTTTGACAAAAAAAAGAAGACAGTACTCATTAGTCATTACCATATACTACTTACATATGCAAAAGTACTAGATGTATATTGATGACATATTTGCGCACAAAATTAACAAAAGAAATACATGACTTACACGTACAGGAAAACAGAACGAGAGGAGAAAGGGGGGGACAAGGAAGAAGAAGGAGCAGAGGAGAAGAGATAGAGGGAAGAGAGGTGGGACGGCGGCAGGCGGACAGTGGCCACGGCTGCCGCTCAACCTCCACACATTTCTCCCTTCTTCTTTTTTTTCATATTCATTGACGCTAAAAACAGAGAGAGAGACAGAGAGAGAGAGAGAGAGAGAGAGAGAGAGAGTTACCGGAGTGGTGGCTCGCTGGAGGAGGCGATAGCCGGTGGGAAATGTGGCAGGTGAATTACCCGAGGAAGAAGGAAGAAAAGGAAAAAGTTACCGTATTCAATAATACATTGCCACATTGGTGACCTTTATTTCTTTCATGAGTACTTCATTTTTTATTTTTTTTTGGCCTTTACCATGCACTAGATGCATCTTTCCCATTATTGGAAGCACTGTTCGATAAAATAATAAATAAAAGAATATGGTGGAAATAAGAAAGCACTTTCCTCAAACATTCGGATTTTCGGGTGTTTTCTCCCATAGTGCGGAGTCGGTCCCTGTTCGATCGCGATGTCCAGAGATAACCTTATCTGTTGGTGTTTTTTTTGTAATGAAAGGTATAGATTTAGACAAATAATCACATTTGTCAGTTTTATTATAATTTTACAAAGCGCAAATTTCACATACGGAGTAGATAACTTTATCTCTTAGTATTTTTGTGATACTAAAGAGTATAGATTTGAAAAGATAACTATATTTGTTGATTTTATTGTGATTCATACAAAGTATAAAAACAGAAAGATTTCAAAAAAAAGAGAGAGGTATAAATGGAGAGGTGTTTTAGCTTGGTTCTACAAACAAAAAAAACACATATAAGATTATATGTGTGTTTTTTTTGTCACACAAACAACGTAATATGTGTGTGTTCTTTTATACTGTACAACGCATATAATGTTATTTGTGACAAAGTAAAACTAACAGATAAGTTTATTATTTGTTCGAGAAAAAAGTTTTGAGAAAAATTATCTATTTTCATAAGTAACATATTTATAATCGCAATAAAACAACGAGATATGCTTATATGTCCATACCTATAATATCTGCTTTGTGTTACTTTATACTATGTACTTGTTTGTTTGTCTCACTTTTACCTTTAACACGAACAGCCATTCGGCCAACTACCAGCATTTCAAGATGAAAGCATATTCCTCTTCGGTAATTACCCTTCAAATCTTCTCAGTTTTTTACCTCTTACGGAATTGATTCATCCTAGTGAGGTTCTGGGGCTAACCAAACACAAAAATGTATGCTTTTCGAAAGAATGTTTGCAACCACGACTCATACACTTCCAGGCCCCATTTCCTTCACATACAAATTTACATCTCCCAAAAAAAAAAAAAGGCCTCCAAATAAATAATCCTCTAATGCTCCCAAAATTCGTCCAAAACTCTCCAAATAATCCTTAAATGCTTCAATTCAACCTCCACTAATCCATCTCCACACCTGAAAAAATGAATTATCCGGGAAGTATACGATGCAACAGAATAACAATGCTCGTATTAAAGTGGAATCAATAAACGATAATCGACTACCCAGTCGAAACAAACAATCACAAGGGATCTCATATCACGTCCTCCTCAATACTACATTATCAATGACCCTCCCCAATACCTTCCTCACCGAGCCACGACGGACCCATTCAAGATATTGGACAGGCTATTGGTAAGGTCACTCAATCCATGTACTGAACAGTTCTATAGCACTTAGCCATCAATATCATCTCAATAACAATTTTTTTCACTTTTCAATAATATTCCATAGGGTACTGATAAAAAATAAAAATAAAAAAATCTACCCAAGTTTGAGTTTCCATTTCGTTAAAAGTTTATTTAAGATTGGTTTATTAGAGCATTTTCAATATTTACTTAAATTTTTACCCAAATTTAAGTAAAATTTTGGGTAAAAACTTGATTTGGAATTACGTGTTCCAATGGATAAACTCAAATTTAAGCACAAATATGCACAAATTTGAGTAAAAGCTTCCTTAATGGCAATATTATAAATTTAAAGGTGTGAAATTTGCCTTAAAAAATTTGAGTAAGTGCTTGAGTCTAACTAAATTTGAGTAAATCTCAAATTTGGTATAGGTTTGGGTATGGAGTGAAGGACGTTTTGGTGGATTTTTACTCAAATTTGAGTAAGAAGTGGAAATACTTTTACATGAACAAATCAAGTTTAAACATTTTCTTACAGCTCCTTAAGATTTCAAACCAAATTTGAGCAAGCAATTACTTGGTTTGTTCAGATTATTATGTATAAAAAATTTAAGCTACTCAAAATCAATTCAAGTTTGGCTTGATTAAAGTTCGTTTGAGATCGCTCGAACATATTTTTAAAACTTGTTAAATTTTCAAATCAAGCTTGATAAACATAACGCTTCAAGGGTCAAATTGGGAACCTCTTAGAACTATAGCGTGTGTAGTCGTTGAAAGTAAGAATACAGTGTTTCATTTGGGAAATTTGTGAAACTCTAGGGTTTGTTATGCAATAAAAATAGCTGCGGTTGTCACGGAAGTGGATGTGGTGGTGGTAAAATGGAGCGCAAGAACGGAAGGCAAAACAAAGACATCAAAGCTGTTGGTTTGTCGACAGAGTTGTTGGAAATGTTTGAAGCAGCTGTTGTTTCCCCTGCGGCCCCTTGTCTTGCTAGCTTACGAATCAATCGAAGAAGAAGCAAAACCGACGTACTGAGGTTATGGAAACTGGGAGCCGCTACTGGTGATTTATCTGGGACCCTGAAGCAAACAGTTTGTGGGCAATTGATGCAACGCAGCAGCGATACCAACTACAGCAAGCTGAATCAAAGTGAAATACTAGTAAAGAAGAGGAGGAGGATGGTTTTCTTCTCTCAAGTCAGCCTCGCCGACCCTGTAAGGTCTCCTTTATTTTGTTTGGAATTGGTATTATGCTGTAGTTAGATATTTGTTGTTAGAACCTACTGTCGAATTTGTGGTGTTGTATTGATCAGTGATTGAGCGGAGGTCCTAGGAAAAAGCATATGATATATGGGGTTCATGAATTTAGTAAGTGGAAGGACAAGAAAATGCACAAAAGCAAAAGGAGAGATTGTTCTTCCTCAGTTGATTAACTTAAAGATATCGATTTATTGAGAAAAATAGCTTCAAAATATCGAGGAAATATATGATAGAGGTGTGTGTGTTTTTTTGTTTTTAGTTATGGATACCATTGCGAGTTTTTTTGTATTGTTTCTGAGTTTTCCATAACTAGGAGGGAAATGCAACTTTCCTCTTCCTTTTTCCTTTATTGAAAAGATAGTAGTTACAAGGTCCAAACTAATTCTCGAAGTGGATTGGAGAAATCAATAACATAGTTATATATAAAAGCATGAAGTATCAATCCGAATAAACAAGCATCCTATCTACAGCATATTACACCTTTAACGCAAAATATTTGAAGTAATATACATTTTAAAAATTGCATATTTAATGGACACGCCACGTGACGTGTCCCATAGTTTCTTGCCATGTCCCGCGTGTGTCCCCATGTCAGACACAGGACCAGCCGACCTCTTGGTGTTGGTGCTTCATAGGTGCTACCGAAGGATTATGTTATTAAGGTTGCAGCAAATGGAGCAGTATATGCGTATTAGGAGTTTCAATCTGGTTATGAACTTTGGTACTATTTGTTCCATGTGATGGGAACTGTTGGCATCCCAAATCCAACTTAGGAGGCACCTTTTGGGGTTCAAACCCAAAGGGTCAATCGCGTCAGGCTAGTTGTTGGGCTGGGAAAGACATCCGCATGGGGGTGGAAAGATTCAAGTACTAGATTTTATTTCTCATGTTCTTTGGTTGCGGTCCCTCATTCCCACCGAGAACGGAGGACCAGGTGGATGATAAGTGACTATACATGTGTTTGATTAGTTATTGAATTTCCATCTTATCATGGATGAATGCAGATACTTGGAAGGGAACTGGCTATTGGGACACCCTTGATCTCAACAAAATCTGAGGGTAATTTTGTTATACTCTATGATTCTTTATTGACCATCTGATTTAAGGGCTTAATGGGTTTTGCTTTGTTGTTCATGTTGCACTAGCCAAAGTTACTGTATTTCTCTTCTGTCAAGGAGAATTGAATATGGCCCACATTATAAGTCCATGCATTAGCTGGTCGCAAGGCACTTATGCTATTGATACTTGAAAGTTTCGAACAAATGATCTCTTCTTGATTGTGGTCTTTCGATGCCTTCAGGCACAACATAATAATAAGTTGCTGTAGGAAAGGTAAATCAGTCGGCTAATACCTTTTTTTTTTCTCAATAGAGATCATATGGATGAGGTCGAAGACTTTTTCTACGGGTTGAGTTGGATTCCGCCAGGAATCATCCTGATCAACCATTCTGAATGAGGTGCGAGCGAGATAGATTCAAGCGTCATTTTCTTCCAACAGAGTGAATATAGCTTATGATCCAAGAAAGCCGTGGCTTCTCGTTTCACGCATTCAGTTTATAGGATAGCCCATCTCACTTGATCAACCTTTTGCCCACCCTACTATTCACATTAGCCCATGCTCATTTACCACTCAATAGTCTGCAACCTGGAGCAGAGGGCACTTCCTATTTGAGAGAATAGAACCACCTGGTAATACTATATAAAAGACTCTTCGGAACCGCCACTCAATAGAACAACCACGGGACCCTTCCAATAGTTCGGGCTAACCCAGCTTCTTTTCTTCTGTTTGTCCAATAGGATCAATTGTTGGTTAATCCGCATCGAAAGTGGAAACTGCTTTCAACATGGTTATCTTGTTATGCACATTGGTGGAGCATTTCTAACAATATGTCCCAGTCCATCTCACTTTTGGATAATGCTGTATTTAAACTGTTAATTAATTTTGTGGCCCAGACGGGCAGACTCATCATCTAGTGGGCAACTAGGACTTTCGGACAAATTGTGGATGGGATTTAGAGTGTTTTGGTGTTAACCAAATTTTGGACATCTATCTGAGATGTCTCCAAGGAAGTTTCTCTTCTGTAGATAATATAGTATCAGAGGATATCTCTCTCTTTTGAGATGTATACAGCTTCTAGCATTCTTATAATATGTTTATTACGTTATCTTGTGGTTTCTTTGCACCTATCACTAGCTTTTTACTTTTTCTTATCTACCTCTCAAAGCAGCTAGTTGAGTCCAATTATAATTGTGTTTCAGACATTCCACGGAGCCTGTTGATTGCTGAGGAGATTACAAATACAAAAGGGCCGTTAAGTTTGGTGGCTTTATCATGTGGATCAATCTCTTGGTTGACATCTGCACAAGTGGTACAAGCCAGTGAATATGTCAAAATGAATGCAGTTTATGAGATTGGAGAACTGTTTGAATTGGGAATCCAGCTCTCCTACCTGCTTATATTATTGGGTCTACTTGGGGTTGGAACTTTCTTTGTGATTCGTCAAGTTCTTGTGCGCAGAGAACTTGACCTTTCTGCCAAAGAATTGCAAGTAAGAACCACTATCTTTCTTCTATATTACTTGCTTTTGACTTCTAACTTGTACATTTATTGGAGAATTAAGTGAATCTTCACACTTATTTTTTTGTTTCTGAATGCCAAATATAATGGTTCCTTCATACTTCCTGATTGTTCATATGTTATTATGTTCCATCCACTTACCCTGTATGCTGCTCTTGAAAAAGTGGAAGTACCACTATACAAGATTCTAAGGTTTGAACCTTAGTTGGAGGAACCTTCAACTATGCCCACATTTCTTCGACTCCGCATTCCCGTTGGAGGAAACTCCAAGAAACTCGTTCCAATGACAACGGGAACTCGTTCCTTACCTATATAGGAACTTACACCCAAAAAACAGTTGAGAGACTTACGATTCAAATTGCAATTGGTACCTTTTTAAAGTTGTTTTGTTCTTGTTGGTGTGCACATCTTATCTTAACCTTCTAGAGTCATAATAATGCCTTTAACTTTTACGCCTACTTAATATGCATAATATCTCTATTCTGTAATCATGTGCTACAATAAAAATATTGAAATTTAACTAGAAACTCATAATTTTAATAATATTTTATGTGGTGGAATAATATTTTCATTTTGACATTTAACTATATAAAAATCCAAAATATATTTATAATTTTAATAATTTTTCCTAACCGCTCCCAATGGCCCTCCCACCCTTCTATGATCATCCACTCCCCCGTTCCCGCTCCCGCTTTGTGTAACTAAGGTTTGAACCTACACATTTCCATCTCTGAACAGAAAAGTAGAAATTTTTGCTGAGGTTATCTCTTGCATGCTAAAAATTTCAGCTTTTTCCACATGCTCTCTCTTGCTTCTGATGGCACATCTTAACTAGGGCTTTGATAAAAGTAGAAAGTGCATGCTCCAATGGATCAGAGTGGAATGCATGAAGGGCTCCAATAAATTAAATACTGAGAGTGACGTATGGTAGGAATTTTGTTGAACAATATAAGACGAGATGTTATAGCAAATACAAGGGGGGGGAAATTGGCACATTTTCTATTAGCATAGGTGAAATTAAATTGTGAGTGATTGGAGAACAACTGCCCACTATGAATCCATTATTATTATCCTAATACATTCTTACTGCTGGGAAAGTCAGTTCCAGTTATGCCTTTCTTGTTCTGGAAAGCTACATCCATTTTCATCAAAAACTTCTCTACTTAGAATCAGTCTGTTCCTGCTTTTAGAACAACTAAGTATCCTTCAACTAAAACAGATATAACTATTCCATGAAACCTCTTAGAAGCGTGTATTGTTGAGGGCCACTTGACTAGAACTTCGAGGCCAACTATTGATGCTACCTGCGGGACTAGTACCAACGGTATAACCAATATCTAAGTTGAAACCATGGTTGCCTGATGCTTGATGCCATGGCGAGGTCTATGCAACTGGTGGATATTTTAGTGCCTTAATCTTGATTTCCTGGGTAATATGTGATTCATGCTTTGCATGTTCAATATAGATTTATCTTTGAGTTCATGATAGTTGTCCTATAATCACTTGTTTGTCACAATCTATAGTTTCCCATTGAATGTGAATTCGTTTGCATCATTAGATCCCAAAAATGAAAAAGGCTATCCTAGATTTTGCAGATTATACCAACTGTTTTCCTCATTGGTTACATGTCTTTTGAGTTCCTTATTTGCTAGTTTGGTGAATGCCAGATGGAGCTTCTACATAATGTTTATACTCTCTGTGTTTTTTCCCCCCTTACAATATATCTCAGGAGCAAGTACGAAGTGGTGATGCCAGTGCAACTGAGTATTTTGAACTTGGAGCAGTAATGTTGAGGAGGAAATTTTACTCTGCAGCTATTAAATACTTGCTTCAAGCGATCGAGAAATGGGATGGAGATGATCAAGATCTTGCTCAAGTATATAACTATATCTCTCCCTTAGACATCGTATAAATTGATAAAGTTGAAAGAAAAATGTTAGAATATAGTGAGGGGTAGTTAGGTCTTTGTATCATATTATGAGTGTTTAGGGTTAACCTAGACCCCATTCCACTAAGAACTAAAAGTACTTTTAGGACCTTTTTTTTATTTTTGTCCTTATTTGAATTTTTTTTCATTGGTGTAATGAATGGTCTGGAGTTGTTCAAAAACCTTCAAAAAACCTTCCATGAAGGTTTTTGAACAAATTTCAACAATTCATTGCAGCAAATGGACGGTCCATACATGGATTGTCTCGTCCAATCCAACTTTGGACCGGAGAGAATCCATTTCCTTTTTCTGATATTCCTTTTTCTTTCCTCATAAAATGTAACAGGTCTATAATGCCCTTGGTGTCAGTTACATCCGTGATGGAAAGCTCGAAAAGGGAATCACTCAATTTGAGACTGCCGTGAAGCTTCAACCGGGCTATGTCACAGCTTGGAACAACCTCGGAGACGCCTATGAGAAGAAGAAAGAGTTGAAGTCTGCTCTCAAGGCATTTGAAGAAGTCCTGCTTTTTGATCCAAACAACAAGCTCGCACGACCCCGTCGAGATGCGCTCAAGGACGAAGTTGAGATGTACAAAGGAGTTTCTGTTAAAACAAAGCAAAAATGATGATTTTCTCCTAGCTCGTGTAATCCTCGTACATTGATCTCGAGTTTTGACATTTAATTCATCTTCGTTCTTCCTCTTGTGATCGCTGATGTGATGTGAAAAATAAAGTCTGTTTTCTCTTTTTTGAAACAAATAGAAACACAATGCCTTACGATGGACGTCAATAAGTTTCCGCATTCATGTCTGGTTCAGCAGTGGTGTATCTACTTCATTCCTTTCGATTGCGGTAATAGACTAGGTTCATCATCGTTTTCTAATTTCACGGACCTTGACCACCGGGAGGTCACACAATTCAATCGAGTTGGACAGTATCACTGTTTCATGCATTTGCTCAAAGTTTGTGGGGAAATTGAGTTGAGCTGCACGCCTTCTACATCACTGCAGTAGATAGGACCAAATGACACCAGAACGGCCCATTGCGTACAAAACTACCTATCTAGGGTTGAAGGGTTGTGTTTACTTCGGGGGAGGTTGTTTCGACGGACCTAAAAAATCAACTTCTTCGCAACAACATATAGAACGTCTAGTTGAAGGAAAAGTCAGAAGAAAGCATTAGTCTTGCTCTGCGCCTTCAATCTAATAGCTTTCAAAGAACTCCAAATAAACAGTTCACTAACACATTAGAACTTCCAATCAAACGGATGGCCACTGCAGCTGAAATAATACACTGCCGTGCATGTTTCTCTGAAAGAATATGGCGGCATATCCTTAGGCACTATTACCAGAAGACACTGTCCAATTCCTGATCATAAGGGGAAAAGGGTGCTTTGTATCAGATTTATAGAGCACATGCCATCTCAAAGGAGGGTGTGATGCTGAGGCAGCCTTAGCTATATGCATAACCTGCCCGGGTTTAATCCCAACATCAATAAGGTACATCTCATAGTTATTTAGAAATCTCTGTATTCTGGACCCAACTCTTCCAAGAAGTTCAAATCTCAATCCCATCCCCTCTCGCTATCACCGTGCAGCAAGAAGTGATTTTCTCTGAAACAATCTCAAAACAACACTTCTACAGTCATTTCCGCATGCCAAACAGAAGAACCACGCTATGTTCCATCTCCCTTGTGGATGGAAGTATCCAAAACTTCCTAGTAAAACCTCTTACCGTGTCCTCCATGGAGATTGATTTGCGAACATCAAAATACCACATCAAATGAAATCTTCAAACAATAGAATGTGATTGATATCATTAGTTTCCTCTTATTATGCAAAAGAGATAGTCCAATGGCGTAATCCTTCTTGTAAAGCATAATTTCCTCTCATTACTAAAGGAAAGCCTGGCCAACTCTATAATCCTAAATCAAAAAAGATAAGAAACGATGACCAAGTGCTAATTCACCGCACCAACAACTAAACATGGAATGTACAACAGACACATACAACCCATAGTCTTAATACAAACACAACTGAAGCGAAAGTACACAAAGAGGACGTGGGGAATATAACAGATGCCACAACATTATGCCAAAGAAGAGCATTGCAGCATAAATCACAGCAATAATAATACTTAAGTTCATGAAATGTACATTATTCGTGTATCCAGTAGGGTTACTACTAGAAACTTTTGAGATGTACGGAGACATTTTACCTGCATCGATTCGCAACTCTAAAGAAACCATAAAATGATCTTTCTTCTGTGCTCCCCCTTCCGAATTATTCATCAAAAATAACCTCAATGAACTTCTTTGAAGCCCACAACCTGGAAACATCTGAAAGCTTGCTTTCTTCAACACATATTTGCCTCAACCGCACACAATTCAAAACAAATAACTCAACAGCCTCTGCCTCGATCCCATCACAACTCACTAGATCTACAGTCTCCAACTGCTCACAACTCTTAAACATTGAAACCACAGATGCATTTGTCAATCCTTCACACCCCCTCACGTTCAATTCCCTCAAACAATTCAACGACGCAAGCATCAATATAAACTCTTCATCCGCCAACTTGTAACTATAAGACAAGTCCAACTTCCTCAAATTTCTGAACCTCTGTCCTAAAGTGGTCAACAACCCAGGTTCCATGTTGCAATATATCAAAGCCAATTCTTCAAGCTTATTACTATTACTCATGGCTAACGCCATAGTCGTTAGCCCTTCATGTGAAACAAGAAGACAATTTTCTAACCGAAGAAACAACAAACCACTGAACTTCTCAGCCACGGCCAATAAGTGATTGTCTTGGAGGTCACGAGGTAAATATAGATCTAGTTTTTGCAAATTACAACTGCTGTGAGTAATGAATTGCAACAACCCCTCTCTGTAACCGTAGTCGCGAGAGCGGATTAACAGGGAGTTCAGAGACGTGGGAGTAATGAATTGCAGCAACCCCTCTCTGTAACCGTAGTCACGAGAGCGGATTAACAGGGAGTTCAGAGACGTACAACTCTCTACCAATCTCGCTAAAATATAATTACCTATGGATTCACAATACCTCAATTCCACTTCTTGGAGGCACTTCAAGCAATTATTAAACGACGAAACCGACGTGTCATCGCCGATCCCGCGGCAGAAACTCAGCTGCAGTTTCTTAAGCTTTTTACAGCTTTTCCACAGCCCATCGAGACCGTAATTTCCACATCGGATCCCGGTGAGGCTTAGGGTTTCTAATTTCAGCTCGCCGTCGAGGTTGATCCCCTTGGAAGCTGCATCGACGTGTTCGAATTTGGCAGCGCGGCGGACGAAAACGAGGTCGAGTTGTTGAAGAGAGGGGAAGGAGAGGAGCCAGTGGAAAGAGAGGGGTGCGGAGAGGGAGATGGAGAGAGAAGTGAGGCGAGGGCATGAGGCGGAGAGAGAGAGGAGAGGGGTGAGAGGGACTGGCATGCATCGAAGGTGGAGATTTGCCAGCTCGGGGGGACAGGAAGAGGCGACGGAGGAGAGGAGATGATCGGAGAAGATGGTGATGAGGAGGCTGGAGAGGCGGGGGAAGTCAGAGAGGAAAGAGGAGAGGGATAAGGGCGTACAGTTGTCTGTGGAGAGGCGGAGAGAGAGAATGGATCTGGAAGAGCGGTAGAGGCGGAGCCACCGCTTGGAGACGAGGGAGACATCGGCGGTGGAGGGGGAAAAAGTGGAACACGGCGGGAGACGGCGGAGGACTTCTTCGAGGAGCTCGTCGCACAGGATTGTGTCCATCGCCCTTTCCCTGTACCTCTCTCCCGTGTTTGACTGATCGAGAGAGAGAGAGAGAGAGAGAGAGGTGAAGGGGAGTGAGCGAAGAAAGGATCGTCCATTCTCATTTCTTTCTTTCTTTTCTAATTCTATTCTATTTTTATATTCCTCTTTTTATTTTTCACTAAAATACTCAATCCAATTGAGCATGTTGACTATAAACTATTAGAAAATTAATTTCCACACTTTATTTTTTTTTTATGTTTACTTCTTTTTTTTTTTACTCCCTTCGTCCCTTATTTATAGTCCGGTATTTCATTTTGGACTGTCCCTTAATAAGTGTCCATTTTGTAAAATGAGTGGGTAAAAATTGGTGAATTGTCTATTTTGTCCCTAAAAGTAAATTTCATTTTAAAAAGTAAGTGAGTAATAGTGTAATGATGATGGATAAGTAGGAAAAGTAGAGAAAAAAATTGATGTGAAAGGTATAATGATGATGTCCTTTTAATAAATTAGAATTACGAAACAGAACACTTAAAAAGGGACGGAGGGAGTATCTTTTTGTGAAATTTTTGTGTGTTTTTTTCACGAAAAGACAAAAAAATGAATGTTCTTAATAAAAAAAGAAAGTGTGAGAATCATTTTCAAACTATTATCCTTTTGTTTCTTAGGAGAAATCTCCCAATGGGGCTACAATGAGAGAAAGTAGGAGATAATTTCTTTCACAAGTTAGTTCTTTTAATTTATGAAGAAAAAAAAAATCAAAGGCTTTTGACAAATTACTTTTTTTAAAAAAAAATTCATTTTGCAAGATAGACCTCACCCCCTCTTTCAGAATTCTTTTGTAAGAGTGACTTTGGACTAAATTAATTATATTTATAATTAGTAAACCTTTTCATTCTCGAAAAAAAGCTGATTTATCAATATCACACCACCACCACCACCTTGAAAAAAGAACTCCTTTGCCAGCAAAAATTCAGAGATCAACAAGGGGGTAGATTTCCTAGTTATTTTAAAAGTCTCTGTATTCTGCACCCAACACATCCAAGAAATTCAATTCTCAATACCACTTCCCTCTGAGACAATCTCAAAACAAAAGTGCTACAAAGATTTCTGCACCTCCAGAGAGAATAGCATTGCTATGCTATGTTCCATCTCTCTTGTGATTGCAACTATCTCAACTTCCTAGCAAAACCCTATTACCTTTGCAAACAAAATCATAAGTACCACATAAATTGCAACCGTTAAAACACTAGAATTTCATGGATATTACGAATTTCAGCTCGTTACGCAAAGGAGCTAGTCCAAACGGCATAAACCTTCATTGAAGGGAAGATAAAAGAGTGATGTTCACAAACAAATTTACAGCTTCATCAAAAGAAGATGCATCTCTAAGACACGAATTCTAAAGATAGTCTTCAATCAAGTACACACGCGGTAAATGAAAATGAAGGCGAACGGACAAGTATACCAATTGCAACATCATTATGACAAAGAAGGCTAGGATCAGTGTCAGTATCCCCAAATAAATTCCATAGTTACATAAAATACCCAGTCAAATGGACTAGTTAGCATTATTAGAATATAATGAAAAGCATACATTTCTCTCATTACCAAAGGACTAAGCTTGTCCAACGCCATAATCCTTGTTATCAAGAAAAGAAATGATGACCAAATGCTAATTCGCCGCTTCAATAAAGATACAGCATATTTTAATAGACACAACGCAGTCTCCAAACAAGTACAACTGAACCAAAAGTAAACGAAGAGGACCGGGGGAACTAAAACATTTGCCGAAACATTATGCCAAAAAAGAGCACTGCAGCATAAATAACAGCAAATAATATTTATATTCACTCATGAAATGTAAAATGTTGGAGTATCCAGTTTAGGTACATTCTTATTAGAAACATTTACAATTGACCAATGGAAATGCTCCGAAATATTTACATGCAACGATTTGCAACTGTTTAAAAAATAATAAATAAATGGCCCTTCTTCTATTCTCCCCATCGTCCAATCCCCAATCACCAATCAAACAACAACCTCACGAACTTTTTTGAAGCCCACGACCTGGAAACATCTAAAAGTCTTCCTTTCTTCAATACGATTGGAAGCATATACGATTGGTGTAGGTTTCAAAAGATCTAGTGCCATGCGTGAGGAGGGGTGTGTGTGTGTGTGTTTGTTTGCTTCCAATGTGTCGCAAAAATCATACTATAAAATCCTCAATCATTTCTAGTCATTTTGTGCAAAGAAAAAAAGAGAGAGAAGGCTACCCTAAGCAGAAGAAACTGTGCAATTCCATGTCACAAGGGGAAATCAGCTCTATTTGAAAAAGGTACTTTGTATCAGATTTATAGACCACATGCCAAAAAGAATAACTGTTCCATCTCCCTTGTGGATGGAAGTATCTAAAACTTCCTAGTAAAACCTCTTCCATATCCCCCTTAGTGATTGATATGCGAACAACATCAACATACCACACCAAATGAAATCGTTAAATGCAAGAATTTGATGGACATCAGGAATTTCCTCACTATGCAAAAGAGCTAGTCCAACAGCATAACCATTGTGATAAAGAGTGATGCTCATATGCTAATTTACGGCTTAAAAAATGGTGGATCCATATTCTGAGACACGAACTCTATAATTAGTCTTAAATCAAGAGAGCATGGTATAGATGAAAATGAAGACTAGCAGGCCAATAAGACAACCGCAAAATCATTGTGACAAAGCAGCTGTGGTACAGAATTAGTCATAGGCTCATAGCTAAGAAGGGAACAACAAATTAGTTCATGCAATGAGAAGAATTATGTCCATAACCAATATCAGATGAACAAAGAAGGCTAAGATCAGTGCACTATCCCCAAATCAATTCCATAGTTGCATAAATTCTGATGTAAAACGGACTAGTTAGCACTAGAAAATATTGAAAAGCATAAATTTCTCTCATTACTAAAGGACTAAGCTTGTCCAACACCATATTCTTTATCAAAAAGATAAGAAACGATCACCATTTGCTAATTCGCTACCCCAACAATTGTACGTGCACATTCCAACACACACGCAACTCATAGTCTTAATACAAGTACAATTGATGCGAAAGTAAACGAAGAGGACTTGGGAAATATAAGAGATGCCGCAACACTATCCAGTATGGGTATATACTTATTAGAAACTTTAGAAATGTATGAAGATATTAATCTGCATAGATTCGCAACTCTAAAGAAAACATAGAATGTCTTCTGCTCTCCCCCTTCCGAATCATCAATCAACAATAACCTCAACGAACTTCTTTGAAGCCCACAACCTGGAAACATCTGAAAGCTTGCTTTCTTCAACATGTATCTGCCTCAACTGCAAACAATTCAAAACAAATAACTCAACAGCCTTTGCCTCAATCTGAGGACAATTCATTATATCTACACTCTCCAACTGCTTACATCTCTTAAACATCGAAACCACAGACACAATTGTCAACCCTCTACACCCCCTCACCTTCAATTCCCTCAAACAATTAAACAACGCAAGCATCAATATAAACTCTTCTTCCGCCAACATGTCATTATAAGACAAGTCCAAAATCTTCAAATTTGTAAAACTGTGTCCTAAAGTGGTCAACAATCCAGGCTTCATGTTGCAATTTATCAAAGCCAATTCTTCAAGCTTATCACTCATGGCTAACGCCATAGCCTTAAGCCCTTCACCAGTAACACGATAACAACTATCTAACCGAAGAGACGACAAACCCCTGAACTTCTCAGCCACGGCCAATAAGTGATTGTCTCGGAGGTCATGAGGTAAACATAAATCCAGTTTTCGCAAATTAAGACGACTCTGAGTAATGAAATGACGTAATCCCTCTCTACCGCCACCATTATAGACCAATAAAGAGCTTAAAGATGCACAATTCTCAGCCAATATCGTTAAAATTTCATCAACTATGGGTCTACAAGTCGTCAATTCCACTTCTTGGAGGCCTCTTAAGCAATTAACAAACGATGAAAGTGACATACCATTGCCGATTCCTTGGCAGTCGCATAGCTGCAGTTTCTTAAGGTTTTTACAGCTTTTCCATAGCCAATCAAAACCGTAATCGCCATGTGGAATATGAGACAAAGATAGGGTTTCTAATTTCAGTTCAGCATCGTCGAAGCTCCCTTTCGCAGCAGCATCGACGTGTTTGAATTTGCCAGGGATGGGGCAGAAACTGAGGGCGAGTTTTCGAAGAGAGTGCAAGAAGACGAGCCAGTGGAAAGAGAAGGGTCTAGATAGGGTGATGTCGAGAGAGGTGAGGTGAGGGCATGAGGTAGAGAGAGCCAGCAGAGGGAAGAGAGAGACCGGCCCAGACTGGAGACGGAGACCTGTCAGCTTGGGACAGGACGAGGCGACGGAGAGGAGGATCTGGTCGGCGAAAGCCGAGATGTCGTCGGGGGAGAGGATCCGATAGCGAAAGCCCGAGATGTCGCTGCCGTCGCTGCGTAAGGTGGCGGTGGTGATTTTGAGGAGGGAGAGGTGAGGGAAGTAAGAGAGGAAAGAGGAGAGGGAGGGGGCCGTACAATTGTCAACGGAGAGACAGAGAGAGACGTCGGACATGGAAGAGCGGCAGAGGCGTAGCCACCGCTTGGAGACGAGGAAGACATCGGCGGCGGAGGCGGGAAAAGGGAGGCGGAGGAAGACTTCTTCTAGGACCTCGTCGCACAGGATTCCGTCCATCTCTCTCTCTCTCTCTCTCTCTCTCTCTCCTGTGAACTCTTTCTGGACACCCCTGCTCGCTTCCGTTGAAATGAAATTCAAACCCACGATAAACTTTTATGTACTGCAGTGGAGGAGAAATTTCTCGGATGGGAGTGGTGGAGGTGTCATTTGATGAGAAAGAAGAGAAACCACTCACAAAAAAAAGTTTTTTTTTTTTTTAAATTTATAAGTCTGTAACTTATTTTGTTATTTTTTTTACTTTTTATATATTTTTATTTTTTATATATTTTTATTTAACTTTTCGATGTAATTTCAGGGGTTAATTATTCGTCTCGTTACGAATAAAAAAAGTATACAAATATGGACCGCTGTTGGAAAAATTCAAATAAGACGGCAGTGAATCTCCAAAAAACATCTGTTTAATACTTTTTTTTGCTTTTGGTCAAATTTTTATATTTTTTAGACTTTTCTCGTCGGAATGAATGATTAATCTAAAAAAATTCATGCAAAACTAACAAAAATTAAAAAAAAAAAAAAGGGACAAAACACACAAACAAACAAATAGAAAGTTAATTTTGGAAGAATCTGGCCTAAATAAGCGTGTTGACTTCAAACCAGGGTATTTTCTTTTCTTATGAAATCTTTTTGATTGCGTTTTGACGCGTACATCATGCTTATCTTGAGCCCTTTTGAGCTGAACGAATTCCCAGATGTACTATTAAAGAATACACATCTTTGATGCAATCATCGATTATCCCGAGAGGTCACAATTACTGCGAGCAAACATATTTCTCCTTTTCTGGCTCTGATTTTGTGCAACCTTAGTTACTAATTTGAAATTGAAAATAAATTTTATTCAAATTAAATCCCTCAATGGGGCTGTTAAGGAGAGAAAGTAGGAAATGGAGTAATTTCTTTCACAAGTTAGTTCTTTTAATTTATGAGAAAAAAATCAAATGCTTTTGACAAATTACATTTTTTGTTAGAGTGTGTTTCACTAACTCAAATAAACTTATTTTTTGAATTAAATATAATGTATTTTAAGAGAATAACATGTCTCGTAAAACGAAAAATAAGTACTTAAAAAATAAGAACCTTAACAGAACAGAAATCTCACCCCCTCTTTAACAATTCTTTTGCAAGAGTGACTTTGGACTAAATTAATTAGATTTATACTAATTAAACTTTTACAAAGATTTATCAAAAGAAATCAGTACATTTTACATTTTAAATTCATCTCGACAAAATATGCGTGTGTGTGTGGATAGAAGTTTAAAATTCTCAATACCACTGCCGTTAAAAGAAAAAATAAATAAAATTCTCCCTTGTGATTGCAACTATCTCAACTTCCTAGCAAAACCCTCTTACCTTCGCAAACAACATCAAAGCACCACATAAATTGAAACCCGTTAAACACTAGAATTTCATGGATATTGCGAATTTCCTCTCATTACGCAAAGGAGCTGGTTCAAACGGCATAAACCTTGATTGAAGGGAAGATACAGAGCGATGTTCACAAACTAATTTACAGCTTCACAAGAAGATACATCGTGCACGCATATTCTAGGACACGAATTCTGAAGTAAGTCTACAATCAAGTAGGCACACAGTAAATGAAAATGAAGGCGAGCGGACAAGTATACCAATTGCAACATCATCACGAGTCTAAGACAGAGAACCAGTGGTGCAGCATTAATCATAGGAAGGAAGGGAAAAAAAAATTAGTTCTTGAAATGAAACAGAAAACATATCTAAGCACCCATATCAGCTGAGCCAAGAAGGCTAAGATCAGTGTCAATATCACAAAATAAATTCCGTAGTTGCATAAAATACCCAGTAAAATGGACAAGTTAGCATTAGAATATAACTAAAAGCACAAAATTCTCACTACCGAAGGACCAAGCTTGTCCAACACCATAATCCTTTATGATAAAGAACATAAATGATGACCAAATGCTAATTCGCTGCTTCAATGAAGATACCGCATATTCTAACAGACACAACACATAGTCTCCAAATAAAGTACAATTGAACTGAAAGTAAGCGAAGAGGACTGGGGGACTAAAACATTCGCCGCAAAATTATGCCAAAAAAGAGCACTGCAGGATAAATAACAGCAAATAATATTCATATTCACTCATGAAATGTAAATTGTAGGAGTATCCAGTTTAGGTACATCCTTGTTAGAAACTGATGGGTGTCTTTTTGGCGCATTTTACCGAGCCCACAGGAAGTGACGCGTGTCCTGAATTGCAGCTCAGAACAGCTGGTCTGCTTGGTTGATGGGTCACAACTCGGCACGCGGTTTCCTGATCGGTGTAAACCCCACAATCGTCGCGTAGACTGGTCCATGATTGGTGACATCGTGGGGAGGCAGTTATCATCTCCCACAATCCCCACGACTTCATGCTTTTCAGTTACCCACGGTACATGGGTGTATAACCGCCATCTACACCAGGAAAACCACAATCTAGGACCGTGATCATGGATGGGAACACATGCCTATAAATAGATGTGTCACGAATATTCGCAGGTACGCATTCTGTTTTTTCCATTTTCAATACAGAGTGATTTCTCCCAAATACCATTCTAAATTAATCATCCGAAGAACCATGACTGGAAACACCCCCAGTCAATGGATTTGATTGCAGGACCCCTTTTGAAGAAGGAGCTCATCTTGACCAACCATTTTCCGATTTCAACAATTGACCAATGAAAATGCACCGAAATATTTAATGCAATGATTCGCAATGTAAAAAAACCATAAATGGCTCTTCTTCTGTTCTCCCCATCGTCCAATCACCAATCAAACAACAACCTCACGAACTTTATTGAAGCCCACGACCTGGAAACATCTGAAAGCTTGCATTCTTCAACATGTATCTGCCTCAACGATGTACAACACAAAACAAATAACTCAACAGCCTCTGAATCGATCCCAGAAAAACACATTATATCCACACTCTCCAACTGCTTACAGCTCCTAAACATAGAAACCACAGATGCACTTGTCAATCCTTTACACCCCCTCACCTTCAATTCCCTCAAACAATTGAACGAGGCAAGCATCGATATAAACTCTTTGTCCACCAACATCACACTGAAAGACAAATCTAACTTTCTCAAATTTCTAAAACTCTGTCCTAAAATGGTCAACAACCCAGGTTCCACTTTACAACTTCTCAAAGCCAATTCTTCAAGGTTATTACTCATGGCTAACGCCATAGTCTTAAGTCCTTCACCAGTAACAAGATGACAATTATCTAACCGAAGAGACAACAAACCCCTGAACTTCTCAGCCACGGCCAATAAGTGATTGTCTTCAAGCTCAAAAGGTAAACCTAAATCCAGTTTTCGCAAATTGAAACGACTCTGAGTAATGAAATGGCATAATCCCCCTCTACTACAACCAATATAAACCAATAGAGAGCTTAAAGATGCACAATTCTCAGCCAATTTCGACAAAATTTCATCAACTATGGCTGGAGAAGTCGTCAATTCCACTTCTTGGAGGCCTTTCAAGCAATTAACAAACGACGAAAGTGACATGTCATTGCCGATTACTTGACAGCCTTGTACCTGCAGTTTCTTAAGGTTTTTACAGCTTTTCCATAGCCAATCGAAACTGTAATCGTAGTGTCGAATCCCAGACAAAGATAGGGTTTCTAATTTCAGCTCAGCATCGTCGAAGTTCCCTTTCAAAGCAGCATCGACGTGTTTGAATTTGCCAGGGATGGGGTCATTGGGGTTCAAACAGAGGGCGAGTTTTCGAAGAGAGTGCAAGAAGACGAGCCAGCGGAAAGAGAAGGGTCTAGATAGGGTGATGTCGAGAGACGTGAGGTGAGGGCATGAGGTAGAGAGAGAAAGCAGAGGGAAGAGAGAGACTGGCGCATATGGGAGACGGAGACCAGTCAGCTTGGGACAGGACGAGGCGACGGAGAGGAGGATCTGCTCGGCAAATGCCGAGATGTCGTCGGGGGAGAGGATCCGATAGCGAAGGGCCGAGATGTCGCTGCTGACGCTGGGGTGGGAGGCTGTGGTGATTTTGAGGAAGGAGAGGTGAGGGAAGCGAGAGAGGAAAGAGGAGAGGGAGGGGGGCGTACAGTTGTCAACGGAGAGACTGAGAGAGACGTCGGATACGGAAGAGCGGTAGAGGCGGAGCCACCGCTTGGAGACGAGGGAGACATCGGCGGTGGAGGGGGAAAACGTGGAACGCGGCGGGAGGCGGCGGAGGACTTCTTCTAGGAGCTCGTCGCACAGGATTCTGTCCATCTATCTCTCCCCCTCACCCTCTTCTGTGACTGCCATTGACTCTTCTGGAAACCCTTGCTCGCTTCCTTAGAAATGAAACCAGACGGAGAGAGAGGAACGAAGATAATCTGGAGAGAGAGAGAGAGAGAGAGAGAGAGAGTTGCTAATAGACACAGAAGAAAAGACTGATTTTACCTGTAACTTGGTGAAAATTACACCAACTGTTTTTTTTTTTTTTAATCCGCAAAAACGCCCAAAGGGCAATTACACCAACTGGTTGACGCGGATGGCCAGATGGGTTTGAATTAAAAAGTTGATTGACTTATTTTTTTATTTTTATTAGAAAATTTGTATTTTTTTATTTTATGTCAAATTTTTGTGACTTATTAATTCGTCTCGACGACAGAATCGAAAAAGCAAAAAGTTTAGATCGAAATTTATAATTTTTTTAAATAAAAAAATAAGTCAATAAGACAATTTTTTTTTTTTAATTATCTCTCTTTTCTAAAAAAAAAATATAATTTTCGATCAAATTTTTTTTATTTCTCTCACTGAGATAAATTAATAAGTCACAAAAGTTTAATACAAAACTAACAAATGCGATTTTTTTTAAATAAAAACAAAAAAGAAGTTAATGTTCGACTTTTCAATCTCCTCATTCTTTTGGCCTTGACTTAATCTTAAAATGAAAATTGTTTTTTTTTGAATTTTTTGTGCATTTATTAATTTTATGTTAAATTTTTGTAAGTTATTAATTCGTCTCAACGAAATGAATGAGAAAAGTGGACTTTTGACACTAAATAATGGTTATTTTTCAAATACTTGCATTTGATAGTTTTGCATGAGAAAGACGTACGCTGAATGGGTTTTGATTTTTCGAATATTGGTCTACACTGGTTGATTTTCGGTGAGAAACAACCGTACTATCGTCCTGTAGTATTGAGCATCTCCAACTGGATCAATCTATTTCTAAAATTTCAAAATAGAGAATGTATGTAACACATTGGAAATAGATTTTATATTATTTTCACTTTTTATATTTTATAAAAAAATCTATGAAGAATTCGTTGTACTTCTTTAATACTATTTGAAATGCTTTGTTTAGTTTGTGTTTTAAAAAAAAATTTAAAAAATAGTAAGAGTAATAAGTTAAGAGAAATAGAGAGAAACGTTAAAAGTAAGATGAATTTAGAATAAATTTTTTAAAAAATTCTTTTTTAAAAAGGAAAGAAAACAAGACACAATTCTTCAAATATGGAGATCCTGCACCCAGCGTGCCGAAGAAGACGGGTCGGTGGGTTTGCTTTGGAGTTTGGGGTGTGAGTACAGATGTGAGCAGTAAAAAGCGGGAGAAACAGAAATGATTTGTGCACAGCAGCTGTGCACAGCGGCTATTTTCTTCCGCCTCGGGTCGCGCAAAGATGATCGGAGCCGCTCATTTTGTTCAAAATATGTCGTTTAAGGTCTCCGTAAAAAATGAGCTTCGTTCGATATCGTTAGAGGCGTTAACAAAACACCCAAAATCACTTCAGAATTTAGCCTAAATTCTGAAGTGATTTTGGGTGTTTTATTAATGTCTCTAACGATATCGAACGAAACTCATTTTTTACAGAGACCTTAAACGACATATTTTGAACAAAATGAGCGGCTCCGATCATCTTTACGCGACCCGAGGCGGGAGAAAACGGCCGCTGTGCACAGCTGCTGTGCACATAGCACTGCTGCGGGAGAAATTCACCTTTTTCCCCCCCTTTTTTCACCCCTCTCCTTTCGATTTATAAGTGCAAAGAAAATGTATCCAAAATTACCCTGAAAAAGTAAATTAAAGGTACAAATTCACTTGGAAGTGCATCTGTACCATTAATTTATCTTTTCGGCATAATTTTAAAAAATATTTTCTTTGTACCTAACACTCTTCGTGAAGTTGATGTGGTGGTAGAATTCTAAAAAGTAAAACTACACGAACTTAAAGGAGCGTTTACACTAGTGATTAATGCTTTGTTTGCTTTACAACTAAAAAAGAATTTTTCAAAAAATTCTCCCTAAATTCTCCATATTTATAACATTTCTCTCTCTATCTCTCTCTACTTATTATCTCTACTATTTTTCAAAAACCAATCCAAACAAGGCATTACTTATGCACCACAACTTTTTTATTTTGTCTTCATTCAATTTTTTTTGTGGCGTTTGTTAGTTTTACGCCAAATTTTTATGTGATATGGGTTCATAAAAATTTAAATAAAAGGAAAATCAAAAAGTTGTGGTGCATAAGTTAATCACTAGCGCAAACGGAACCTTACCTAACTCACATGATGTTTGGGCGGCTTGGACCCTACTCATATGTAAGAATTTGTGTATGTGTGTGTGGTGCAAGCAAAATTATCCTTCTTATATAACCATATATAACCATCAACGAAATGTGAATAACCCGGCGAACATACCCGAAACCTTTTGTCGCTACCAAAGAATTTTGCATAGAAATCCAATTTCCTGTCTGGGTCACCAATCGGAAACACAATGCCTTAAGATATAATAACATCAATATGTTACCACATTCATTTCGGGCTCGGCGATCATGTATCTATTCCATTCCTTTCGATTGCAGTAGTAGACTACGTTCATCATCGTATACCCATTTGAAAACAATTAGCGCGTTTAGGTTTAGTCGAAGGAAGAAAAGTTCCAAAACTATGCATTAGTCACCCTCTATGCCTTCAGACTTGTGGATTTCAAAGAACTCCATAGTCCAAATTAACACTTCAACTACAGATCAGGACTTCCAATCGATAAGATCGGCCATTGCAGGCGCAGCTGCATTAATAATACTCCAATAGAACTGCGGTGCATGTTTCTCTGAAGGAATATGGCAGAAAATGCCTAAGCGCTTCCAGGCCCCTGTTGGCAGAAGTTGTCCAGTTCCAGAACAGTAGGAAAAATCAGCTCTAGACACACTCATGCTATCTCGAAAGAGTACATGCTGCTGAGGTTGCATGAGTAGCCATGCATAAGGTGTCCGGGTCTAATTTAAGGATCGATGGGTAGACTTATTTTTCCTGTCCAACAGAACTGAAGAAAACTAGAAAAGACAGAACAAACTACATATATATCGCATCTTTCATTGACTGCAATTGTTTCTCTCACTTCATTGCTCTCCAGTCCAGACCATCAATCATGCCTGTTGAGCAGATTTCTTTCATATCAAGGACTGCAATGTTCTCGACCTTGGGTGTTCAGGACAGAAATTAAATTTCAATGGCTTTGTGTAATGCTGACAGAGTAACCGGCGAACCAAATTCCCTCATGCTTCAGTTAGAAAACTCCCTAGAATTTATTCTGATGACTGTCCCATGGCAATATCTACCAGTAATATTGTGAGACCCCCTAGACTTGAAGTTGCGTGGACCACCCACACTGATTTTCATCGACGGTATGAAACAGTAGTATTTCAATTTTCGGAAAAATGAATTTCCCTAATCGCCTAGACACGTTAGCCGACAATGCTAACGCTTAGAATGAAGAGGTTTTCGGAACTTTTTTTTTGAAGGAAAAGACAGCTCTTCGCTCGTATAGAGGGAATACAAAAGAGCCGCGACCAATACCTTTCTCGAAACCTTTTCATTCTCGAAGAAAAGCTGACTAATCAATGTCACACCACCTTGAAAAAAGAACTTCTTTGCTACCAAAAATTCAGACATCAACAATTAGATTTCATAGTGATTTAGAAGTGTCTGTATTCTACCCCCAGCACATCCAAGAAGTTCAATTACTATTGAAGTACTATTGGTGAAATTATTAGTAAGTACTGCTGCTGTAATAATGCTAATGCTAGTATGATTAGGTTTAGATTAGGTTTGTTAAAAGTCTAAAGTGTAATTGTAGTCTGTCATTATGTCTGTAAATTTATGTTATGCATGACGCATCTGGTTGCCTCCTTACCCCAATACCACCCCCCTCTCACTCTCAAGGTACCACATCAACGAAGTCTTATCTCTGCGACAATCTCAAAAAGAAAGTGCTACAAAGATTTCTGCGACATTGCTATGTTCCATCTCCCTTGTGATTGTAAACTATCTCACACTTCCTAGTAAAACCCTATTACCTTTGCGAACAAAATCAAAATGCCACATAAATTGAAACCGGTAAACACTAATCAACCCTAATACAAGAAAGCTTTATTTATATTATGTGAGAGCTAATTACATAACGTAACCAACCAATGTGGGACTAAGTCTAAACTCTTATTCTAACACTCCCCCTCAAGCTGGAGAATATATATCACAAAATCCCAGCTTGTTACATAATAACTCTAAACGTGATTTAAATAATGGTTTGGTGAAGATATCTGCTAACTGAGCTCCTGTGGACAAGAAAGGGGTAGCCAACACGCCACTATCTATCTTCTCCCGAACAATATGACAATCTACTTCAATATGTTTGGTTCTCTCATGAAATACTGGATTCGAAGCGATATGTATTGCTGCCTGATTATCACAATACATAGGAATAGGTAATTGTACGCCAAACCCCAACTCCTCGAGCAAAGCTTTCAACCATACAACCTCGCATGTAGTATGAGCCATGGCACGATATTCTGCTTCAGCACTGGACCGAGCAACAACAGTTTGTTTCTTGCTCTTCCAGGTAACTAGATTTCCACCAACAAAAGTACAGTATCCAGTTGTTGACCGTCTATCTGATGGTGATCCTGCCCAATCAGCATCGGTAAATGCCTCAACACGCAAATGACCATTTGAACTATAGAATAGACCACGTCCAGGATTAGCCTTGAGATACTTCACAATACGAAGACAAGCTTCCCAATGGGGAAGACGAGTGGCTGACATGAACTGACTTATCATACTGACAGCAAATGAGATATCAGGCCGTGTATTGGTGAGATAATTCAATTTGCCTACCAAGTGACGATAACGGTCTAGATGAGGAAATATCTCCCCCTGATCAACACACAGTTTGACATTTGGATCCATAGGAGTCTCCACAGGTTTTGCTCCCAATAAACCAGTCTCTTCTAGAGTATCCAGCGTGTACTTTCTTTGGGATAGATTAATCCCCTTCTTGGATCTTGCTACCTCAATACCCAAGAAATATCGCAGTTTACCCAAATCTTTGGTGTGAAACTGACGTTGTAGAAAGTGTTTTAGTTCATCAATACCTTTCTGATTATCCCCAGTAATAATGATATCATCCACATACACAATCAACACTACTTTTCCCCGATCGGATTGAATAGAAAAGACCGAATGATCAGAATGCGAGCGACGCATACCAAACTGCAACACAGCGTCACTAAACTTGCCAAACCAAGCGCGAGGTGACTGCTTAAGACCATAAAGAGCTTTGCGAAGGCGACACACCTGAGAACGCTCCCCCTGAGCAATAAATCCAGGAGGTTGCTCCATATATACCTCCTCTAGCAGATCACCATGGAGGAACGCATTCTTGACATCCAACTGGAATAAGGGCCAACCAAAATTAGCGGCCATAGAAATAAGAACCCGAACAGAGGTAATTTTGGCCACCGGAGAGAAAGTCTCTGCATAATCAACGCCATACGTCTGGGTATAGCCTTTGGCCACAAGACGGGCCTTGTACCGTTCAACTGTGCCATCCGGATTATACTTTACTGTAAATACCCACCGACATCCAACGGGAGACTTCCCTGGCGGAAGAGGAACCAAGTCACAAGTGCCATTATCATGAAGAGCAGACATCTCAACCGCCATAGCTGTCCGCCACTCAGAAACAGATAAGGCCTCCTGAACAGTGTTAGGAACAGAAATGGACGAAACAGAAGTAGTAAAAGCACGAAGAGCCGGAGATAGATGATCATAGGAAACAAACCGAGCAATAGGATGAGAAGTGCAAGACCGAATACCTTTACGAAGAGCGATAGGAGGTGATGGTGGTGGTGGTGGTGGTGGTGGTGATGGAGGAACAGGATCTTGGGACGGAGGAGGCGCAGTGGTAGGCACCGGTGGGGCTGTTAATACATGTCGTCGACGAACATATACCTGCATGGGTGGCACAGGAATAGGAGGAACATCTACAGGAATAACATACTCAGATTCAGAAAGAACATACTCAGACTCAGGTGTACCCGAGAAGAAAGGCAATGACTCATTAAAGGTGACATCAGCACACACAAAGTGACGACGAAGAGAGGGTGAGTAACACTTATACCCTTTTTGAGTGCGTGAATAACCAAGAAAGACACACCGGATCGACCGGGGGTCAAGTTTGTCCCTGTTAGGATCAAGCGCATGAACATAACATGTGCACCCGAATACCCGAAGGGGTAATGAGTGGAGAGGGCGACTAGGAAATAAAACTTGGTGAGGTATCTGACCACTAAGAACAGTGGAGGGCATACGGTTAATCAAGTAACAGGCTGTAAGAACAGTATCACTCCAATAAGATTTAGGGACCTGCATCTGTATTAACATGGCACGCATAATCTCAGATATGTGTCTGATCTTACGTTCAGCAACCCCATTTTGTTGTGGAGTTCGAGCGCAAGAAGACTGATGAAGTATCCCATGATCATCAAAAAAGCGAGAAAGAGCATTATGAAAATATTCGCGTGCATTATCTGAACGAAGTATACGAATGCATGTATCAAACTGAGTCTTTATTTCGGTATAAAATGACTTAAAAACAGAAGACAATTCTGATCTCGTTTTCATAAGATAAAGATACGTAACACGAGAAAAATCGTCTACAAAAATAACATAATACTGAAAACCAGCGATAGTGGGAACATGAATAGGACCCCAAATATCCGAATGGACTAATTGAAAAGGACGTGACACACGACGCTCAATCCTAGGATAAAAAGACACTCGACGGTGTTTACTAAACTCACAGACCTCACATTGCAAATCCTTAATATTGCTACATGATGGAACTAGACGCTTCAAATTTGAAAGAGAAGGATGACCCAGATGACAATGTTGTTGATATGGTGATATTGATGACCGAAGGGCAGCAGACGTAGGATAGATGTCATCGACAAAGTAATATAGGCCGCCACGTTCAGTACCCCTACCAATCTTCCTCCCCGTCTTCAGATCCTGAAACACACAACCATGAGGAAGAAATGTGACGGAGCAGTTTAAGGACTTTGTAAGTTTACTAACAGACATAAGATTAAAAGGAAAACGAGGAACATGTAACACAGAATCCAAAGTAAGAGATGAAGTGACAGGAACAGAACCCAAACCAGTAAGTTCTGTGGTAGAACCATCTGCTAAGGTAACATGAGATGGTTTACCAACTGACTGACGACGAGAAAACAAAGTAGAAGTACCAGTCATATGATCAGAGGCACCAGAATCGATAACCCAAGGAGTAGAAGTGGAGGAAGATGCAATACAAGCAACAGACGGACCTTTCTGAGCAAGCGTAGCAGTGGAGGAAGAAATCGCAGCTGGAGACTGAAATGACATAAGGCGTTGGTACTCCTCTGCAGAGATAGTCACCGCATTGTCTGCAGCAGAATGAGTAAGCTGTCCAGCATCCTGAGAGATAGCAACCTGATGAGCCTGAGGGAAACCGTGAAGATCATAACAGAACTCCACTGTATGATTGGTTCCCCGACAATGAGTACAAAACCTGGAATCACGGCCGCGACCACGACCACCTCCCCCGGATATGCGACCCCCACGAGTACCAAAGCTAGAGTCACGACCAACAAAACCACGACCAAAACCACGACCACTATCTCCAGAATCACGACCACGACCACTGAACCCAGAATCACGGCCACGACCACGGCCACGGCTGAAGGAAGAGCCAGAACCACCAAATACAGCGGAAGCTAATGCTGAACGATCAGGAGGTGGCACAGGCACAGATACAGAAGATTGACGAAGTCGACTAAAAACCTCGCTGAGAGAAGGCAAATCTCGAGACCCCAAAAGCTGATTACTGACAGGACCATAAGTAGTCGGTGATATACCAGATATGAATCGAGCCACCTGCATACGCTCGCACTGACGCCGCATAACCTGAATATCAGTAGAACTAGGCTCACAGATATTGAGCTCCTCACAGATACCACGAAACTTGGCATAATAAGACTCCAATGATAAATCACCCTGTGAGATAGAAAAGAAAGATTGGTGAAGATCATATGTGCGACGAAGATTGTTAACACCAGAATATAGCTCCTGAGCCTGTGTCCATACTTGTTTGGCTGTAGGTAAGAAGACCAGTGTACTAGAAATATGGTCTTCCATACTATTCCATAACTCAGATCGAATCCGGGCATACTCGGACACCCATGCCCCATATGTAGCAGTAGTTGCTGCAGGAGGGTCATCTGTCAAAAAATGATACAATGTCTCACCCAGATAATATACCTCAACTGCTTTAGCCCAAACAACATAATTTTTGCCATTCAAAAGTGTAGAGGTAATAGATAGCCTCTCCCGAAACCGAGAAGAACGAGCAGAACTTCCAGTAACAGTAGAAGGAGAAGCAGACTTAATCTCCTCTGCAGACATTTTACCGTATAATGACGAGGCAACTATCAATAAGAATCAACAAAAAATAACTAATTAAGAACCAATACTCAACCAACAGCTTCAACAACCAACTAAGTACCAAACATGACAAATCCGGAACATCACCAACATATACCAACTTATGCAAGTGATTATACTATCCACGTCAAAACAACAACCCATAAACCACAGACTATATCAATCCGACAAGAACCAGGCATAGAAACACTTTACCGAAGCGAGGAAACCATCACAAAAGTTATGAACCGAGAACCAGAAAGACATAGGTCACTGTAAAGCCACAAATAGGTCACGAAAACACTTGTAGCAGGCAGACTGATGTCCGACAACCTTCGGAGATGCTGGGTAGTAGACAAGAAGACTTTTCGAACACCAACAGAGACTGATTTCCGTTGGGTAAGGACTTGTAATGATTTTCGAGCACTGGTTCAGTAATTTCGAGGGATTTCAAGGGTTTTCGGGGTCATAGGACTACAGATCTGGTACAGACGAGGGTCGCCGGAGTCAGGCGAGGGTCGTCGGAGGGTCGCCGGTGACTGGCGATGGCCGGCGATGGTCGCCGTTGACTGGGCGACGGCCGACGAGGGTCGGCGGTGACTGGGTTTGGGTTTTGAGATGTAAAGATGAGGGATTTGTGGTTAGGGTTTGCAGAAAATACTGTTCACGGCTGCGTGGTTACTGTTCACGGCTGCTAGAGTGGTGGGTGATGATGTTCAGGTTAGGGTTACGCTCTATGGTGGTTTACGCTTTGATACCATGTTGATTGAGAAAGAGAGAAGTGTTTTTAGGGTGTTAATCAACCCTAATACAAGAGAGCTTTATTTATATTATGTGAGAGCTAATTACATAACATAACCAACCAATGTGGGACTAAGTCTAAACTCTTATTCTAACAGCTATTATGAATCTCCTCTCATTACGCAAAGGAGATAGTCCAACAGCACAAGCCTTAATTAAAGGGAAGATAAAGAGTGAGGTTCACGAACTAATTAACAGCTTCAAAGGAAGAAGCATCATGCTTGCATATTCTGAGACACGAATTCTTAAATTAGTCTACAATCAAGTATGCACGCGGTAAATGAAATCTTTCATTTTCTTTCTCTCTCTCTCGGGAACCGATTGGTGGATGGAAATTGTGTGAATGTGGGTAATTTGGTGGGGAGAGACACAGTAGACGACGGCGACAAACCAGAAGAAAGACGACAGAACCGGTCCATCACTCATTACGAAAATGTGCGACCTTAATCGCGCATTCATGAAATGCGTTATACGGAGCATGACGTATTCTGAAAATGCATTTTTACCAACAAAAAAATAAATATGACGCATCTTCAAGAGGCATTATATAGTGTTCGGGTATTAGAATCCGAACTTTCCAAACATTTTCGAGAATGTGTATCCGAATGCCGGCAAATTTATTTTTGAAGGAGGTGGTGATGGCGGGTCTGGTGTCATTCAGTGCAAACCTTTTGTTAGAGAATCGCGCTAGCAGTGGTGGTGAAATGTTGGGAATAAAACTGGTGGTGCAGGTGTGGTGTGGGGGTGGTTATGGAGGAAGAGAGGCAGGTGTGGCGTGATGGCGGGGAGGAGTTCAAAATTTGGGGAAAAATTAGGTTTGGATAGGGAAGGGTATTTTGGGAAGTTCATGGATATTTGTTAGGTTGCATATAGAAAATTGTTATAAAATTTGCAAATTAGGCTTAGAACACACTACGTATAGAAAATTTGTGATTGCAAATAGCTCTGCTCCCCAACTAATCAATCTCTCACCCTTCCTCTCTCTAGCTTCTTCCCTTGATAGAGACCCAGCTTCTTCCAAAATATATAAAAATATACACCAAAATTGAAAAAAGTTCACTAAGTAAAAAAGTTCAAAAATAAGTAGTTTTTTTTTGTTTTGGTTTTTATTGTTATTTTATATGATTTTTTTTCAACTTTGCTCTATATTCTTATATTTTTCTGATTTCCCCTATCGAACTAAAAACATGATTACAAAATTAGGACGGAATTTTTTTTTTTAAAAAAGTAAGTAAAAGTTAAATAATACCTGCTGCCTATAACAAAAATTAATTTAATCCAAAAAACCTTAGTTAAATTTGACAGATTATATTCTTTTAAATTCTCATTTCGCAAAATACATAATCTTTAGGGCCGAAGAGAGACTACCTCAATCACCCTTTGAGAACGTCTTCCAAGTTTGATCTAAATCAATTTTCTTTCAGATAGTAAACGCTTTTTACAAATAGTTTCAAAATATTTAAAATTTTGAATTCGTCTCAACGAAAAGAATATAAAAGTACTTCAAATTATAAAAAAAAAAAAGAAAAAAAAAAGACAAAATCCAAGACTTACAGAAGAATTTAAAATTATTTTGGCTTCACTAAGTTCTTTTAACTAATGGTCATTGCTTTCTATAGTTAAACTCGTCTCGTTGAGACAGATAAATTTAGTGTTAAAAAAAATGATGAAAAACCAACAAAATGCAAAGAAAACAAAATATAAGAGGGAAAACTTAATTTACAGCAAAGGGTCAGAAATCAGAATCAGTAGATACAAATTGGCAACTTGTAAGATACCCCTTACTTCCTAGCAATAATTCATTTGTCTATTGCCCCTTCCAAACTCTAAAAGCACACATACACCACACATACTCACTCACCCACACATACTCACTCACATGATGATCAAATGACTCGGCCCGTCACACACATGATGGTCAGACGACTCAGACCCGTCGCACACCGTGAGTGAGTGCATGTGTGTATTAAGTTGTGTGGTGCTAGCAAACTTTTCCTTTCTAGAACCATCTGCAAAATGTGAATCCCAAGAACATACCTAAAGTGAAATTCATCTGTTCGGTATTAACAACCTCTATAAACAGCAACGAAATGAGGAGGATCGGGTTAGTCTGAACGTTAACCTTTGTGGCTTCCGCAAATTGTGCATAGAAAGGCAATTTCCTCTTGCTCACTTCAATTTTGTCCTCCTGTTGAGGCCTGGGTCACTAACCCGGAAACACAGTACCTTAAGATGAACCTCAATCTGTTGCCACATTCATGTCTAGTTCAGTCATGTTTCATTGCAGTGATAGACTAGGTTCATCATCACATAATCATTCGATGGACCGACAGGAAGGTCACACAACACAATCGTGTTGGGCAGTGTCACTGTTCCACTTCCCTCATCAATGTAGTTTGTGGAGAAAATGTGTGAAGCTGCATGCCTTAGACATCACTCCAGCAGATCAGACCAAAAGACACCAGATTACCAGAACGACTCATTGGGAAGGTCACACAACACAATCGTGTTGGGCAGTGTCACTGTTCCACTTCCCTCATCAATGTAGTTTGTGGAGAAAATGTGTTGAGGCTGCATGCCTTAGACATCACTCCAGCAGATCAGACCAAAAGACACCAGATTACCAGAACAACTCATTGGATCTAAAACTATTTGGGGATGAGGGTTGTGTTTTCTGGGGGCGAGGCTGTTTCAACGGACCTATAAAATCAACTGCTATGAACTGTTTAGCAGAACAAAGCATTAGTCCCGCTCTGTGCCTTCAGGCTAAGAGCTTTCAAAGTACTCCAAATGAACAGTTCACAAACACATTAGAACTTTCAATCAAATAGATGGCCACTGCAGCCGCAATAATAAGCTGCGGTGCATGTTTCCCAGAAAGAATATGGCATAAAATCCTCATGCGCTTTCAGGCAGTCTTGGCAGAAATTGTCCTAATCTCGTTCACAAGGGAAATTCAGCTCTATGTGGAAAAAGTGCTTTGCATAAGATCTAGAACACATTCTATCTAAAAAAAGTCCATGCTGCCGAGGTAGCCTCAGCCACGCATAAGGTGCCAGTGGTCTAGTTCTAGGACCAACAGGCACTAGATTTTAATTGTTTCTTGGTAGTCTCCGTCTTCTGCACCCAACACTTCCAAGAATTTAATTCTCAATTCTCATTCCCCCTCACAAGGAAAGTACCACTTTTTTTCCACACGGCAAAGGTACCACATCGACCAAGTCTTTTTCTCTAAGAGAATCTCCAAACGAAACTGCTACACCTACAAACAAACATTGTTTTGTTTCATCTCCACTATGATTGTTATCTGAAACTACCTAGGAAAACCTCTTAACAAGTCAGGGACACACCTTGGAGCTTGATTCGTGAACATCAAAATACCCAATAAAATGAACTTGTAAACATTAGAATCTGATGCGAGATATAAATTTCCTCTCATAACCCTTCATCCCTAATTGTAAAGATAGAAGTGGTGTTCATATGCTAATTTACGGCTTCAGAAAAAGATACATCATACGTCCGCATTCTGAGACACAAATTCTACAGTTAGTTTCAAAACAAGTATAGAATCGGGTAAATGAAAATGAAGGAGATATATAACCATTGCAACATCATTGTGACAAAGCAGCAATGGTACAGCATTAATCATAGCCAAGAAGGGACCAATAAATTAGTTCATCCAATGAGTAAAAAAACACATATAAGCACCCATATCAGTTGAGCAAGGCACCCAGTAAAATGGACTTAAACCACTAGAACATCAAGAAAAGCATCAATTCCTCTCATAACTAAAGGACTAAGCTTGTCCAACGCCACAATCCTTAATAACAGTGATAAGAAACAATGACCAAATGCTAATCCGCCACTCCAACAAAGGTACATGCATATTCCAAGTTCTAACAGACACAACTCATAGGCAGAGCTAAAAAAAAAACAGACACAACCCACAGTCTTGAAACAGGTACAATTGAAACAACTTAAACGTAGAGGACCATGAAATGTACATTATTGGTGTATCCAATTTTGGTACATTCTTATTAGAAAGATTTACACTTGACAATGATAATGTACAGATATATTTACCTGCATCGATTCACAAGTCTAAAAAAACATCGAATGGCCCTTCTTCTGTTCTCCTCCTTCCCAATCATCAATCAAACAACCACCTCAACGAACTTCTTCGAAGCCCACGACCTGGTAACATCTGAAAGCTTGCTTTCATCAACATGTATCTGCCTCAACCCCACACAATTCAAAACAAATAACTCAACAGCCTTTGCCTCGATCCCACGACAATCCCTTATATCTACACTCTCCAACTGCTTGCAGCTCTTAAACATTGAAACCACGGACGCATTTGTCAACCCTCTACACCCCCTCACCTTCAATTCCCTCAAATAATTACACGACGCAAGCATCGATATAAACTCTTTATCCACCAACATTTCATTATAAGACAAATCTAACGTCCTCAAATTTCTCAAACTCTGTCCCAAAGTGGTCAACAACCCTGGTTCTCTTTCAACCACATCACAGTTTATCAAAGCCAATTCTTCAAGCTCATTACTCATAGCTAACCCAATCGTCTTAAGCCCTTCACCAGTAACCAGACAACAACTCTGTAACCTAAGACTCGACAAACTCACGAAATTCTCAGCCACAGCCAATAAGTGATTGTTTTCAAGGTCAAGAGGTAAACGTAAATCGATTTTTCGCAAATCACAACAACTATGAGTAATGAAATGAAGTAATCCCTCTCTACTACCACCATCATACACCACTAAAGAGCTCAAAGACGCACAGTTCTCGGCCAATTTCGATAAAACATCGTTAACCATGGGTCTACAACTCCTCAATTCCACTTCTTGGAGGCATTTCAAGCAATTGACAAACGAAGAGACCGACGTATCGTCACCGATTCCTTCGCAGCTGTGTAGCTGCAGTTTCTTAAGCTTTTTACAGCTTCTCCACAGCCAATCGAAACCGCAGTCACCGCGCCGGATCCCAGACAGAACTAGGGTCTGGAGTTTGAGCTCGGCGTCGAAGCACTTCGCTTTCGAAGCAGCGCGTTCGTATTCGGCGGGGAGGGAGGGGGAAACGACGACGGTCAGGGTTTTGAGGAGGGGGAAGAAGAGGAGCCAGTGGAAGGAGAGGGGTTTGGAGAGGGAGATGGAGAGAGAGGCGAGGCGAGGGCAGGAGGTGGAGAGCGAAAGGAGGGGGAAGAAAGAGACTGGGGAAGGGGAGAGGCGGAGGTGTATGAGTTTGGGGCAGGAGGAGGCGGCGGAGAGGAGGAGGGTGTCGGAGAAAGGTGAGACGGCGTCATCGGCGGGGAGGGAGGGGGTGGTGGTGAGAGAGAGGGAGGAGAGGTAAGGGAAGTGGGAGAGGAAAGAGGAGAGAGAGGTGGGGGGACAGGTGGAGGGGGAGAGGTGGAGGGAGAGGGTGGATTGGGAGGAGCGGTGGAGGCGGAGCCACCGCTTGGAGACTAGGGAGACATCGGTGGTACTGGGGGAGGAGGAGGACGGCGGGGGGAGGCGGTGGAAGACTTCTTCCAGGAGCTCGTCGCAGATGATTGTGTCCATCTCCCCCTCCCTCGTCCCCTCTCTCTCTCTCTCTCTCGCTCTCTCTTTCTCCAGGCTGTCTTTGAAAGCCTCTGCTTTTCTGGTGATATGGAGTGCTTCTCTGGTCTTCCTTTATAAAACAGAATAATAAAGTCGCTGTGTTAATTGAGGTTTGGGGGAGGGTTTTGGTTTCCTGACACTTTCTCTCTGTGGTTGTGACGAGGAGAGAGAGAGAGAGAAGATTGTTGTGATCTAATGGAGAGAGAGAGAGAGAGAGAGAGAGAGAGAGAGGAAAGGGGAGGGGGTATTTGAGGGTGTTAAGCTCAAATGGTCATTTTTCCAAGACAAGTTGCGTATCGGGTGAAGTAGAAGTATTAAAACTGGAGTAGTTCATATTCAATTCTTGAAAAAATTGTATAACTGATAAATCAGTAAAATTAGTATATTTAAAGTGGACTAATATTTTATGAGATAAGGTTGACAAAAAGAAACTTTTTACCTTTCTATTATTAAAGGAACGTGAAATCTTGATCGTATGTTACGTTTTAGATAAAATAATCTCTATCATACGAGGATTTGTTACTTAGTCGCTCATTTGAAGTGAAATGAGATCCATATCGATTCAAGTTAACGATTTGAGATGTCGTTATGTGAAAATTCAGATGATCGATCTTCTTTACCAAAATTTTGTTCTATAAAACAAAAAAGAAGAAGTTATATGTCTTAACATTCAACCACAGACTCAAGTAATCCCAACATCAAACCAATGATAACTTAAGTCAAATAATGAACATGTGTGACCCTAAGCGCGAGCAAAAGCGGAACCATAATCGTGTCCTATTTTAACCAATTAAAATTTGCGAGAATGATAATTGAAAGCAAAAAAAGAGAATCTTTTCAAAAGATTATGTGACCGGCAATAAGTTTATTGATTTTAGTTGTTTGCCTAAGCTAGTGACAATAGCTTTTATTGTCCTAATAAATGATGAGATAATAAATTGATTAGTTACCCGTTGCCTTGTATCATGGTCATGGGCTCCAGCTCTTGGCCTTTGCCATATGGAGGGTTTGGTAGCGTTGCCAATGCCGTATGAAATATACAATATGCCCTTTCTGTTTACTAGTAGTATCTTAGGGTCGTTTCGCTTTCTTTTTAAATATTTTTTTTTAAAAATAAAGGTAATTTTAAATTTAAATATAATAAAAATAATTTTTTAATTTTTTAATTTTTTTTCACCGTTTATAAGATTTCAATGAAATCTATCAAATAAGATTCATTTGGTAGAAAAATTATTTGCGTAAACACATAATATCTGAGCTTAAAATTACTTTCATTTTCAAGAAGTATTTTTCCCAAGAAACTGGAACGGGCCTAAATCAAGTTGCTGAAAGCCTGAAAGATAAGTAAAGCAACCCTTCTCACGTTGTGGGATAACTCCATGTCCACCTCTCTGTATTCAACAAGTCTACCCGCACCCCGCTTTGTTTCACCATTGTCTTATTGCAGTGCTCAATCTCATTATCTGTCTTGACAATCAATGGTCTGGATTTTAAAAAACTCTTTCAGGGACTCTTCTTTGGAATAGTTCTTTTAAAATTCGAACCGTCCAAAACACTTTTAGACAGTAAGATTGAGAGTGGTGGGGTAGACTTTTTGCTCTTTATTTCCCTTTTTTTTTCTTCCCATTTTTAGGGGATTCAACCTCTGTTGAGTTATACGAAAGTTATTCAGTGCCCCTAGCACATTGACATGTCGTGACTCAAGCTTCTTTGTCATCCTACGATGTAAGACTCGCGATTAAGTGTATAGGCACCACATCAATATCTTGCTGAAGAAGAAGGCACGAGTCACTACGCTGTGCCAACGGGCATTCAATGGTATCTCAATTTGTACAGCCTAATCAAACAACAATACGTAGCTTATGTCGGCATTACCTATTACCTAATTAACCAAGAGGGTGGCACCCAGGGCCAGGGGCAGATACGATTGGTGTGGGTTTCGGAAGAGGAGTCTAGCCTAAGTAACATAATATGCGTGTGCGTGCAGGAGCCGAAATGAGAGCGCGAGTGCGATAGCGTCTTGAAAACAAAACTCAAACTACTAAAAATTCTTAAGAGTGAAAATTGAAAGCGCGAGCACAGAGCAAGAATTGAGAGCTAGAGCGCTGAGCATTTTGAGAATTTCGTGACTAATTGTGCTAGTGTGTTGAGTATGAGCTAAGATTTAATTAAAGGAATTGTCTAATTCCTTGTCGTTCAATTGTTGTTCTCGCGAATTAAAAGAATTTGTCAAAACATGAATTTATTTTTTCTGTGGATGCGTGACCGTTACCTATTTTAACCAATTTAATTACAATTATTTCAATATCAACGATTCTCAAATAAAATAATTCTTGTTTTGTTTTGACAAAGTAGATGCCAACAATAACCTCAAATTCCTTGTCCGTCATTCCAAACTGGAATAATTTTCAAGCAGAAAGTGCAGGCCAATAAAGAAACTGAATTTCGGCATCTTCTAGAAATAGTTAAATACATATACAGAATAAACGACAACAGGAAAACCACATTAACAGGGATTGGGAGATGCTGCCTGCCAAGCAGGAGTGCTTGGCAGCGGTACCAAACGGCCGATCTAGCCATCAGCCATTCATCTCGGCGCTGACAGCTCGGATCTAATCCAGGCTATAAAAATCTAAATCATTCATTGCTCGGATCTTGATCAGAGTCGTCGATTGCCGAGATAAACAACCGGATCGGCCGCTCCGAACCGTTACCAAGCACCCCGCTTGGAAGCATGGTAGCATAATTTATTTGTAACCCAAGAAAAAAAAGGTAGCATAATTTATGCAAGGCACCAGGTCTTCGTCAATCTCCTCCTTTTTTTAGTACAATCTACACTACACAAAAAGCTAGAAGCAAAACCTTTTCCAACTCTCATTCGAGGGAAAAGGAGGTTTGATTCCCTCTCTCCTTTTTCCTCCTCCTTGATTCTAAAGGCGGAAGGCGGGGAGGAACATCGTAGCTACCTTCTTTAGACGTGACCGTAAAGACTCCAAACAAATAATGAATTTCGGAACAAATCATTCACCGTAAGCCCCACTAAGGAGCGAGCAGATAAAAACTCTCTCTCATATAGTATCCGAGTCATTCGGGTTTGACACTGTGACAGCGTGGGAAAGAGTGGACAGTAAAATCCTTTGCCAAATTGCGGTAGGTTTGATTCCCTTTAATCCTAAGAAATATATGCCAACACCACTACCCATATTATATTTGGAACCAAACACACCTTACCTGATAGAGATAGTGAAAGAGAGGAAAGCCGAACTAAAATTCTCCAACAATTCTCTATTGAACAAGAGTAAAAGATATTCGTGTTCGTCACAACAAGGAAATACCCAGCAGGGGTTTCATAAGTTCAATCCCACCAACCCTAAAAAGACTAGTCTAAACTTCAGGTCATTTTTTCCCTCTATCTATTACAAATTTCAAGTCAAGCATCGCATGCAACTGAGACGAGTCAATGATGCAGAAAAATGTAAACGCACAACGCCCAACAAGGAAGGTGAACCATACATACGTAGAGATATGTTGCGCTGTTCCACATCCAAAGGGACTCAGCCCAATTCCAGAAGTCACCAACATTCACGCTGCCAAAACCATCGAACAGACCTTTCGTAATGATGTATGCAGTGGGAGGAAACCCAACAAATGTCAACAGAAGGTTACATGCTGCCCTAGTGAGAGATCTCAGAGACCAATCTTTGACATCGAAAATCAAAGGTGTAGCCATCAAACACATCGGCACAATCAACAGAGCTCCAATTTCCGCTGTGGCAAAATTGATGATTGACATTAGACAGAGACTGACAAATGCACCCGAAATTGTCACTGATTTCAAGAGAGCCCATTCCTTATCCCGAAGTTGGGAGACACTAATGAATGAAAAAGAAGAACCCAAGATCGAGCGCAAGAAGAGAAGGCTGAATACTGAAAGCAAAATCCAGATTATAAGGCTATGCATTGGTGTGCAATCAGGTGCTTGACTTATGATATACGGAAGCAATGTAACGATGGCACTCCATAGGTAAACCACAAACATGGTTTTTGCTGCATGAAGCCATATCCATGATTTAAAAGAGACGGCATCAACAGGGGCTGAAGAAGAGGTGGGCTTGTCTTTTTCTGAACTAAAATCTTGCTTGGTACCATCAGAATAAAGTGAAGCTGCAACCAAGGGTAGGGGAGCAACAAGCAGCGCAAAAGCAATCATGTACACCCCAACCGACACGAACTTGTTTGCAGAGGTTAAGAGGTATAAGAAAAATGACTGGTGAAACTTCTCGAGGAGGTTATTTACCGACAGTACCACTCCTTCAACCAACCTGCAATGAGACACAGAAAACTATAATCACTAAAACATCTTTTCCCAAAAATATACTCCGAATTTGACTGTCAAAATGTCTTCAAAATATTTTCATGGGGACAAGATGATGTTGCCAAAAAGAATATTTTCCTTCTAGTTTGATTAGTTGTGAGTGGAGGGGAGCAATCCTTCCCCCGATCAAATTCTTGACAAATTAGATTTTTTTGGTGTTTAGACTGGGGTATAGGCTCTATTGATTGGGTAGAACCTTTTTGTGGGTTGTCGGCTTTTTGTTCTTTGCTTTCTTTTGTACAGGGGTGGCGTCTCTTTCCAATAAAATTATTAATTATCAAACGACAAAAAAAACATCTTCTAAATAAATGGAGACATAGGGAAGTATGTCGTAATAGAATTACACAGGCCCCAAATAACAAGGCAATGAGAAACAGGAAAAGCATAGTTGCACGAGAACATACAACAGCCTAACGAAGGTTAAAAGAAAAAAGAAAAATAGCAACCAAAAAACTTGAAAAGAGGCAAGCAAACTGATACAAATGCCAGAGCAGTAAGCATCAAAACCCTCTGTAGCCCTTTTACGGAACAATAACCCGAGCGCATTAAGCCAGTCCCACAACTTGCAAGCCATTCACGCCGAAACCTTTGCATAGAGATTGAGTCAAGTAGTTAACAACATAGTTTATAGACATGCAAAATGTAAATAAGTATTCACCTTCCACCTCGCAGAAGAAACTCAGTTTTCCTGCCCTTGTTGTATGGAGAAAAAGTGGGTGAAATTTCCAAAGTAATTGCATCAACTTGATAATCTCGGAAAGCACCATGGGAACCAGTAGGAACACCTAATGCCTAACAGCAGAATACATGAATAGAGGTTAAAAATCGGGTCTACTGACAGAAGAATGAAGCAATCTATCATGCCCCTAAGTAGGTTATTAACCCTAATCAGTTCACGGGTAGTCCGCAAATCCTCAATATGCAGTAACAAAGATAGATACCCCATTTATTACACTTTGTTTTGCAACTTTAAAAGGCACGCACCATATGAACTACAAAACATATGGGAAAGAAAAGAAAAAAATAAGTAATTACCTGGCGATATAATGAACTGGCAAGCGTAGCAGTACCTTCAATATAATCTGCAACAGGGACACCAAATTTCCATTCGGGATTTAATTTTCTAGTGACTTTTCCTATTGACTCAAAAATTTGACCCAGAACCTTGAGCAACTTAGAGTCATGCAAAGACCACAATTTCTCCACTTTTACTCGCAAACTCTGACCATGTACTGCCAAATAGTTCACAACATTGATGAGGTCAAGATTGGGCATCTGCCCGTTGGATGCCTCAGCATAAATACTAAGTGTGTCCCTCTCAACTTCCGTGCTTCTATCAGAAACCTTAATGACAAGGGCAGCAGCCATGGTCCCACCACGTCTAAAAACATCAGATATATCTGCTCCAGTAACTGGGCTATTTTTCAACTCATAAGAATTACTTATTTCTCGACACGTTTCAGGATTTCGTGTTTCCAAACCACCAAATATAGGTGTGTGATAATCTCTAAGCCAAGCATCAACAGCGGCATATTCTCCGTGCTGTGTATCCGCAGCAAGCCATATAATATCCTTTGCAAGCCAAGTTACTCTTGTAAGCAAAGAAAATACTGAGGATGCGATGCCTAATGATAAGGCCTCACCTAGTGAGATCTTCACAGAATTGTAAGGTGTCACCAATACAATAGCTTCCTTCCCATCGCCACGTGGAGCTCTAATAATTCCAACTGCATTGATGCCATAGGACGAACAAGTCCAGTTCTCTTGGATTTTTCCATGGTCAGGACCAGAAAAAAAGTGCAGTGGATGAAACTTATTTAATTCAGGGTGGAACTTGTGATAACTAGCTTCAGCACCTAAACCCTCCATATGCTGTGCTACCATCCCCGGGATTCCTCTGCGATTTTTCGATGGGGGTAAAAAGAAGCATTTAATGAAACTGAGCATCAATGGATAATGCAACGAATATGTACATAAAATCACAAACCAGCAGAAAAAATTGCCAGATGACCAGTTCCTTCCAGATTATGATCTTGCATTCCAATCAAAGCAAGGAAAAGAACGAAAATAGCAAAACAGCAAGTCAGCAACCAGTGGGGTTGCAAGTGTGTGGTGTCACACAAAAAGCATCAATAAGTGCTCAAGAATTGTTTTGTTGATAATCACACTCGTTGAGATGTTGCAAAAATTATGTGGCTTTGAGGATCTAACTTGTTATTTTGCAGCACATGGCAACGGATCAAGATACAACAAGTACAACCATTATAAATGCAACACTTCAAGTTCTCAAGTAACAAAATGGAGAGATTCCACACATGCTCGGATCTAGTTTCTAATGGCAAGAGCAAACCAACATCCGGGCGGAATACTTAACAGCTAGTGTAACTTATCACCCATTAGGAGACGGGTGCGACAACGGAAAACTGATAAAGACATCTCCAGGGAGCAATAAAGGTTTTACTTTTGTTTCTACATAACAATCATATGCAAAGGGACATCACAGATACACCACAAGCACAATTGCATCGATGCTTTGAAAAAGAATGTAATATTCGCACTGTGCGTAGAACTTAAAACCACACAGTTGAGACCGTGAGAGGAGCAATGTAACTTCACAAAACTAAAACATAACCAAGTATCTCATTTAAGTCTTCCATACCATTGGCATGATCCAAGAGAACAACTTACTAAATGAAAATTAGACAAAAAAAAGTTATCAAGCTCCACAAAAGATAAACAAACCTGCAGTTATAAACCACAGGAAGGGAACAACCATAAAGCATTTAGAGGAGAAAGCACCTACATGCTAGCGCCAGTAGATTTCAAGTTCAAATTGGTTATATCCTGTACAAATTTATTTGCCTCTGACACATCCTGAGAGGAAAGCATGGGGTGGGCAGAGCCTGTGATTTAGGAGCATGTAAAGGTACAGTCAGCAGACACATCAGGTCAAACAATGAAAGTAGTCAATGAGAACTATGAAAAGACACAGAAGTATCAACCGAAGATTATTCACCCAAGTAAGCAAAATTCAAGACTCAAATTGCTTGTGGCAATAGCTTGTTTTCTTTTATACATAGTAGCAAAAATCGTGGCAATTTTTCTTTTTTTGCTCAACTCATATTATTAATCTGCTTTAAATTATCTTATCTGCATGTTCCAAATCAACACTACCTAGAGAAATATAAGGAAGTATGCAAGAATGCTCATTATTCGAGATATTTCAAGTTAAGACAGAAAACATATGGAAATGGTTTTCGTTCCCATTTCCCTTCTAAGATTTGCAATCCAAATTTCCAATTAAAGCGCGAAGCTATGTTAGGATAAACAAAATTGGAAGGCAAATTAAATTCCTAAGTTCTAATAGTAACCAAAAGTGAAGTGAATTTTCTTGACAAAAGACCCATTCACAGACGACAAAATAAAATTAGCTTCTTCTCTAAGACTTACTCCTTCCTTACCATCTATGAAGCCCGGATACTCCGAAACTAGTCACGTACATATATCGGATACTTCCCGGATACGGATACACGCCTGTTACGCCCCGATACGTATCGGATACGGCAAATAAGTATCCTGTAATTCAATTAAATGCTTTTATTTTCGGATACTTTTCGAATACGCGAGCGATACACAAGGGATACGGCCAGATAGGTTTTGGGATACGGTGGGGTCAAAAATGAAATTTTTTAAAGATTTAAGTAGAAAAAATAGAACTATAAGGAGAAAAGTGTAATAAAATTATAAATTAGAAGGGGGAAAGTGTAAAAAACTATAAGGAGTATAAAATACTTAAGTCTGTTGGCAGACCAGACGACATACTCGACATCCAAGCTCTAGAATCTAGATCGATTCCTTCTCCATGCAGGTACTTTCTCTCTCTCTCTCTCTCTCTCTCTCTCTCTCTCTCTCTCTATATATATATATATATATATTAGTCTAGAATCTGGATGCTCCCTCTTTCTTACTCTCTGAATGTGTAGATAACTTGCTGAATTTGTTTATTTTTTGTACAAATGTCATTTTTAGGATGAGTAGTTCTGGAACCAGAAGTTTAGGTTCTACAGGCGGTAGTAGCAATCCCACGAACACGAATGAAGAAGAAGCTCCTCTTTGGGCTTATGTTACTAGGGTAGAAAAATTGGGAGGTGGAGGTGGAAACACCATTTTTAAATGCCACTTTTGTCTAAATGAATATAGGGGGTCATACTTAAGGGTCAAGGCACATCTCTTGAAAATTACTGGTAATGGGATCAGAGTATGTCCCAAGGTGACTCCTCAACACCTTGCTGAAATGAGGAAAAAACTTGATGAGGCTGAGAATAAGGAGAAGATGAACATGCCCAAAAAAGTTCCTTTGCCACCTTCGTCTTGCCAATGTAATTCTATTGGTGGAATGAGTTTTGAAACCGGAGGATTTAGGTTGAAAGGGTATGAAACAAAAAACAAAAAAAGGCAAGTGGAACTACTGCTATTAAGAAGGCATTCAATCCTGGTGCTCGAAACCAGTTGCATTCTGATATTGCTCGCATGTTCTACTCAGGTGGGTTGCCATTCCATCTATCTAGAAACCCATATTATGTGAGTGTTTTTCACTATGCTGCCAACAACTTGATTAGTGGTTATGTCCCGTCGGGTTATAACTTGTTGAGAACGACTCTGTTACAAAAGGAAAGGGCAAATGAGGAGAGGTTGTTGGAACCTACTAGAAAGTCATGGAATGAAAAGGGATTGAGTGTTGCTACCGATGGATGGACTGATTCTCAAAGAAGGCCCCTTATTAATTTTATGGCAGCATCAGAAGCTGGAGCAATGTTCTTGAAAGCTGTTAATTGTGAGGGAGAGCACAAAGATAAGTTTTTCATTTCCGAGTTGACGATTCGAGCTATTGAAGATGTTGGGCCTCAAAATGTGGTTCAAGTGATTACGGACAATGCTCCTGTTTGTTCTGCTGCTGGTGCAATTATTGAACGCAAGTATCCCAAAAAAATTTGGACCCCTTGTGTAGTGCACACCTTGAATCTTGCTCTTAAAAATATTTGTGCCCCAAAGCAGACTGGAGGTACTGCTTTTGCTTATAATGACTGCAAATGGATTACCAGTATTGTTGATGATGTGGCTGATATTAAGAACTTCATAATGAATTATTCAATGAGGTTAGCAATTTTCAATGAGTTCGTGCCCTTGAAGTTACTTGCTGTAGCAGATACGCGCTTTGCATCTGCTGTTGTGATGCTAAAAGGGTTTAAACTTATAAAGTGTGGCCTCCAATCGATGGTTATAAGTGAAAAATGGGTTGCTTACAAAGAGGATAACTTTGAGAAAGCTGATGCATTGAGGACCTTATTGTTGAAAGAGGAGTGGTGGGGGGATATTGATTACATACTTTCGTTCACATTGCCAATTTATGAGATTCTTACAGCTTGTGACACCGATAATCCATGTCTTCACTTGGTTTATGAGATGCGGGATGCAATGACTGAAAAGGTGAGGGCAGCCATTTACAAGCATGAGAATAAGGATCAAATTGATGAGCTAGTCTTTTATTCTGCGGTGCACAATATACTAGTTGACAGGTGGGCCAAAAGTAACACACCTCTTCATTGCCTTGCACATTCATTGAATCCAAGGTAACAAATTAACAATGCATTTACATATCTGTACGAAATATTATTTGCATAATCTGATTTTTTGTGGTTTCCAACTCTTTATCTAGGTACTATAGTACAACATGGTTGGATGAAAATCCAGAGCGTGTTCCTCCTCATAGGGATGAAGAGATTTCAAGTATGAGAAACAAGCATTTCCAAAGATACTTTCCGAATCCAGATGAGAGAAGGGTTGTCAATGTGGAGTATGCCAAGTTTTTGGGTTGCTTAGAAAATTTTGGAGACTACGACTCAAGAAGTGACAGAGGGGCATTGGAACCACTTATTTGGTGGTTTGCACATGGGTCTCCCGCACCTACACTCCAATCTTTAGAGTTGAAGTTGCTTAGTCAACCATCTTCCTCATCATGTTGTGAAAGAAATTGGAGTACATACTCTTTTATTCTTTCTATCAAAAGGAACAAAATGACACCACAACAAGCAGAAGATTTGGTTTACGTGCACAACAATACACACGGAGGGAGAGAACAAATTGTGGGATGTTGGTGGAGATGCATTTGATTCCCTTGAGGGTGCTGGTATACTTGAAATTGCAAATCTTTCCCCTGATGAGCCGGACATGGAAGCTGTGATATTCACCGATGAAGGCGAAGGAAATGCAATTTGAAGTTGATAATTGAAGGCTAACGATGTAACATCGATATTTAGTGGAGATTGATAGGAACTTTCATCTCTTGTTTTGGACTTTTGGCATGTATTGAATGTTGGATGCTTTGTATTAGTTTTTGCTAGGTTCTCTTTGTTTGGAATGACTTTTGTCTTGCCTTGGACATGAGCTTAATGCCTGGTATTGGCAATTTAACTACTTTTTGACTTCTTGTGCCTAGTATAAGACTAATAATTATAAAAATATATAATTTGCACAGCCGCATCCCCAACTTATCCATATCCTGGTTTTTTAGGTTTTGCCGTATCGCCATATCCGTATCGTGTCGTATACGTATCCCGTATCCGTGCTTCATAGCTTACCGTCCTACAATCCTATATCAAAACAGAATTAGGTACGAATTCGATTCTCAAAAGCATTGCATTTTAATTCCAACTACTTAGCACTACAGTTCCCGTGCCTTCTTATCACAATTGTCTACAAACACTACCCCACTGCAATACTGGGCTCATCCATAATCCAATATATGTCCAAACGGAGTAACAAAATCCTAATACGTGTTGCATGATACTCATACTCAACTAGTTTCAGTATAGTATGATGACAGTTGTACAAGTATGCCCCCATCCCAACATGGATAGAAGTACATAAACGGGAATTAATTCTTACTCCCACATGATGAAAGTCGGTCCATAACTCTAACACATAAAACAATTTCTGATTGTGGGTATCAAATTTGGTTTACTTTACATTTCTTCGTATTAAACTCTATCAGTAGGGGAAGCACCCGCACGAGAGCAACAAAAAAAATATAATAATAATTTAAATTTAAAACATTAATAAAGCAGCCAAAAATCAAAGAGAAATGTACTGACCAGGCATTAAAGCATTTTCGGAGATGTAGGTGTTTTTGGCGAGGACAGGTAACAGCAACAGAGCCACAACCCCTGCGGCGCAGCAAACGACGCTGAAATCGAGAATAATAAATCTCAATTAGTGCACTCACCGTATAAACCGTCACATTTAACTCAAATTACAAATCCAATTCGAAACCTATATATAGGCATCCCACACACGCATATATACATGTGTTTGTGTGTGTGTGTTCAGCTAGAGAGGGTACCTGAAGAGGAGGCTGTGAGAGATGAGGAAAATGCCAATTCGGACGATCGGGCGAGGCTTTGGTTTAAGAGGTTCACTTTCCGCCATGATTACCGGCGGAGATGCTCCAAATCAGTGGTCGGCTGTGAGATCTTCGATCAAGAGTTGGGTTTTTTTTTTTTCAAAAAAATAACTGCAATTCACAAAGTTAAAAACTTAAAAGGGGCTAGGCCGCAAGCGATCCGACTCGCTCTGTTTAGAGCATCTCCAGCAGCCTAGCCAAATCCAATACTCCTCAAAATGGCAACAAAAAGGGGGAAATCCAACACCCAGCAGACTCAACAGGGACCACGCCATTTAAGCATTCGCTGGAGCACCTCGCCTGGTGTGGCGAGGTTTTGGCCGCTCGCTTGCTCTCTCCCGTTCCTTCTGCTCTCTCTCCCTCTCTCTCTCTCATCTGGATCTCATTCTACACCAGTGCCGCCTCAACCATTAGAGTTTCCCGGCGAAGGCTGTCGGTTTACCGGCGCTGGTGAAACGCCGGAGAACCAGGGACTTGCTCTCCGATCGGGAGACCAAGCCGTCAAAGAATCGAAGGACTGTTACCAGAAGCTTCGATCGGAAAGAAGTCACTGGCGACGAAAAGGAGAGAGAGAGGTGGTTTCCGATCATAGAGGTGGGTTTGACTCTGTGGATTGGTGGGTTTGATTTGTGGGTTCGGAGGAGGAGAGAGAGGTGATTTCCTGTTTCCTATCTACAGAGGTGGGTTTGGGTTTCAAGAGTTTTGGTAGTGTTGAGGAGGCTGTTGGGAAGGGAACAAATTTAGTGCTAGTAGCTAGCTAACACAATTTTTCTAACTAAAATGGCTAAAAATTAGGTTAGGCCGTTGGAAATGCTCTAACTCTGTTAGGTATTTCAAGTTTCGTCCGCAACGTAATTACTTATTTTTCGGTTTACGTCTTTCGAAATTACTTTTAGATTAAAAAAATACTAGTACTTACTTAAAAATAAATATTAGTATTTATTTTAGTTACTCCGTAGTACTTAGTGGAACACACCCTAATTTGCTAAACTAAATTACTAGGCTCTCTTTGGAACTCAAGAGAAGTACGGGGAAAAATATAAGAAAATTTGTTAGAAATTTCACTATTTATAATTCTAGAATTTGTTGTTTTTCTAAAAGAAAATTTTTTAACTTTCTTTTCTTTCCTCACTTTTCTTATTAAGTTCTAAACAGACCATATATGAACTAAATCCAAAGTTCTCACGGACTTCTAAGCATATTATTTTACTCACATATATCAATTAAAATATCATTAGCCCGTAATCCATAAATCTATATTTTCACAAATTTTAAAGCAAGTCGTTATTTTCACATATATCAACAAAAAATACTATTAATTTGTAATCCATTTAGTTCAAGGGAAACACACCCTTTGTTTCTTTTTTTTGTCTCAACTGAATCGGAGAGGTCATTGTCATATTTTCCAAATCTAAGGTGAAGTTTATGTTATTGTCAAAAACCTCAGGGAGATCAGTGTAATTTTACTCTATTCTACGGGGAAGGGCCAAAAGGGCAACAACCAAAAGAACAAAAGAGAGAAATTTTTCAACGTCGGGTGGGTATATCTCGTGTGGTACTCGTTCGATATATCTGGATCGTCCAATACATTTTTAAATGACTATTGAAATTATCTATCTCCTCTTATCCCAAAACTTTCTCTCTCCGAATCCGAACCGCCAAAAAACGTAATGGACTGCTTAGATGTACTGACCGAAAATCATGTGGTGCCCATTCCACACCGAAATTTTTTCCCAAAAACACAGAAGAGAAAGATAGACAAAACGAGGGAGAGAAACAGGCTGGTCTGGGCAGGGCCACATCGTGGAAGCGAAACAAGAAAAGGAGTTTTTTTATTTTTTTGACAAGTGAAAAGGAGTTCAGTGATGTATATATAAAGCCCTTCTCGGCGTTTTGGCTAAGATTACCCTTCCTTTCTATACAAGACTACGACGAGGGTAGATTACCCTTTTCATCACACGAGATTGACGAGAAGGGGAAGGGTTAAATTACAGAAGAGAGAGAATGAGAGAGATGGACAGAATCCTGTGCGACGAGCTCCTAGAAGAAGTCCTCCGCCGCCTTCCACTTTTTCCAGCCACACCGCCGATGTCTCCCTCGTATCCAAGCGGTGGCTCCGCCTCTACCGCTCCACCAGATTCACCCTCTCTCTTGGCCTCTTTATCGGCGACTGTACGCCCCGCTCCCTCTCCTCTTTCCTCTCTCACTTCCCTCACCTCTCCTCCCTCTCTATCGCCACCAGCTCGGATTCTCCCGATCAGCTTCTCCTCTCCGTCGCCTCGTCCTGTCCCAAGATGACAGGTCTCTGCCTCAAGTCTAAGCCAGTCCCTCTCTTCCCTCTGCTTTCTCTCTCTACGTCATGCCCTCACCTCACTTCTCTCTCCATCGTCCTTTCTGGGCCCTTCTCTTTCCACTGGCTTATCTTCTTACACTCTCTTCGAAACCTCTCCGTGTCTTTCAACTTCGTCTCCGGCGAATTTGAACACGTCGATGCTTCTTCCAAAGGGAACTTCGACGACGCTGAGCTGAAATTAGAAACCCTATTCCTGTCAGGGATTCGACGCGGCCATCGGGGTTTCGATTGGCTATGGA